>CM059257.1:13446360-14046360 GCA_030347555.1 Lablab purpureus | reverse complement strand
ACCTGTAAAACACATCAAACAATAAAAACATCAAACGACTAATCATAAGCATGTCAAATACATCAATCCAATACAAATATATGGTATCTAGTGTCCCTTTAAGTTCACGTAACAAGATTAAAGATCTAACATGATTATGCTTAATCTCATCATCAACCTGCTGATAATTCACACACATAGAGAAAAGATGATCATGAACATTCAAGTCCATAGGATATGTATGCATCTCATCATTCAAGGACTTGGCATCACCACCTAAAACAATAGTATGCATATCAAAAGCAACAGACAATTCACAAGGATTTTTAATTTGCTCATGATACACATCAGACAATTCCAAAGATGTAGTGGAAGCCCATATGTTCCTCTCTCTAATACTGCATGAATCACTTGAAAGCTCATCACTAGTAATTTCCTGTAAAGGAGAATCTGTTGGCATATTTCAAGTCCAGAGTTTTATGGACACCTACAGTTTTGATGATGAAGTTTTTAGGAAGTTTCAATCAACATTAAAGACTTGTGCCATCTCACAAAGGAAGATTGCTTGATAAGAAAGGAAAGGCATAAAGAGCTTTCAAAGCTTTCAAAAGAGAAGATTGATGAAGATTTTCTCAAGAGCTGAAGGATCAAAGGTAGAAGGTTCTGTTTTGGGTGTAGGATAAAAAGAGTAAGTCATAAATCCCATTCAAGACCTTCCCAAACAAGAGAGCAAGGTGTTTTCTCGCAAAAACGTTTTTCTACGCTTTTAATCGATTACCATACGTAGATAATCGATTATTTAACTTAAAATTTGAATAAAAAATGTTTAACGAGCAATATAATCGATTAAGTGTCTTTGATAATCGATTATATTGATTCTGGGTTAATATAATCGATTATGGCCTTAATCTAATCGATTAAATCAGACGATATTTGTTTTCCAGTTTTTAAACATAATATAATCGATTAAGCTTTTAATATAATCGATTAAATGAGTCGTTTTTGCGAAATTAATTCTAAATCAACCTAAGAATGGAAACTTTGGAGCATTTTCGAATTATAAAATGAAAGAGAATGTCTTAGGTTTAACACATCTGAACAAACACAAAATATTCAAAGTGTTTCTGCGCCTTAGCTTTTTCAAAGCCGCTTTCTGCTCTCTTCAGTTTGATCAAGTCTTTGGAAGTGGTGATCATTGTGCTTAAGCTTTCTATCCAGCACATTTCAGGTGTATTCTTTTCTTGTTTTTACGTAAAGGAAAATTCATCCCTTGGATTTGTTCTAGGGAGGTGTTTCATCTCTTGTGTGTCAAGAGAGGTGGGTTTCATCCTCGGTGTGTGCGGGAGGTGTTTCATCCTCGGTGTGTGCAGGGAGGTGTTTCATCCTTAGTGTGTGCGAGGAGGTGTTTCCGTTTATCTTTATTTGTTATTGCATGAATTGGTGTTTGTAATTTCAATTAAAGATAGTGGGGAAAATCATCACGAATTTGTGGTGGTTGGGAACTGGATGTAGGATTGACTTAATCCGAACCAGTATAAATCTCTGTGTTCTTTCTCTTTCTCTTTATCTTTTAATTGTGGATCATTATTACAATTGCTAATCCCAACAGCGTTAATCAAAGGATTGGAAAAATTCACATCCAAGTTTTTGAAAGTTTTTCAAAACCTGAAAATTTATTTGAAAGAGAAAATTTCTTTAAAAACCCAATTCACCCCCCCTCTTGGTTTTTACACTGCCGTCTTTATTTAACAGAATCCAGACAAATAATTATAGAGTCAGAATAAGAACAAATATTATCATTAGTCTCTTCTTCCTTTGCTCTCTTTTCTTTCTCTTCTCTTTCTATCTTTTCTTTCTCCTTTCTTTCTATTATTCTTTTTGCCTTCTCTAACAATTCATCAAATTTTCTACTTCCTTCCTCAGTCTTTTCTTTCAATTCTCTAATCTTTTGATCAAACTTTTCTTTTTCTTCCTTTTCAATTTTCTCCTCTCTTTTCCTAAGAATTTCCTTCATTTTTTCCCCAAACTCTTTCTCTCTTCTTATAAAATCATTTTCACTTTCTACAAATCTTTTTCCCTTTTCCATAAGCTCCCTCATTTGTTCTCTCTCTTCTCTAAGCTCTCTTTCTATCCTCTCTAATTTTTGTAATGCTTTCTTTTCTCTCTCTTGCAACCACTGGTAATAGTCTTTAAGATCTTGATCATTTATGGGTTTTGACTTCCAATTAGGACATTCAAGAGAAACATGCCCATAGCCTTCACATTTGGAGCATCTAATAGAACTTATTTTTATCCTTGAACTTGATGCGTTGTTACATTTACGCTCCGCCTTCTTTAGCCTTTTATGCTCATAAACTTTTCTTTCCAACTATTGTACTATTGGAATGAGTCTTGAATTCAAATATTCTATAGCCAACCCCATGGCTGCAAGTAAATGTTAGAAACAAAACAAGAAAATCATAAAGAAATGGTTAGCACAATTAACAGAAAATATGGACCTCGCCACTCACTAAGTGTTTGCACTCATTCACTCGTGTATCACTCTTGAAAAAAAAACTATTTTCACTCTCTTCACTCAAATTCCTCTTTAGTTCTTAAAGAGAACTTCCAGTCAATTTATCAAGAATTTTACATTCAAAGTGAAAGATGTAACAAATCCACATTGAACTCAAGAGGTTAAGAAAATAGAAAACTCTATGACAAAACCAAGGAATTTAGAAAGACAAACTAAAAAGCACCAAAATCAAGAAATGAGTTAAACCAAAGGAAGTAAGATGTGACACAACTAAGAAGGTGACAAAGAGAAAAACACTTTAGAAGACAAGGGTAATCTAAATAGTGTATTTAGAATTACCACTAGAAATGTAAAACAAAGCAAGTAAGCTAAACAATTAGAAAAGTCGAGTTGTAAGAAATGAATCAAGACTACCTAGATGCATGGAACTAATTTGGACATCCAATAGAGAACTCAATTAAAATTAAATCTAAGTCTCAAGAGAAATATGGAATGTGCACTTTAACATTTATTTTTGGCTTATCACACTTGAGATGAATGAAAGCTAGTTAGGCATCCACCCACTCTTATGCAATTTTCTTGCTTTGTGCTTTTAAGTTTCTCAAGACTTCAACTCAAATTTTAAAAGAATGCTCAAAACATAGATGCTACACTTAGCTCCTAATTGTGTAATCTCAAAATTCAATCTCAAACAATCAAAATTTTCCAACAATTCAACTCTCAATACTATGTTTCACAAACAAGAATCCAAGGAAAATCAAACTCAAAGGAAATTTATAGACATATGACTCAAATCAAAGCTAGAAATAAAAAAATGACACAAAAGAATAGGAATGGTCAAACCAGATTTAAGCACCAGGATGTGCACCATATTAGCAACCAGTATACCACATTTGGATCAAGCACCAAAACTCAAGCTCAATGCACCATTCAATATTTGCCACCCCAAAGCAGTGAATTAACACTAATTATGTAGCAAAACAGTATGCAAACAACACTGAAAAACTTCATTCACCAACAGTTTCATAAAAGTTTCAACACCAATCTCAACTGCACCAATCCTTTTTTTTTTCAATTGTTTCTTGAAGTTGCAATTCAATTCACCAAGCTAATCAAACTCACCAGCGGATCCTGATTGCATGCATGGAAATAAGTAGAAATTAAATTGATTCCAAAATCGTGGACCCCACACATTTTCAAATTCCCCTAATTCACGTTATCACCACTTGGATCAAAATTATCAATTGGGCCCCACTCGTACACATTCATCTTTGAATTCCAATGATCACCCAATAGGAAGTTTACACTTACTATTCCCAATTTCTCTCGCATATCATAATTGGCAATTCTTCAGTAGATTAAAAAGGCCCACAAAAATTCATTTGCGCCCAAAATAGAATTTCAATCAATAATATTCCACTGTAATTCAACACGCGGGCCCCATATACTATGCGATTATTTTTCCAATTTTAGAATAGTTCCATGCAGCTATGATTCATCCTTCAATTCCATTTGCTTTAATGAATCAATTCAGTGTTTCAATTGAGCATCTCTTAATCAACTAACAGCTATTATTCAATCCAATTTAAAAGTGTAGGAGATTCAACTTACTCGAACTTTGTCTGCAACGTGCCACACTCCAATCTCAATTTGTAGCACATTTCCAGCACCTCTTAGGACATTGGACAAACATATTGATTGCACCAATTATAATTTTGAGCTTTTTTTTTCATGAATTACCGTGCGTACCACTTCAACTTGAATCAATTGAACGTAGCTGTGATAGAAGGAACCAGAACTCTATTATTGTCCTAGCTGTTTGATTACTACATAAACAATTACTCAAACACTTTGGCTATAGCTTCAACCACCATGATAGTTGCTTCAACAATCTTCAGATTTCATCAATCCAACACCAATTCTAGATTGTTTCAATCGCTGGGAATTGAACAATTTCAATTCTAGCGACATAGTTGAACCCATTCTTCCCTGCGTGCCATATGTTTGATGAAAAGCTTCAAAGACAATTATCACTTCTGCTTTAATCTGCTACTTCAAAGCTTCGACGATTGGACTCAAACTGCTAATTTATTCTTCCACCGACTTTTCCACAAGAATCAAACCACCGAATGTAGTAAAAGGCTTGCTTAAGGAATGAACGATGAAACCACTATTGTTTCCAGAAACATTAAAAGATAATTGCAGCAACAGAAAAAGCTTCTCGAAGATGTTGTTCACTTTCACCTCCTCTGATTGCGATTCCCAAACATTGTATCGCTGGATTCGATTCTGCAGTGCCAAAATGCTGGAAGAAGGCGTTGCAGAAACAATTCTGGTCAGAATTTGGTGTAATCCTTTTGAATCGCATTTGAAAACTGCTTCACGGAAAACATTTGGAAGGGAATTGGTGTTTCGGAAAAGTAACGAAAATAATCCCCAAACCCTTACGACAAAAGTTGCAAAAAAACTATGGAAATTGTTGCGGAAAAGTTGCAAAAATATCATAAACCTGGCTCTGATACCAAATGACGCAAATCTGCCCAAAAACGGGATGAACGGATCGTTCCAACAAATTTTCTCCAAAATCAAAGATCAAAAATTGAAAATGCGGAAAGGGATTAGGGATGGAGAAGACGCCACAATCATTTCTGACTGATAAGTCCAGTGCGGATTCACCACTCTGAATTCGAAAATTCACAGATAAGAATCTAAAGTTCTACTCGAGAACCAAGAGAGAATTCACGGAGCCAAAGTCTCAACTTCTTAAAATCTGAATTCTGAGTACAAAGAGTTATGAGAATCCTATATATACTAATGGACCTAATACAAGGCCCATTAACTAATTAGGCCCAAAACTGGAAAAAGAACAAAAATACAAAGCCCAACCAATAAAGGCCCACAAAGAAAATTAAATCCAAATTACAAAATATTAAAAATTAAATTTAGAAATCCTAAAACTACAGTTGTCATCTTCATGCTCGTATCACTGCCATAAGGATCTTGTTTTTGAGTAATTTTCAAAAAAAACCATCTCTGAGGCCAATTGTTAAATATAGAAGGCAGTGTAAAAACCAAGAGGGGGAGTGAATTGGATTTTAAGAAACTTTTTCTCTTTAAAATAAATTTCCAGATTTTAAATAATTGTTTTAAAACTAGGATGCGGATTTTCCTTAACCTTAGATAGGCGCAGTTTGAATTGCAATTGTTAATATGATCCACAATAAAAAGAGATAGGGAAAGAGAAAAGAACACAAAGATTTATACTGGTTTGGATTAAGCCAATCCTACGTCCAGTTCCCAATCACTACAAATGCGTGATGATCACCCCACTATCTTTAATTGAAATTACAAACACCAATTCATGTAATAACAAATAAAGATAAAGGAAAACACCTCCTTAGACACACTAAGGATGAAACACCTCCCCAGACACACTGAGGATGATTCCCACCTCTCATGACACACAAGAGATGAACACACCTCCCTTAGAACAGATCCAAGGGATGAATTTTCCCGTTTAGAAAAACAGTAAAAAGAATACACCTGATTATAGTGCTGGATAAAAAGCTAAAGCACAAAGATCACCACTTCCAAAGACTTTGATCAACCTTGAGAGAGCAAGAAAACGGTTTTGAAAAGCTAAGGCGCAAGAACACTTTGAATATTGTGTTTGATCAGATGTGTTGAACCTAACACATTCTCTTTCATTTTATAATTTGAAAATGCACAAAAACGACTCATTTAATCGATTATCTAAAAAGCTTAATCGATTATATCATAGTTAAAAACTGGAAAACTTATTTCGCCTGATATAACCGATTAGATTAAGGCCATAATCGATTATATTAACCCAGAATCAATGTAATCGATTATCAAAAACACTTAATCGATTATTTAGTTCGTTAAACAATTTTGATTCAAATTTTAAGTGAAATAATCGATTAGACTACGTATCATAATCGATTAAAAGCGTAGGAAGGTCTTGAATGGGATTTATGACTTACTTTTTTCATCCATCACCCAAAACAGAACCTACTAAACTTGAAACTTCAGCTCTTGGGAAAATCTCCATCAATCTTCTCTCTTGAAAGCTTTAAACACTCTTTATGCCTTTCCTTTTCCATCTAGCAACCTTCCTTTGTGAGATGACACAAGTCTTTAATGTTGATTAGAGCACTTTAAATCTTCATCATCAAAACTTTAAATCTTCATGAAATATCTAGAGGACTTCATTAACACTTGGTCTTGAAATATGCTAACAATCAACTTTTCATAATTTGAAAAGTTAATATTTATTTTCGATCCGTACTTTTGTTGTAAAAAAAAATCAATTTTTCATAATTTGAGAAGTTGTATTTTATTTTCGATCCGTACTTTTCTTTTAAAAAAACTCAATTTTTTGTAATTTGGAAATTTATATTTTATTTCCGATCCGTACTTTTTTTTTACAAAAACAACTCAAATTTTCATAATTTGGAAGTTCAAATTTTTTTTTCGATCAGTACTTTTGTTGCACAAAAAAAATCAATTTTTCATAATTTCGAAATTTATATTTTATTCTTGATATGTACTTTTGTTTTACGCATAAAAACTCAATTTTTCGTAATTTCGAAATTTATATTTTATTTTGGATCCATACTTTTGTTTTACAAAAAGAAACTCAATTTTTCATAATTTGGAATTTTATATTTTATTCTTGATCCGTACTTTTGTTTTACACAAAAAACTTAATTTTTTCGTAATTTGGAAATTCAAATTTTATTTCCAATCCATACTTTTGTTTTACACAAAAAAACTCAATTTTTCGTAATTTGAAAATTTAAATTTCATTTTCGATCCGTACTTTTGTTTTACAAAAAAAATCAATTTTTCATAATTTAGAAATTTATATTTTATTTTCGATCCGTAGTTTTTTTTTTAAAAAAACTCAATTTTTCATAATTTGGAGATTCAAATTTTATTTTCGATCCGTACTTTTTTTTACACAAAAGAAATCAACTTTTCATAATTTGAAAAGTTAAATTTTATTCTCGATCCGTACTTTTGTTGTTAAAAAAATCAATTTTTCATAATTTGAAAAGTTATATTTTATTTTCGATCCTTATTTTTGTTTTAAAAAAAACTCAATTATTCGTAATTTGGAAATTTATATTTTATTTCCGATCCGTACTTTTTTTTACAAAAAAACTCCATTTTTCATAATTTGGAAGTTCAAATTTTACTTTCGATCCATACTTTTGTTTTACACAAAAAAACTCAATTTTTCGTATTTTCGAAATTCAAATTTTATTTTCGATCTGTACTTTTGTTGCACAAAAAAATCAATTTTTTTTAATTTGGAAATTTATATTTTATTCTTGATATATGCTTTTGTTTTACGTATAAAAACTCAATTTTTCGTAACTTCGAAATTTATATTGTATTTTGGATCCATACTTTTGTTTTACAAAAAGAAACTCAAATTTTCATAATTTGGAATTTTATATTTTGTAACGACCCAAGAAATCGCTACTTTTATCATACTTAGTATGCAAACATAACTTGTGTTAACTTATAATAAAACACATTATATATAAAATTTGTATTTGTATTCAATACAAAAGGGAATCTCTACTAGTACAAAATTCTATTATAAGAAATAAAAACATATATAAATATATGCGTATAACTACTACTTCATCTTCCAATATAATCCTGGGACTCCGAAGCATCCCGTTCACCTATTAAGATATCTTCTCCCGTGTAGCAAAACAGGATCATCGCAGGACAAACTGTTGATGATTTCAGATTTGATGATGTTTAAAAAGCTTTGATGATGTTTTGAGAATATGCTGGGTTTGTGATTAATGGTTCTTGATTGATTTAGCACTTCTGGAGATGTTAGATTATTTGTATATAGTTAGCTAATTGAAATATAATAATCTGTTGTTTTTATTATTCATCAATTATTCTGCTAATCCTGTTGCTTTAGTCGACTATTTTCATTAATGTACCAGGAATACAAGTTTAATGAAAATAGCTAACTGGTTTGCTACTTCAGTCGACTATTTTGTTCCAGACCTCTCTATGCGGAAAAGTGCAGAACGCACCTTTGAAGCTTTCAAAAGAGCCTGACCCAAAGCTTCTCTTCTATTCTATAAATACAACCTTAAAGGACGTTTGTGATTGCGAAAGAATTCAAGAGAATACACTCAAGAGTTGCAAACATTCAGAGCAAAGGAATCTGCAGAATTTCGTTTACTGTATTTGCTTTTCAAGAAGAATATTTCTTTCACCTTTCTTTGTATTCTTTAATCTCAGGATATAGATTTGTAGGAGGGTTTTAGAACCCTATTAACTGTGATTGGGGTGATCACAGTGACTCAGTGTGAGTCAGTGGTTTAGAACTGTTCTATAGTGTTTAGAATAGGTTCTTTGAATTTCTTGTAGTGTTCAAGAAAGATTTGTTGTAAAGAATACATTTCTGATAGTGATTAGGATCTGTGGAGTTGCAGATCACCAACTGGATGTAGTTCTTGCACAAAGAACGAACCATTATAATCCTTGGTGTTATCTTTTCTCTTCCTTCATCATTTGTTAAATTCTGCATTAAGAACTAACTTACTATTTTTCAATAATCAGTCGGCTATTTCTCAGTAAACCGCACCAATAAATTTTCTGATACGAAAAAGTTTTCAATAAATCTATATATCAATTCAACCCCCCCTTCTTGATATAATTCCACATCTAACAATTGGTATCGAGAGCAGGTTCTTGTAAGGTACTCAAGAAAGATTCAAGATGGGTGACAAGCTACCCTTTGCTGAAGGGGCATCTACCAACAGACCTCCACTCTTTGTAGGAGCGAATTATCCCTTCTGGAAAGCCAGAATGAAGATCTTCTTCGAGTCTGTTGATAGAGGTGTATGGGATGCAGTGATTAATGGTCCTTTCATTCCAACTGTGAAGACTGAAAATGGAGAATTGATTGAAAAACCATGGGAACAGTGGACTGATGCTGAGAACAAAAAAGCCCAGTTTGACAGTAAGGCAAAAAATATTTTAACATCTGCTCTTAATCTTGATGAATTTTTCAGTGTTTCTCAATGCACAACAGCTAAAGAAATGTGGGATATTCTACAAGTTACCCATGAAGGTACAACAGAGGTAAAAAGAGCAAGAAAGCACACCCTTATACAATAGTATGAGATGTTTAGGATGCAACCAGGAGAGAGCATCCAAGACGTGCAGAAGCGCTTTACACACATAGTCAATCATCTACTGGGTTTAGGTAAGAAGTTTGATGATGAAGAGCTCAACATAAAGGTTCTCAAATGCTTAAGTAGAAGCTGGCAGCCGAAAGTCACAGCAATCCTTGAAACAAAGGATTTGACTGTCATGAACACTGCAACTCTGTTTGGAAAACTGAGGGAACACGAGCTGGAGTTAAGCAGGCTTGATCAACTTGAAACTTATGATAAACAGAACAAGAGTCTTGCACTAAAAGCCAAGGAATGCTTAAAGAGTGATGAAGAGAAAGAAGATGAAAGTACAGAATTTGCTATGCTGGTTAAGAAGTTTGGAAAATTCCTAAAAAGGAAGAATAACTCAAAAGACAGATTCCAAGAAAATCAGAAGAGGTACATAACAAAATCTGATTTTAATTCCTCTAATTTCTCTTGCTTTAATTGTGGGCAGCTAGGACATGTCAAGATAGATTGTCCTCTTTTGAATCAAAGAAAAGATAGAAGCCCAGAAAGAAATGAAAGAAGAGATAAAGACAAACGCAATCAGCACTTCAAGAAAGGCAAGAAAGCATATATGGCCTGGGATGACAGTGATTCCAGCAAATCATCAAATTCAGATTCTGAATCTGAAAACCAAGCTAATTTGTGCCTTGTAGCTAATGAAGAAACATCCAGTCAAGTAAGTATTTGTGATTCTGATGTTAGTGAGAATTATGACACCTTGTTTGATGCATTCAGAGAATTACATGATGAAGCAAAAAAACTGGATCATCAAAATAATCGACTAAAACGTCTGAATAACTGGCTAGAAAATAAGTTACTGGAACTGGAAAATCAGAATTGCAGAATGAAAGATGAAAACAATCAACTAAAAGACAATGTCCTGCAACTGAAAAACTAGATAGAATCTAATAAATCTGAGAATGATAAAATCAAATCTGCAAAGTGTGAAAATTGCATTAATCTTCAAAATAAAGTTGGTTATCTGATTAAAACTTTGGCAAAGTTTCAAATTGGTCATAATACACTTAATCAACTACTACATTCTCAAATTGGATTTTCAAATGGAAATGGTCTTGGTTATGGAAAACGTTATCATGTTGTTAAGTACAAATCTTATCCTAGTAACAGATTTAAAAAAATGCTCTTATTGCTTTAAACATGGACATATATCTAGATTTTGCTATGTCAAGAATTTTGGGATTTCAAGAGGTGAATACTATTGGAAACCCAAAACATATGTTGTTCCTAACTTCAAAGGACCCAACCTGTTTTGGGGACCTAAATTTGTAAATTAACTTTGTTTTGCAGATCTGTCATAGAGCAAAGAAAGCTTAATGGTATCTAGATAGTGGTTGCTCTAAACATATGATAGGTGATAAATCAAAGTTGATAAACTTCAAAGCATATGAAACTGGTTCTGTTACTTTTGGAGACAATAGCAAGGGCAAAATCAAAGGATCTGGAGATATTGGAAACTGTTCTTCTTCACAAATAAAGGATGTACTCCTTGTTGAAGGATTGAAACACAAACTGCTAAGCATAAGTCAGCTTTGTGACAAAGGTATGAAAGTGACTTTTGATGTAGAATTTTGTGTCATATACAACTGTAAAACTGGAGATATTGTGCACATTGGAAGAAGAACAAACAATGTATACATGCTGGACATTGAGCCCTCAAATCTCAAGAACATCTGCTTGTTGACCAAAGAAGATGAAGGCTGGCTTTGGCATAGAAGGTGTGGACACATCAACATGCAATTATTAAACAAGATCAGCTGCAAAAGTCTTGTAACAGGCCTTCCAAATGTGAAATTCGTGAAGGACAAAGTATGTGCATTCTGCCAAAAAGGAAAGCAGTCCAGAAACTCTTTTGAGTCAAAGAATATCATCTCAACAAGGAGACCACTTGAGCTATTGCATCTAGATTTGTTTGGTCCATCAAGAACTGTAAGTCTTGGAAACAACTCATATGTTCTTGTAATTGTTGATGATTTCTCAAGGTATACTTGGACACTTTTTCTTTCCTCAAAAAGATGAGACTTTCCATGCATTCAAAAAATTTGCTAAGATCATTTCAAATGAAAGATCTTAACATTGTTTCTTTAAGAAGTGATCATGGAACTGAGTTTCAAAACATGCATTTTGAAAAGTTTTGTTCTAAACATGGCATATCTCACAACTTTTCTGCACCTAGAACTCCACAACAAAATGGAGTTGTTGAAAGAAAGAACAGGACTCTTCAAGAATGTGCAAGGACAATGTTGAGTGAATCCAAGCTTCCAAAATACTTTTGGGAAGATGCAGTTTCTACAACTTGTTATGTACTTAATAGAGTACTTCTTAGACCAATTCTTGATAAAACTCCATATGAACTTATGAATGATAAAACTCCTAGTATTGCATATTTCAAAGTCTTTGGTTGCAGGTGTTTCATTCTAAACAATGGAAAAGCATCTTTAGGCAAATTTGATGAAAAAGCTGATGATGGTATATTCTTAGGTTATTCTATGAATAGCAAAGCCTATCATGTTTTCAATAAAAAGAACTTAATTGTGGAAGAATCTATTCATGTTGTATTTGATGAGGTCTTATGCCAAAAAGAGAGAAAAGGTAATTTCCTTGCAGGTTCAGATGATGAAAAGTCTGAGAAATCAGAAAAGGATGAAGATTATGCAGAAAAATCTGCTGATGCTGACAAACAGGATGAACCAGTCGACTATAATTCTAGATCAGTCGCTACTCTGCAGCAGACAATGCCTTATCCAAATCCTGGAGGACTCAAAAGGGATTGTCTCTAGATAACATCATCGGGAATGTTGAAAAGGGAGTAACAACTCGAAACTCTCTACATGATTTCTGTAATCACATGGCATTTGTTTCACAAGTAGAACCTAGAAATATAAATGATGCATTACTTGATCATAATTAGATTACTGCTATGAATGAAGAGTTAAATCAGTTTGTTAGAAATAATGTTTGGCATCTAGTACCTAGAAACAATGAAATGAATGTTATAGGATCAAAGTGGGTTTTCAAAAATAAACTTGATGAAAATGGTGTAATAACCAGAAATAAAGCTAGACTTGTAGCCAAAGGATATAATCAGGAAGAAGGCATTGATTATGATGAGACTTATGCACCAGTTGCTAGGTTAGAAGCCATTAGATTGTTTCTTGCATTTGCATGTCTTAAAAGCTTCAAACTCTATCAAATGGATGTTAAAAGTGCTTTTCTAAATGGCTTTATAAATGAGGATGTTTATGTTGAATAGCCACCTGGCTTTATTGATTCTAAGTTTCCTAACCATGTTTACAAACTCAAAAAGGCATTGTATGGTCTTAAACAGGCACCTAGGCAGTGGTATGAAAGACTTACAACTTTCCTCATATCACAAGGTTTTAAAAGAGGAATTGTTCATAAAGCTCTTTTCACTAAGAAAGTTGTTAATGATCTCATACTTGTGCAAATTTATGTTGATGACATCATTTTTGGATCATCTAATCCCTCTCTTTGCCAAGAGTTTGCAGAATCAATGCAGGGTGAATTTGAGATGTCAATGATGGGAGAATTAAATTTTTTCCTAGGTTTGCAGGTCAAACAAATGCAAAATGGAACCTTAATAAATCAATCTAAGTACTGCAATGAACTGTTGAAGAAGTTCAACATGGAAAGCTGCAAAGATGCATCTACTCCAATGTCCTCAAGTTGTTATCTTGACTTGGATGAAACAGGAAAATCAGTTGATGCAACTATGTATAGAGGTTTGATTGGTTCTTCGCTGTACATCACTGCTAGCAGACCTGACATTTTTGTTGTTGTATGTCTATGTGCAAGATTTCAAGCTAATCCAAAGGAATCACATGTCACAGCTGCAAAACGAATTCTGAAGTATCGGTAGATTATGGGCACCAACCCCAGGCTCTACTCGGCCCCACACAAACATATCGGTAGATTATGGGCACCAACCCCAAGCTCTACTCGGCCCCACACAAACATCATAAACAATACAAAAACAAGGTTTTTCACACATTACACCCAATACAACAATAATATACAAAACATACTAATTATATATATATATAACATTAATTTTCTTAATATCAATTTATATATTTTTGAACATTAACTTCCCTAACCTGGATTTTTGTTTATTCCTTGCTCGGATGGAAAATTGCAATCCTAATCCTTAGCTCATCTTTTATCTCAAAATCCTGGATAACATCTCCCCGAAAAGAGAATTGATTGAGAAAAATCTTCAAAAACCATAAACTTTCCAAAAGAAAATTCTCAAGAATAAACGGACTTAGACTTACCCGTTCACAAAACTAATTGGGTAGAACTCTTTCTTACACTGTTAGCCTCCTATTGCTTCTTCTGGATCTAGAAATCATTAGGATTTTAGTATCTAAACCTTAGGGAGAGTGTAGAGAGGGAATAGAGAGAATAAAAAGAATAGAGGTAGAGAGAATAGAAAGAATAGAAAGAATAGAGGCAGAGAGAAATAGAGGTATGTGAAAACAAACTACCCAACTAGCCCCTTTTTATTTTATATTGTATTATCTTTATAATATGATATCTTTATAATATATAATATATAATATCTTTATAATCTCATATCTGTATAATCAAATATCTTTATAACTAAATATCTTTATAATCTAATATTTTTATAACTGAACATCTTTATAATATAATATCTTTATGATATAATATTTTCATAACTAAATATTTTTATATTATAATATTTTTATAATTGAATATCTTTATAACTGAATATTTTTATTAATCTTATATTTATAATATAATATGTTTATATTCTAATATCTTTATAATTTAAAATATTGGAGTGTTACATATTTTATTCTTGATCCGTACTTTTGTTTTACACAAAAAACTCAATTTTTTCATAATTTGGAAATTCAAATTTTATTTCCAATCCGTACTTTTGTTTTACACAAAAAACTCAATTTTTCGTAATTTGAAAATGCAAATTTTATTTTCGATCCGTACTTTTGTTTTACACAAAAAAAGTCCATTTTTCGTAATTTCGAAATTTATATTTTATTCTGGATCCGTACTTTTGTTTTACAAAAAAAATCAATTTCTCATAATTTGGAAATTTATATTTTATTTTGGATCCGTACTTTTGTTTTAAAAAAAACTCAATTTTTCATAATTTGGAAATTCAAATTTTATTTTTGATCCGTACTTTTGTTTTACACAAAAAAACTCAATTTTTCGTAATTTCAAAATTTAAATTTTATTTTCGATCCGTACTTTTGTTTTACCAAAAAAAATCAATTTTTCATAATTTGGAAATTTATATTTTATTTTCGATCCGTAGTTTTGTTTTAAAAAAAACTCAATTTTTTGTAATTTGGAAATTTATATTTTATTTCTGATCCGTACTTTTTTTTACAAAAAAAAAACTCAACTTTTCATAATTTGGTAGTTCAAATTTTATTTTCGATCCGTACTTTTGTTTTACACAAAAAAACACAATTTTTCGTAATTTCGAAATTCAAATTTTATTTTCGATCAGTACTTTTGTTGCACACAAAAAAATCAATTTTTCATAATTTGGAAATTTATATTTTATTCTTGATATGTACTTTTGTTTTACGCATAAAAACTCAATTTGTCATAATTTCAAAATTTATATTTTATTTTGGATCCATACTTTTGTTTTACAAAAAGAAACTCAATTTTTCATAATTTCGAATCTTATATTTTATTCTTGATCCGTACTTTTCTTTTACAAAAAAACTCAATTTTTTTGTAATTTGGAAATTCAAATTTTATTTCCAATCCACCTTTGTCTTACACAAAAAAAACTCTATTTTTCATAATTTGGAAATTTAAATTTCATTTTCGATCCGTACTTTTGTTTTACAAAAAAAAAATCAATTTTTCATAATTTGGAAATTTATATTTTATTTTCGATCCATAGTTTTGTTTAAAAAAAACTCAATTTTTCATAATTTGGAAATTCAAATTTTATTTTTGATCCGTACTTTTTTTTACACAAAAGAAATCAACTTTTCATAATTTGAAAAGTTAAATTTTATTCTCGATCCGTACATTTGTTGTACAAAAAAAATCAATTTTTCATAATTTGAAAAGTTATATTTTATTTTCGATCCGTACTTTTTTTACAAAGAAAACTCACTTTTTCATAATTTGGAAGTTCAAATTTTATTTTCGATCCGTACTTTTGTTTTACACAAAAAAACTCAATTTTTCGTAATTTCGAAATTCAAATTTTATTTTCGATATGTACTTTTGTTGCACAAAAAAAATCAATTTTTCATAATTTGGAAATTTATATTTTATTCTTGATATGTGCTTTTGTTTTACGCATAAAAACTCAATTTTTCGTAACTTCGAAATTTATATTTTATTTTGGATCCATACTTTTGTTTTACAAAAAGAAACTCAATTTTTCATAATTTGGAATTTTATATTTTATTCTTGATCCGTACTTTTCTTTTACACAAAAAACTCAATTTTTTCATAATTTGGAAATTCAAATTTTATTTCCAATCCGTACTTCTTTTGACGGAAAAAAACACAATTTTTCGTAATTTGAAAATGCAAATTTTATTTTCGATACGTACTTTTTTTTCTACACAAAAAAACTCCATTCTTTTTTTTATACTTTTGTTTTACAAAAAAAATCAATTTCTCATAATTTGGAAATTTATATTTTATTTTTCATCCGTAGTTTTGTTTAAAAACAAAACTCAATTTTTCATAATTCGGAAATTCAAATTTTATTTTCGATCCATACTTGTTTTTCACAAAAAAACTCAATTTTTCGTAATTTCAAAATTTAAATTTTATTTTCAATCCGTACTTTTGTTTTACCAAAAAAATCAATTTTTCATAATTTGGAAATTTATATTTTATTTTCGATCCGTACTTTTTTTATACAAAAAAAAACTCAATTTTTCA
This sequence comes from Lablab purpureus, assembly GCA_030347555.1. NCBI lineage: Eukaryota > Viridiplantae > Streptophyta > Magnoliopsida > Fabales > Fabaceae > Lablab > Lablab purpureus. The sequence continues at coordinate 14,029,683 of CM059257.1, read as the reverse complement.
TAATTTGGAAATTTAAACTTTATTCTTGATATGTGCTTTTGTTTTACGCAAAAAAATTCAATTTTTGTAATTTCGAAATTTATATTTTATTTTGGATCAGTACTTTTGTTTTACAAGATAAAACTCTATTTTTCATAGTTTATATTTTATTTTCGATCCGTACTTTTGTTTTACACAAAAAGCTCAATTTTTCATATTTCAAAATTTAAAATTTATTTTCGATCCTGTTTTACAAAAAAAATCAATTTTTCGTAGTTTCGCAATTTATATTTTATTCTCGATCTGTACTTTTGTTTTACACAAGGAAATCAATTTTCATAATTTGGAAATTTATATTTTAATTTCGATCCGTACTTTTGTTTTACCAAAAAGCCTAAATTTTTCATTATTTGAAATTTATATTTTATTCTCGATCTGTACTTTTATTTTACACAAAAAAAACTCAATTTTTTGTAATTTCGAAATTTTTATTTTATTTTCGATCCCTACTTTTGTTTTACAAAAAAAAAACTAACTTTTTCGTAATTTGGATATTTATAATTTATTGTCGATCCATACTTTTGTTTTACAAAAAAGAAACTCAATTTTTTATAATTTGGAAATTGAAATTTTATTTTCGATTCGTACTTTTGTTTTGCACAAAAAAACTCTATTTTTTCTAATTTCGAAATTTATATTTTATTCTCGACCCGTACTTTTGTTTTAAAAAAAATTCAATTTTTCATAATTTATAAATATATATTTTATTTTCTATCCGTATTTTTTATTTACAAAAAAAAATCAAATTTCAATAATTTGGAAATTGATATTTTATTCTTGAGACTTACTTTTGTTGTATGCATAAAAACTCAATTTTTCGTAAGTTCGAAATTTATATTTTATCATGGATTCGTACCTTTGTTTTACAAAACAGAAACTAAATTTTTCATAATTTAGAATTTAATATTTTATTCTCGATCCGTACTTTTGTTTTACACGAAAAAGTTGAATTTTTCGTAATCTGGAAATTCAATTTTTTTTTCAATCCGTACGTACTTTTGTTTTACACAAACAATCTATATTTTTCGTAATTTCGAAATTTAAATTTAATTTTTGATCCGTACTTTTGTTTTACAAAAAAGAAATCAATTTTTCATAATTTGGAAATTTGTAATTTATTTTCTATCCGTACTTTTGTTTCACAAAAAAAACTCAATTTTTCATAAGTTGGAAATTCAAATTTTATTTTCGATCCGTACTTTTGTTTTACAAAAAAAAATCAAATTTTCATAATTTGGGAATTTATATTTTATTCTCGATCCGTACTTTTGTTTTACACAAAAAAACTCAATTTTCCGTAACTTCAAAATTCAAATTTTATTTTTGATCCGTACTTTTGTTTTACACAAAAAACTCAATTCTTCGTAATTTCGAAGTTTAAATTTAATTTTTGATCCGTACTTTTGTCTAACAAAAAAAATTCACTTTTTCATAATGTGGAAATTCATATTTTATTTTCAATCTGTACGTCTGTTTTACAAAAAAGATTCAATTTTTCATAATTTGGAAATTCTAATTTTATTTTGGATCCGTACTTTTTGTTTTACACAAAAAAGCTTAATTTTTCGTAATTTCGAAATTTATATTTTATTCTCGATCCGTACTTTTGTTTTAAAAAAATAATCAATTTTTCATAATTTGGAAATTTATATTTTATTTTCGATCCGTACTTTTGTTTTACAAAAAAAAATCAACTTTTCATAATTTGGGAATTTATATTTTATTCTTGATCCGTAGTTTTATTTTAGACAAAAAATATCAATTTTTCGTAACTTTGAAATTGAAATTTTGTTTTCGATTCGTACTTTTGTCTTACAAAAAAAACTCAATTTTTCGTAATTTGGAAATTTATATTTTATTCTCGATTCGTACTTTTGTTTTAAAAAAAAAATCAGTGTTTTATAATTTTAAAATTTATATTTTATTTTCGATCCACACTTTTTTTTTACAAAAGAAATCAATTTTTCATACTTTGGAAAATCTATCTTTTATTCTCGATACATACATTTGTTTTACAAAAAAACTCAATTTTTCGTAATTTGCAAATTCAAATTTTCTTTTGGATCCGTACTTTTGTTTTACACAAAAAAACTCTATTTTTTGTAATTTCAAAATTTAAATTTTATTTTTGATCCGTATTTTTGTTTTCCAAAAAAAAAACTCAATTTTTCATAATTTTGAAATTCAAATTTATTTTCGATACGTACTTTTCTTTTACATTAAAAAACTCAATTTTTCATAATTTCAAAATTTATATTTTATTCTCGATCCAGTACTTTTGTTTTACAAAAGAAATCAATTTTTCATAATTGGGAAATTTATATTTTATTTTAGACATGTACTTTTGTTTTACAAAAAGAAATCAATTTTTCATAATTTCAAAATTTATATTTTATTCTCAATCCGTACTTTTGTTTTACAAAACAAAACTCATAATTGGGAAATTCAAATTTTCTTTTGGATCCGTACTTTTGTTTTACACAAAAAGTTATTTCGAAATTTAAATATTATTTTCAATCCGTACTTTTGTTTTACAAAAAAAAAATTCAATTTTTCATAATTGGAAATTTTTATTTTATTCTCGATCCGTACTTTTGTTTTACACTAAAAAAACTCAATTTTTCGTAATTTTGGAATTTGTATTTTATTCTCCATCTGTACTTTTGTTTTACAAAAAAATGACTTTTTCATAATTCAGAAATTTATATTTTATTTTGAATCCGCACTTTTGTTTTACAAAAAAAATCAATTTTTCATTATCTGGGAATTTATATTTTATTCTCAATCCGTACTTTTATTTTACACAAAGAAACTCCATTTTTTGTAACTTCACAATTTATATTTTATTGTCGAATCGTACTTTTGTATTACAAAAAAAAGTCAATTTTTCATAATTTGGAAATTCAAATTTTATTTTCGATCCGTACTTTTATTTTACAAAAACAACTCAATTTTTCGTAATTTGAAAATTTATATTTTATTCTCGATTCGTACTTTTGTTTTAATAAAAAAAATTAAATTTTTTATAATTTGGAAATTTATATTTTATTTTCGACCAATACTTTTGTTTTACAAAAAAAATTATATTTTCATAATTAATTTTTCTTAATTTGCAAACTTATATTTTATTCTCGATATAGACTTTTGTTTTACGCATAAAACTGAATTTTTCGTAATTTCGAAATTTGTATTTTATATTGGATCCAGTACTTTTGTTTTACAAAAAACACAATTTTTCGTAATTTGGAATTTTATGTTTTATTCTTGATGTGTACTTTTGTTTTACACAAAAACTCAATTTTTCGTAACTCGAAATTCAAATTTATTTTCGATCCGTACTTTTCTTTAACACAAAAACTCAATTTTTCGTAATTTCGAAATTTAAATTTTATTTTCGATACGTACTTTTATTTTACAAAAAATCAATTTTTCATAATTTGAAGATTTTATTTTATTCTCGATCACGTACTTTTGTTTTACGTATAAAAACTCAATTTTTTATAATTTCGAAATTCAAATTTTATTTTCGATCCGTACTTTTGTTTTACAAAAAAAAATCAACTTTTCATAATTTGGGAATTTATATTTTATTCTTGATCCGTAGTTTTATTTTAGACAAAAATATCAATTTTTCGTAACTTTGAAATTGAAATTTTGTTTTCGATTCAGTACTTTTGTCTTACAAAAAAACTCAATTTTTCGTAATTTGGAAATTTATATTTTATTCTCGATTCGTACTTTTGTTTTAAAAAAAAAAATCAGTGTTTTATAATTTTAAAATTTATATTTTATTTTCGATCCACACTTTTTTTTTACAAAAGAAATCAATTTTTCATACTTTGGAAAATCTATCTTTTATTCTCGATACATACATTTGTTTTACAAAAAAACTCAATTTTTCGTAATTTGCAAATTCAAATTTTCTTTTGGATCCGTACTTTTGTTTTACACAAAAAAACTCTATTTTTTGTAATTTCAAAATTTAAATTTTATTTTTGATCCGTATTTTTGTTTTCCAAAAAAACTCAATTTTTCATAATTTTGAAATTCAAATTTATTTTCGATACGTACTTTTCTTTTACATTAAAAAACTCAATTTTTCATAATTTCAAAATTTATATTTTATTCTCGATCCGTACTTTTGTTTTACAAAAGAAATCAATTTTTCATAATTGGGAAATTTATATTTTATTTTAGACATGTACTTTTGTTTTACAAAAAGAAATCAATTTTTCATAATTTCAAAATTTATATTTTATTCTCAATCCGTACTTTTGTTTTACAAAACAAAACTCATAATTGGGAAATTCAAATTTTCTTTTGGATCCGTACTTTTGTTTTACACAAAAAGTTATTTCGAAATTTATATTTTATTCTCAATCCGTACTTTTGTTTTACAAAAAAAAATTCAATTTTTTATAATTTTTAATTTTTATTTTATTTTCGATCCGTACTTTTGTTTTACACTAAAAAACTCAATTTTTCGTAATTTTGGAATTTGTATTTTATTCTCCATCCGTACTTTTGTTTTACAAAAAATGACTTTTTCATAATTCAGAAATTTATATTTTATTTTGAATCCGCACTTTTGTTTTACAAAAAAATCAATTTTTCATTATCCGGGAATTTATATTTTATTCTCAATCCAGTACTTTTATTTTACACAAAGAAACTCCATTTTTGTAACTTCACAATTTATATTTTATTGTCGAATCGTACTTTTGTATTACAAAAAAGTCAATTTTTCATAATTTGGAAATTCAAATTTTATTTTCGATCCAGTACTTTTATTTTACAAAAACAACTCAATTTTTCGTAATTTGAAAATTTATATTTTATTCTCGATTCGTACTTTTGTTTTAATAAAAAAAATTAAATTTTTTATAATTTGGAAATTTATATTTTATTTTCGACCAATACTTTTGTTTTACAAAAAAAATTATATTTTCATAATTAATTTTTCTTAATTTGCAAACTTATATTTTATTCTCGATATAGACTTTTGTTTTACGCATAAAAACTGAATTTTTCGTAATTTCGAAATTTGTATTTTATATTGGATCCGTACTTTTGTTTTACAAAAAAACACAATTTTTCGTAATTTGGAATTTTATGTTTTATTCTTGATGTGTACTTTTGTTTTACACAAAAAAACTCAATTTTTCGTAACTTCGAAATTCAAATTTATTTTCGATCCGTACTTTTCTTTAACACAAAAAAACTCAATTTTTCGTAATTTCGAAATTTAAATTTTATTTTCGATACGTACTTTTATTTTACAAAAAAATCAATTTTTCATAATTTGAAGATTTTATTTTATTCTCGATACGTACTTTTGTTTTACGTATAAAAACTCAATTTTTTATAATTTCGAAATTCAAATTTTATTTTCGATCCGTACTTTTGTTTTACAAAAAAAAATCAACTTTTCATAATTTGGGAATTTATATTTTATTCTTGATCCGTAGTTTTATTTTAGACAAAAAATATCAATTTTTCGTAACTTTGAAATTGAAATTTTGTTTTCGATTCGTACTTTTGTCTTACAAAAAAAACTCAATTTTTCGTAATTTGGAAATTTATATTTTATTCTCGATTCGTACTTTTGTTTTAAAAAAAAAAATCAGTGTTTTATAATTTTAAAATTTATATTTTATTTTCGATCCACACTTTTTTTTTACAAAAGAAATCAATTTTTCATACTTTGGAAAATCTATCTTTTATTCTCGATACATACATTTGTTTTACAAAAAAACTCAATTTTTCGTAATTTGCAAATTCAAATTTTCTTTTGGATCCGTACTTTTGTTTTACACAAAAAAACTCTATTTTTTGTAATTTCAAAATTTAAATTTTATTTTTGATCCGTATTTTTGTTTTCCAAAAAAAAACTCAATTTTTCATAATTTTGAAATTCAAATTTATTTTCGATACGTACTTTTCTTTTACATTAAAAAAACTCAATTTTTCATAATTTCAAAATTTATATTTTATTCTCGATCCGTACTTTTGTTTTACAAAAGAAATCAATTTTTCATAATTGGGAAATTTATATTTTATTTTAGACATGTACTTTTGTTTTACAAAAAGAAATCAATTTTTCATAATTTCAAAATTTATATTTTATTCTCAATCCGTACTTTTGTTTTACAAAACAAAACTCATAATTGGGAAATTCAAATTTTCTTTTGGATCCGTACTTTTGTTTTACACAAAAAGTTATTTCGAAATTTAAATATTATTTTCAATCCAGTACTTTTGTTTTACAAAAAAAAATTCAATTTTTCATAATTGGAAATTTTTATTTTATTCTCGATCCGTACTTTTGTTTTACACTAAAAAACTCAATTTTACCTAATTTTGGAATTTGTATTTTATTCTCCATCTGTACTTTTGTTTTACAAAAAAATGACTTTTTCATAATTCAGAAATTTATATTTTATTTTGAATCCGCACTTTTGTTTTACAAAAAAAATCAATTTTTCATTATCTGGGAATTTATATTTTATTCTCAATCCGTACTTTTATTTTACACAAAGAAACTCCATTTTTTGTAACTTCACAATTTATATTTTATTGTCGAATCGTACTTTTGTATTACAAAAAAAAGTCAATTTTTCATAATTTGGAAATTGAAATTTTATTTTCGATCCGTACTTTTATTTTACAAAAACAACTCAATTTTTCGTAATTTGAAAATTTATATTTTATTCTCGATTCAGTACTTTTGTTTTAATAAAAAAATTAAATTTTTTATAATTTGGAAATTTATATTTTATTTTCGACCAATACTTTTGTTTTACAAAAAAAATTATATTTTCATAATTAATTTTTCTTAATTTGCAAACTTATATTTTATTCTCGATATAGACTTTTGTTTTACGCATAAAAACTGAATTTTTCGTAATTTCGAAATTTGTATTTTATATTGGATCCGTACTTTTGTTTTACAAAAAAACACAATTTTTCGTAATTTGGAATTTTATGTTTTATTCTTGATGTGTACTTTTGTTTTACACAAAAAAACTCAATTTTTCGTAACTTCGAAATTCAAATTTATTTTCGATCCGTACTTTTCTTTAACACAAAAAAACTCAATTTTTCGTAATTTCGAAATTTAAATTTTATTTTCGATACGTACTTTTATTTTACAAAAAAATCAATTTTTCATAATTTGAAGATTTTATTTTATTCTCGATACGTACTTTTGTTTTACGTATAAAAACTCAATTTTTTATAATTTCGAAATTCAAATTTTATTTTCGATCCGTACTTTTGTTTTACAAAAAAATAATCAATTTTTCATAATTTCAAAATTTATATTTTATAATCGATCCCTACTTTTGTTTTACCCAAAAAAACTCAATTTTTTGTAACTTTGGAATACAAATTTTATTTTCAATCCGTACTTTTATTTTACACAAAAAAAAAACTCAATTTTTCGTAATTCAAAATTTAAATTTTATTTTTTATCCGTACTTTTGCTTTATGAAAAAAACTCAATTTTTCATAATTTGGAATTTTATATTTTATTCTCTATACGTACTTTTGTTTTACTTAAAAAAACTCAATTTCTCGTAATTTCAAAATTCATATTTTATTTTAGATTCGTACTTTTGTTTTAAAAAAAACTCAATTTTTCATAATTTGGACATTCAAATTTTATTTTCGTTTCGTACTTTATTTTTACAAAAAAAAACTAATCTTTTCGTAATTTGTAAATTTATATTTTATTCTCAATCCGTGCTTTTGTTTAAAAAAAAATAAATTTTTTATAATTTGGAAATTTATATTTTATTTTCGATCCATACTCTTGTTTTACAAAAACAAATCAATTTTTCATAATTTTGAATTTTATATTTTATTCTCGATCCGTACTTTTGTTTTACAAAAAAAAACTCGATTTTTCGTAATTTGGAAATTCAAATTTTACGTTCGATCCGTACTTTTGTTTTAAGAAAAAGAACTCTACTTTTTGTTATTTCGAAATTTAAATTTATATTTTATTCTCGATCCCTACTTTGCTTTTCCGAAAGAAATCAATTTTTCATAATTAGGAAATTTATATTTTATTTTGGATCTGTACTTTTGTTTTACAAAAAAAATCAATTTTTCATAATTTGGAATTTTATATTTTATTCTAGATCCGTACTTTTGTTTTACACAAAAAAACTCAATTTTTCGTAACTTCGAAATACAAATTTTATTTTCAATTCGTATTTTTCTTTTACACAAAAAAACTCAATTTTTTATAATTTCGAAATTTAAATTTTATTTTCGATCCGTACTTTTGTTTTACAAAAAAAAAATCAATTTTGCATAATTTGAAAATTAATATTTTATTTTCGATCCATACTTTTTTTTTACAAAAAAAAACTCAATTTTTCATAATTTGGAAATTCAAATTTTATTTTCGATCCATACTTTTGTTTTACACAAAAAAAAAACTCTCTTTTTCATGATTTCGAAATTTAAATTTTATTTTCGATCTGTACTATTGTTTTACAAAACAAAATTCAATTTTTTAATATGGAAATTTATATTTTATTTTCGATCCGTACTTTTTTTTACAAAAAAACCTCAATTTTTCATAATTTGGAAATTCAAATTTTATTTTCGATCCGTATTTTTTGTTTTACACAACAAAAAGCTCAATTTTTCGTATTTTCAAAATTTAAATTTTATTTTCGATCTGTGCTTTTGTTTTACAAAAAAAATTCAATTTTTCATAATTTGGAAATTTATATTTTATTTTCGATCTGTACTTTTGTTTTAAAAAAAAACTCAATTTTTCATAATTTGGAAATTTATATTTTATTCTCGACACGTGCTTTTGTTTTACGCTAAAATACTCAATTTTTTGTAATTTCGAAATTTATATTTTATTTTTTATCCCTACTATTATTTTCTATAAAAAAACTCAATTTTACACAATTGAGAAATTTATATTTTATTTTGGATCCCTTCTTTTGTTTTACCAAAAGAAATAAATTTTTCATAATTTGGGAATTTATATTTTATTCTCGATCCATACTTTTGTTTTACACAAAAAGAAAATCAATTTTTCGTAACTTTGGAATTCAAATTTTATTTTCGATTCATACTTCTGTTTTACATAAACAAAACTCAATTTTACGTAATTTGGAAATTTATATTTTATTATCGATTCGTACTTTTGTTTTACAAAAAAAAATCAATTTTTTATAATTTGGAAATTTAAATTTTATTTTCGAATCATACTTTTGTTTTACAAAAAAAATCCACTTTTCATAATTTTGGAAATTTATATTTTATTCTTGATTCGTACTTTTGCTTTATAAAAAAAAACTCAATTTTTCGTAATTTGAAAATTCAAATTTTCTTTTGGATCTATACTTTTTTTTTACACAAAAAAACTCTATTTTTGTAATTTTGAAAGTTAAATTTTATTTTCGATCCGTACTTTTGTTTTATAAAAAAAATCAATTTTTCATAATGTGGAAATTTATATTTTATTCTCGATCCGTACTTTTGTGTTACAAAAAAAATCTCAATTTTTCGTAATTTGGAGATTCAAATTTTATTTTCGATCCGTACTTTTGTTTTACACAAAAAAAAAACTCAATTTTTTGTAATTTCAAAAATTATATTTTATTCTCGATCCGTACTTTGGTTTTACAATAAAAATCCAATTTTTTATAATTTGGAAATTTATATTTTATTTTTTATCCATACTTTTATTTTACAAAAAAAATCTATTTTTCATAATTTGGAAATTTATATTTTATTCTCAATATGTACTTTTGTTTTACAAAAAAAAACTCAATTTTCCATAATTTTGAAATTTATATTTTATTCTCGATCGGTACTTTGATTGTAGAAAAAAAAATTCAATTTTATATAATTTGGAAATTTGTATTTTATTTTCGATCCATACTTTTGTCTTACAAAAAAAAATCAATTTTTCATAATTTGGAAATTTAAATTTTATTCTCGATCCGTACTTTTGTTTTAAAAAAAAAACTCAATTTTTCGTAATTTGAAAATTCAAATTCTCTCTTCAATCCGTGCTTTTGTTTTACACAAAAAAACTCTATTTTTTGCAATTTCAAAATTTATATTTTATTCTGGATCCGTACTTTTATTTTACCAAAAAAAGTCAAATTTTCATAATTTGGAAATTTATATTTTATTTTCGATCCATACATTTGTTTAAAAAAAAACTCAATTTTTCATAATTTGGAAATTCCAATTTTGTTTTCGATTGGTACTTTTATTCTCCACTAAAAAACTCAATTTTTCGTAATTTGGAAATTTATATTTTATTCTCGATCCATACTTTTGTTTTACAAAAAAAATCAATTTTTCATAATTCGCAAATTTATACTTTATTTTCGATCCGTACTTTTGTTTTAAAAAAAATCAATTTTTCATAATTCAGAAATTTATTTTTTATTCTTGATCCGTATTTTTGTTTTACACAAAAAAATTCAATTTTCATAACTCGAAATTCAAGTTTTATTTTCGATGCGTGCTTTTGTTTTGCACAAAAAACTTAATTTTTCGTAATTTCGAAATTCAAATTTTATTTTCGATCTGTAATTTTGTTTTACAAAAAAAACTCAATTTTTCATAATTTGGAAATTCAAATTTTGTTTTCGATCCGTACTTTGATTTTACAAAAAAAATTCAATTTTTTATAATTTGGAAATTTATATTTTATTTTCGATCCATACTTTCGATTTACAAAAAAGAATCAATTTTTAATAATTTGGAAATTTATATTTTATTCTCGATCCGTACTTTTGTTTTACAAAAAAAAAACTTAATTTTTCATAACTTGGAAATTCAAATTTTATTTCGATCCGTACTTTTGTTTTACACAAAAAAACTCAATTTTTCGCAATTTCGAAATTTATATTTTTTTCTCGATCCGTACTTTGGTTTTACAAAAAAAAATATTTTTTATAATTTGGAAATTTATATTTTATTTTTGATCCGCACTTTCGTTTTACAAAAAGAATCAATTTTTCATAAGTTGGAAATTTATATTTTATTCTCGATCCGTACTTTTGTTTTACAATAAAAAACTCAATTTTTCGTAATTTCGAAATTTAAATTTTCTTTTCAATCCGTACTTTTGTTTTACACAAAAGAAACTCAATTGTGTTGGCATATTTCAAGACCAAGAGTTTTTGAAGTCCTCCAATTTTTTATGAAGACCTAAAGTTTTGATGATGAAGATTTAGAGTGATTCAATCAACATTAAAGACTTGTGCCATCTCACAAAGGAAGGATGCTTGGTAGAAAAGGAAAGGCATAAAGAGCATTCAAAGCTTTCAAGAGAGAAGATTGATGAAGATTTTCTAAAGAGCTGAAGGATCAAGAGTAGAAGGTTCTGTTTTGGTTGTTGGATAAAAAGAGTAAGTAATAAATCCCATTCAAGACCTTCCCAAACAAGAGAGCAAGGTGTTTTCTCGCAAAAACATTTTTCTACGCTTTTAATCGTTTATGATACGTAGATAATCGATTATTTAACTTAAAATTTGAATTAAAAATGTTTAACGAACTAAATAATCGATTAAGTGTTTTTGATAATCAATTATATTGATTCTGGGTTAATATAATCGATTATGGCCTTAATCTAATCGATTATATCAGACAAATTTAGTTTTCCAGTTTTTAAACATGATATAATCGATTAAGCTTTTAATATAATCGATTAAATGAGTCGTTTTTGCGAAATCAATACCAAATCAACCTAAGAATGGAAACTTTGGAGCATTTTCGAATTATAAAATGAAAGAGAATGTCATAGGTTAAACACATCTGATTAAACACAAAATATTCAAAGTGTTTCTGCGCCTTAGCTTTTCAAAACCGCTTTCCTGCTCTCTTCAGTTTGATCAAGTCTTTGGAAGTGGTGATCATTGTGCTTAAGCTTTCTATCCAGCACTTTTATTAGGTGTATTCTTTTACTGTTTTTATAAATGGGAAAATTCATCCCTTGGATCTGTTCTAAGGGAGGTGTGTTCATCTCTTGTGTGTCAAGAGAGGTGGGTTTCATCCTCAGTGTGTCTGGGGAGGTGTTTCATCCTTAGTGTGTCTAAGGAGGTGTTCCTTTATCTTTATTTGTTATTGCATGAATTGGTGTTTGTAATTTCATTTAAAGATAGTGGGGTGATCATCACGCATTTGTGGTGGTTGGGAATTGGACGTAGGATTGGCTTAATCCGAACCAGTATAAATCTCTGTGTTCTTTCTCTTTCTCTATCTCTTTTAATTGTGGATCATTATAACAATTGCAAATTCAAACAGCGTTAATCAAAGGATAAGAAAAATCCACATCCGAGTTTTTGAAAGAATTTCAAAATCTGAAAATTTATTTAAAAGAGAAAATTTTATTAAAAATCCAATTCACCCCCCCCTCTTGGTTTTTACACTGCCATCTTTATTTAACAATTGGCCTTAGAGCTGGTTTTTTGAAAATTACTCAAAAACAAGATCCTCATGGCAGATAAAAATCAAACTTTTGCTGAAGGTGCATCTATTCATAGACCACCACTTTTTACAGTGAAAACTATCCTTTTGGAAAAAGAGGATGGAGATTTTTCTAAGGTCTAATGATCAAGGCGTTTGGGATGCAATTGTGAATGGTCCATATATTCCTATGATTGTTGTTGAAGATGCGCAGGTACCCAAAGCGAGAGCAAGCTGGACCAAAGATGAGTACAACCAAAGTCAATGCGACATAAGGGCGTGTAACATGATAGCATCTGCCTTAACCATTGATGAGTTTTACAGGTTGTCGGATTGCACTACAGCGAAGGAGATGTGGGACACTTTAGAAGTCACACATGAAGGAACGGAGGATGTGAAAAGATCAAGGAAAAATACCTTGATTCAAGAGTACGAGATGTTCCGAATGAGCAAAGGGGAAACCATATATGACGTCCAAAAGAGATTTACTCACATTGTAAATCACCTCAAGGCGTTAGGTAAGAAATTTGATACTGAAGAGTTAAATGTGAAAATTTTGAAATCTTTGGACAGGACATGGCAACCCAAAGTGACAGCAATAAAAGAATCTCTCAAATATGAATATGACAAATCTCTTCAGAAAGCTTAGAGAACATGAAATGGAGCTCGGACGTTTTAAAGGAGAAGAAGAAGACGTCAAGAGGAAAGGTGTTGCTCTTAAAGCAGAATCCCACAAAGATGAGAGTAGTGACACAGATGATGATCTTGAATGCAGTGACATCAGCTTGTTTGTCAAAAAGTACAAAAAGTTCATCAAGAACAAGAACAAAGGGAATTTCAAGAAAGGTAAGAAAAATGAAAATTTAAATTCTCTTGATAACTTTAAATGCTATGGTTGTGGAAAAAGGGGACACTTGAAGTCGGATTGCCCCAACATCAAGAAGAATGAAGAAAAAGTCAAGAAATATAAATAGCCTTTTGATAAGAAGAAAAAGAAGGCATACATCGCTTGGGAAGATAATGACGTGAGCTCTTCTAGTGCAAGTGAGTCAGAAGAAGAAGCCAACATTTGTCTCATGGCGGATGATGATGATGCTGAATCCACATGTAGCAAGGTAAGTGATTCTGGTCTTCCAGATAATTATGATGAGTTGCTTGAAGAATTTTTGGATTTATGTGAAAAATCGGAAAAACTAACCTTCTTTCATAATAAATTAAAAAATGACTACAAAAGTCTTGAAAAGAAAATTTCTGATTTGGAAGAAGAGAAAAAGGTTTTAAAAGATGATTTGGAAACAGCGAAAATTCCTTGCAAATGCAAAACCAAAATTCCTATTTGTGAAAATTGTAGTGTTCTTGCTAACAAGGTTTCTTATCTTGAAACATCTCTTTCAAACATTACAATGGGTAATAATAATTTAAACAATGTTTTGAAAGTAAACAAAGGTTTATACGGAAAAGCAGGACTTGGTTACAATTTCAAAAATAATCATAAATCAAACAACATTGTTTTTGTTCAAGGAGAATCATCAAACTCGAAAAAGATTTTCGAAGTTCCTCATTTCATTAATGAAACACATGATCTTAAAAAGAAGTTTTACAAAAATGCATATATTCCAAGAAAAACAAATGTTCCTACATGTTTTTATTGTATGCATAAAGGTCATTCGGTAAATAAATGCAATATTAAACGTTTTAGTGTTCCTAATGGGAAATACAAATGGGTTCCCAAGGGAAAAACTATTTCTAACCCATGAGGACCCTAATAAGTGACTTTAGGGGACCTAAATATTTTTGTTTATGATGCAGGTTGGTCCCAAGTTCAAAAAGTCACTATGGTACCTTGATAGTGGTTGTTCAAGACACATGACGGGTGATAAAAGCAAATTCAAAAGCTTCAAAAAGAAAGAACAAGGTTTTGTAACCTATGGCGACTGTTGGACTTGAAGACTTGGTTTCAAGTAGATTTGATGTCTCCAACCACCTTTGATGATGAAGATGATGGTGCTTGAAGAATGGAGATTGTGTCTTAGGATTAGAGAGTCTTAGGTTGTGTGGTAAGATGCATTTAAATTAATCTTGGACTTAAGCTTGGGGTTTAAAATGATTTGAAATGTTTTAAAAAGGTTTAAAATGATTTCAAAGGTTTAACTGATTTTTAACTGGTTAAAAATCTGATTTCAACTAGTTAAACTGTTCTTCGTTTTTCAAAGCTTTGTATTTGGGAAATTTCAGCTGACTGTTTTCGAAATTTAAACCAGTTAAAATCCTGGTAGCTTTGTTCAGGAATTCCAGTTTTCTGGAATAGCTAGTTAAAACGGGTTTTCAACTGACTGATTTCAAGTTTCAGAAAAAGGGTGCTCATTGGAAAATTGGTTTTAATGAAAACAACCGGTTAAAATGTGATTTCAACCGACTATTCTCGTCAGAATCAGTTTTAACAGTTTTCTATATATAACTTGAAATTCAAAGAACTAAGTGACGAATCATTTTTAGAAGAACCCACTGAGCAAGAACGTTTCTCTTACACTCTAAATCAATTTGCGAATCACTCCAAGAAGTCCAAGATCCAATTGATTGCGAATTAAATCAAGATTTGCATGCTCTATTTTTTGTTCATAGCTCTTGCTCTGTTTTCGTTTCTGCACTCAATTTCCAGGTGAATTCAATCCAATTCTTTGTGTGTTTGTTAGCTGCGTGTTTGTCTCTTAATCAGGGTGATTAAGGGTTCTTGTAATAGGGTTTTACAGGTGTTTAGAGGTCTTGCAGGTTCAAGACTAGGTGCAGCTTTCTGTTTTTCGTTTTGCATGTAGTGTTCATGTAAAAACTGGTTTTTAGTGAATTGATTGAATTTGTGTGGTTAGGAAACTGGATGTAGCCTTTGTTGAAAGGTGAACCAGTATAAATCTGCTGTGTTGTTCTTCTTCCCTTGATCTTTTACATTCGGCAATTGAATTCTAAATTGTAATTGAATTGGATATATGATCAATTGATTAAAAGCATTTCAAGAACCTATTAAAACTGGTTTTAATCTTCAATCCGAATCTGGTTTTTCATATTTGGGCATTGGGTTTCGAAAATCTTTGAAAGTTTAATTCACCCCCCCTCTTAAACTCAGCCATTTATTCCAACAGCGACAACAACAAGGGAAAAATCATTGGTAGTGGAATGATTGGAGAATCCCTAAAGATTCATGATGTTCTTCTTGTTGATGGGTTGAAGCACAATTTGCTAAGCATTAGTCAACTTTGTGATAAAGGTTTAAAGGTAACTTTTGATAGTGATCTTTGCAAAATTCATCACAAGGACTCAAATGAAATCGCCCTCATTGGTAAGAGACACAATAACATCTATTTGATTGACATTGATTGTGCATCTACATCTAGTAATTTATCTTGTTTAGTTGCGAAAGAAGAGGATCCTTGGTTATGGCATAGAAGAGCTGCTCACATTCATATGCCTCATCTAAGTAAACTCATATCTAAAGAGTTGGTAATTGGTTTGCCAAAACTGGTTTTTGAAAAGAACAAACTTTGTGCAGCTTGTCAAAAAGGGAAGCAAACTAAAAATTCCTTTAAATCTAAAAATGTTGTTTCCACTTCAAAACCTTTAGAATTACTGCACATGGATTTATTTGGCCCCTCTAGAACAAAAAGTTTTAGTGGCAATTATTATGCTCTTGTGATTGTTGATGATTACTCTAGATTTACTTGGACTCTCTTTCTTTCATCTAAAAGTGATGCTTTCAAAGAATTTAGAAAATTTTCCAAGGTTATTCAAAATGAAAAAGATTTGAAAATCAAGTTTTTAAGAAGTGATCATGGCGGTGAATTTCAAAATGTTTCTTTTGAAAATTTTTGTGAAGAACAAGGAATTTCTCATAATTTTTCAGCACCAAGAACACCTTAACAAAATGGTGTGGTTGAAAGGAAAAATAGATCTTTGGAAGAGCTTGCAAGAACTATGTTGAATGAAAATAATTTACCTAAATATTTTTTGGGCTAATGTCGTAAGCACCGCTTGTTATGTTTTAAATAGAGTTTTAATAAGACCTATTTTGAAATTAACACCTTATGAGCTTTTCAAAGGAAGAAAACCAAATATTTCTCATTTCAGAATTTTTGGATGCAAATGTTTTGTTTTGAATAATGGAAAAGATAGCCTTGGGAAATTTGATGCTAAATCTGATGAAGCTACATTTTTAGGTTATTCTTTGCATAGTAAAGCATATAGAGTTTTTAATAAAAGAACTTTAAATGTTGAAGAATCTATACATGTTGTCTTTGATGAATATCTAGACCTTGAGGAAACCCCTCTTGAGTCAAAAAGGTTCTTTGTAGATGATGAAGGAGTACATCAAGAAGAAACTCCTTTAGAAGAAGTTGTTGAAGAAATCAAACTGGATCCTCCTCATGATGAAAGTCTACCAAAAGAATGGAGACCACCTAGAAACATGTCTTTGGACAATGTCATTGGAGACATCTCAAAAGGTGTAAGAACAAGGAGGAACATGAATAATTTCTGCATGAATGTTGCTTTTGTTTCACAGGTTGAACCAAAGAATGTAGAAGAAGCTTTGACGGATGAACATTGGTGTATAGCAATGCAAGAAGAGCTAAATCAGTTTGAAAGAAATCAGGTATGGGATTTAATTCCTAAAACTAACAACATGCAGGTTATAGGTACAAGATGGGTTTTTAGAAATAAGCTTGATGAAGATGGAAAATCACCAAGAACAAAGCAAGGCTGGTTGCAAAAGAATATAGACAAGAAGAAGGCATATATTATGATGAAACCTAGGCTCCAGTAGCAAGACTTGAAGCTATCCGCTTGTTGCTAGCATATGCCTCCATTATGGGATTCAAATTATTTCAAATGGATGTAAAAAGTGCCTTCCTAAACGGATACATCAAGGAAGAAGTCTACGTAGAACAACCTCCAGGCTTTGAAGATTTCAAAAATCCTAATCATGTCTACAAGTTGAAGAAAGCCTTGTATGGACTCAAACAAGCCCAAGATCTTGGTATGAAAGGTTAAGTAATTTCTTACTTGAAAATAATTTTAGAAGAGGTAAAGTTGATTCTACTCTTTTTATTAAGAAATCACAGAAACATATTCTTATTGTTCAAGTTTATGTTGATGATATCATTTTTGGATCAACTAATGATGATCTTTGCCAAGAGTTTGCTACTAATATGCAGGGAGAGTTTGAAATGTCCATGATGGGAGAATTAAATTTCTTTCTTGGTTTGAAAATCAAACAATTGAAGAAAGGCATATTTATATGTCAAACAAAGTATTGCAATGAAATCTTGAAGAAATTTGAGATGGAAAGTTCCAAGGAAGCTGCAACTCCCATGGCCACATCTTGCTATCTAGATCAAGATTTAAACGTTAAGGCGGTAGATCAAACACGGTATCGAGGTATGATCGGATCATTACTTTATCTTACTGCTAGTAGACCTGATATAATGCAAAGTGTGTGTGTTTGTGCTAGGTTTCAATCCAACCCTAGAGAGTCACACCTAAAAGCCGTTAAGAGAATCCTTAAGTACCTTAGAGGAACAAAATCCTTTGGTTTGTGGTACCCTTCGAGAGCCTCACCTAGTATTATAGGTTTTTCGGACTCGGATTATGGTGGTCGTAGAATTGATAGGAAGAGTACTAGTGGTACATGTCATCTTTTAGGGTGTTCTTTAGTTTCATGGCATTCTAAGAAACAGGCTAGTGTTGCTCTTTCAACCACGGAGGCTGAGTATATAGCAGCAGGGAGTTGTTGTGCTCAAATATTGTGGATGAAGCAGCAATTAGAAGACTTTGATATCTTTCTAGATCATATCCCTCTTAAGTGTGATAACACTAGTGCTATTAACTTGACTAGGAACCCTATCATGCATTCTAAGACAAAGCATATAGAAATTAGACATCATTTCATTAGAGATCATATAGCTAAAGGTGATTGCATTATAGAATACATAGATACCAAACATCAATTAGCTGATATCTTCACCAAACCTTTGCCTAGAGATAGATTTTATGAGCTTAGAAGAGATCTAGGAATTGTTGATGATAAATCTGTTGATTGATTGATGTTTTGTTGTTGATTCTGCTGTAAAATCTGTGTTTTACGAAAAATTACGTATTTAATCGATTAGGCTTCGTGTGTTAATCGATTAAACGCGCTGTTTTTGAAAATGTTTTTTAACATAATCGATTAAGTTCATGACATAATCGATTAAATCGCTGGGGAGCAATTTAATCGATTAAGGAATGCACATAATCGATTAAATTTCTGGGTTTTCGTTTTCTGAAAATATTTTGAAGGCAAATAATCGATTAAATGAAGAACATAATCGATTAAATGCACCGTTCTATGTTTTTCTGCACACTGTTTTTTCGAACGTTGGACTGATTTTCACGTGTTTTGTTTTATTCTAACAGCTATATTCGATTCAAACGGCTCTATTTCAATTAATTCAATGTTTTATGACCAAATTTTCTTCCTATAAATAGCTGGATTGAGATTTAAAAGTGCTACATTCACTCTCTCTCACTCTTGCTGATTTTCTGCTGTTATTCCTTTTCTGTGCAAAATTCTATCACTGTGATTACTCTGTTGCTGTATTATTTTGTTGTGCTTTCTCTTTTGTCTATTCTACAAACATATGGCTGATCAAAGAAGGAGAAAGATGCCCTCAAGGAGGAGAGGCAAGGAGCCCATGACCTCTCAACAACAAGAAAGAAGACCTCCAACACTTGCTGGTTGGATTTCTGATGAAGACATGCAGATTGGGTTTGTCAACAAGTGGAAAGACAGGAAAATCCTTACTCCCAAATATCTATCTTGCAATTTTTTCAGATCTCACGGATTTACTTTTCAGGAATTTTTAGTAGCAAGTGGGCTTCAGAATTTTGTGGAGATGGAAGGAGCATTCAATCCAGATTTGGTTAGAGTCTTTTACATGAACCTAACCTCAAGGACAGCCAGCCCCAACACCAAGGTAAAGGGTGTGAGAATTCACCTTGATGAAGAGGTGTGGAGCAATGTGGTTGGACTATCTTCTCAAGGCATCAACATCACTTATGGCTTTGAGGATTTCAATAAATTGGTGGAGTTCAGAAAATTCTGCAAAGATCAAAATTTACAAGTGGAAAACTTGTACAAAGTTGGTAATGTTAAGCTTAATGAACGCATGTTGCACTATGTAATTGTTTGGATTTTAGTTGCTAGAGGCACTAATCATGCCCAACTTACTAAGGAGGACACTCTTTTAATGTATGGCTTCCTTAATAATGTTAGCATTGATTGGCCCTCCATTATTCTTGATAATATGTTTAAAGCCACTAGGCTTTCATCGTTTGCTTTACCCTATGCTGTGTTTATCTCAAAGATTTTAGAATATAAGGGTGTAAACCTTGAAGGGGAGAACAAGCAGATTTTGCTAAGCAATAGCAAAATTGGGAAGAATGTTCTAAGGCACATGGGCCTTATAGAACAAGGAAACAGGTTTAGGCAAAGAGATGAGGAAGCTGCTGCAATGGAGGAAGATGATGAAGAACCACCACCTCAACCTCAACCTCAACCAGGATCAGTGGAGGAACATATTCTTTCAAGAATGGACACCATGATGAGTCTTCAAACAACTCATTATGATGACCTTTGTCATAGACTCTCAAGGCTCAATAGGAGAGTTTATAGAGTTAAAAGGAAGCTACAAATTGAAGATATATCTCCAGAAGAAGACAATACAAGATCCTCAAGAGGCAAACAGCCAGCTAAAAATGATGAGGAAGATGAAGAAGATGAAGGAGATAGTGAAGAAACTGAATAAGCTAACAATTCACTTATGCCTTAGCTTGTTTTTTTTTTCTAGCTGCTGTAATTTTTTTTTTCTTTCTATAATTTCTGTGTATTAAATTGCTTCTGCTGTAATAATCTCTGAATATGTAATCTTTTTTAAAATGATAAAAATAAAGGGGGAGAAAAAGATTTGTTTTGATTGATAATATGTCCAGTTTTTCTAGCATTTAAGAAAATTAATTTCAGGGGGAGCTTTAGGAAATATTTCAAATAAATGCCTAATATAGCTTAAACATTAAAGAGCAAAGTTTAAGGCGGAGCTTTTAGAAATAATTTCCAGTCATTAATTTCCTTGAAACCTCTTTTTCAAAATTCAAATTGAAACTTAAATGCTATGTGACTGCCTATTTTATTTCCTTTGTGGACTAATATTTATGATGGAGATATCCATACATTATTTTCAAGAATTTCAGGATATCAATCACAAGTCTCTATGTTTCTTTTTATCATCATCAAAAAGGGGGAGATTGTTGGCATTTTTCAAGACCAAGAGTTTTTGAAGTCCTCCAGTTTTTTATGAAGACCTAAAGTTTTGATGATGAAGATTTAAAGTGATTCGATCAACATTAAAGACTTGTGCCATCTCACAAAGGAAGGATGCTTGGTAGAAAAGGAAAGGCATAAAGAGCATTCAAAGCTTTCAAGAGAGAAGATTGATGAAGATTTTCTCAAGAGCTGAAGGATCAAGAGTAGAAGGTTCTGTTTTGGGTGTTGGATAAAAAGAGTAAGTCATAAATCTCATTCAAGACCTTCCCAAACAAGAGAGCAAGGTGTTTTCTCACAAAAACGTTTTTCTATGATACGTAGATAATCGATTATTTAACTTAAAATTTGAATTAAAAATGTTTAACGTGCAAAATAATCGATTAAGTGTCTTTGATAATCGATTATATTGATTTTGGGTTAATATAATCGATTATGTCCTTAATCTAATCGATTATATCAGACGATTTCAGTTTTCCAGTTTTTAAACATGATATAATCGATTAAGCTTTTAATATAATCGATTAAATGAGTCGTTTTTGAGAAATCAATACCAAATCAACCTAAGAATGGAAACTTTGGAGCATTTTCGAATTATAAAATGAAAGAGAATGTCTTAGGTTCAACACATCCGATTAAACACAAAATATTCAAAGTGTTTCGCGCCTTAGCTTTTCAAAACCGCTTTCTCGCTTCTCTTCAGCTTGATCAAGTCTTTGGAAGTGGTGATCATTGTGCTTAAGCTTTCTATCCAGCACTTTCATCAGGTGTATTCTTTTACTGTTTTAATAAACGGGAAAATTCATCTCTTGGATCTATTCTAAGGGAGGTGTGTTCATCTCTTGTGTGTCAAGAGAGGTGGGTTTCATCCTCAGTGTGTCTGGGGAGGTGTTTCATCCTTAGTGTGTCTAAGGAGTGTTAAATAAAGACGACAGTGTAAAAACCAAGAGGGGAGGGGTGAATTGGATTTTTAATAAAATTTTCTCTTTTAAATAAATTTTCAGATTTTGAAATTCTTTCAAAAACTCGAATGTGGATTTTTCTTATCCTTTGATTAATGCTGTTTGAACTTGCAATTGTTATAATGATCCACAAATAAAAGAGATAGAGAAAGAGAAAGAACACAGAGATTTATACTGGTTCGGATTAAGTCAATCCTACGTCCAGTTCCCAACCACCACAAATGCGTGATGATTTTCCCGACTATCTTTAAATGAAATTACAAACAACAATTCATGCAATAACAAATAAAGATAAATGAACACCTCCTTAGACACACTAAGGATGGAAACACCTCCCCAGACACACTGAGGATGAAACCCACCTCTCCTGACACACAAGAGATGAAACACCTCCCTTAGAACCGATCCGTACTTTATTTTTACAAAAAAAAAACAATTTTTCATAATTTGGATATTTATATTTTATTCTCGATCCGTACTTTTGTTTTAGACAAAAAAACTCAATTTTTCATGATTTGGAAATTCAGATTTAATTTTCGATTAGTACTTTTGTTTTACAAAAAAAAATCAAGTTTTCATAATTTGGAAATTTACATTTTATTTTCGATCCATACTTTTTTTTTTACAAAAAAACTCAATTTTTCATAATTTGGAAATTCAAATTTTATTTTTGATCCGTACTTTTATTTTACAAGAAAAACCCTATTTTTTGTATTTTCAAAATTTATATTTTATTCCCCATCCGTACTATTGTTTTACAAAAAAAAACAATTTTTCATAATTTGGAAATTTATATTTTATTTTCGATCCGTACTTTTATTTTACAAAAAAAACTCAATTTTCGTAATTTCGAAATTTATATATTATTTTCGATCCGTACTTTTGTTTTAATAAAAAAAACACAATTTTCGATCCGTACTTTTGTTTTGCACAAAAAAACTTAAATTTTCATAATGTTGAAATTTTAATTTTATTTTCGATCCGTAGTTTTGTTTTACAAAAAAAAACTCAATTTTTCATAATTGGAAATTTATATTTTATTTTTTATCCGTACTTTTGTTTTACGCAAAAAAAATCAATTTTTCGTGATTTCGAAATTTATATTTTATTTTAGATCCGTACTTTTGTATTACAAAAAAAACTCAATTTCTCATAATTTGGAAATTTATATTTTATTCTCGATCCGTACATTGATTTTACACAAAAAAAAGACTCAATCTTTCGTAATTTGGAAATTCATATTTTAATTTTGATCCGTACTTTTGTTTTACACAACAAAACTCAATTTTTCGAAATTTCGAAACTTAAAGTTTATTTTCGATCTGTACTTTTGTTTTCCAAGAAAAAGCTCAATTTTTCATTATTTGGATACTTATATTTTATTCTCGATCTGTACTTTTATTTTACACAAAAAAACTCAATTTTTCGTAATTTGGAAATTCAAATTTTGTTTTCGATCCATACGTTTGGTTTACAGAAAAACTCAATTTTTAATAATTTGGAAATTTATATTTTATTCTCGATTCGTACTTTTGTATTACAAAAAAAAACTCAATTTTTCATAATTTGGAAATTTATAATTTATTCTGGACACATAGTTTTATTTTACGCATATAAACTCCATTTTTCGTAAATTCGAAATTTGTATTTTATTTTGGATCCATACTTTTGTTTACAAAAAAAACCCAATTTTTCATAATTTGGAATTTTATATTTTATTCTCGATCTGTACTTTGGTTTTACACAAAAAAACTCAATCTTTCGTAATTTGGAAATTCAAATTTTAATTTCGATCCGTACTTTTGATTTACACAAAAAAACTCAATTTTTCGTAATTTTGAAATTTAAATTTTATTTTTGATCTGTACTTTTGTTTAACAAAAAAAAATCAATTTTTCTTAAGTTGGAAAATTATATTTTATTTTTTATCCGTACTTTTGTTTTACAACAAAAAAACTCAATTTTTCATAATTTGGAAATTCAAATTTTATTTTTGATCCGTACTTTTGTTTTACAAAAAAAAACCTCAATTTTTCATAATTAGGAAATTCAAATTTTATTTTCGGTCAGTACTTTTGTTGAACAAAAAAAACTCAATTTTTCGTAATTTCAAAATTTGTACTTTATTCTCAATCCGTACTTTTGTTTTACAAAAAAAAAAACTCAATTTTTCATAATTTGGAATTTTATATTTTATTTTTGATCCGTACTTTTGTTTTACGCAAAAAAACTCAATTTTTCGTAATTTCAAAAATTTATATTTTATTTTGGATCCGACTTTTGCTTTACAAAAAAAACTCAATTTTTCATAATTTGGAAATTTAGATTTTATTCTCGATCCGTACTTTGGTTTTACAAAAAAAAACTCAATCTTTCGTAATTTGGAAGTTCAAATTTTAATTTCGATCCGTACTTTTGATTTACACAAAAAAAACTCAATTTTTCGTAATTTCGAAATTTAAATTTTATTTTCGATCTGTACTTTTATTTAACAAAAAAAATCAATTTTTCTTAAGTTGGAGATTTATATTTTATTTTCGATCCGTACTTTTTGCATAATTTGGAATTTTATATTTTATTCTTGATCTGTACATTTTTTTTACACAAAAAAATTCAACTTTTCATAATTTGGATATTTATGTTATTCTCGATCTGTACTTTTGTTTTACACAAAAAAAATTCAATTTTTTATAATTTTGAAATTCAAATTTTATTTTCTATCCGTACTTTTGTTTTACACAAACAAGACTATTTTTCGTAATTTCAAAAATATAATTTTATTTTCGATCCGTACTTTTCTTTTGCAAAAAAAAAAACTCAATTTTTTGTAATTTCGAAATTTATGTTTTATTCTCGATACGTACTTTTGTTTTACGCATAAAAACTAAATTTTTCGTAATTTTGAAATTTATATTTCATTTTGGATCCATAGTTTTCTTTTACAAAATAAAAACTCAATTTTTCATAATTTAGAATTTTATATTTTATTCTCGATCCGTACTTTAGTTTTACACAAAAAAAACTCAATTTTTCATAATTTCGTATTACAAATTTTATTTTCGTTCCGTACTTTTGTTCTACAAAAAAATCAATTTTTCATAATTCGGAAATTTATATTTTATTTTCGATTGGTACTTTTGTTTTAGAAAAAAAAAACTCATTTTTTCGTAATTTCGAAATTTATATTTTATTCTCGATCCATACTTTTGTTTTACAAAAAAAATCAATTTGTCAAAATTCGGAAATTTGTATTTTATTTCCGATCCGTATTTTTGTTTTAATAAAAAAAATCCATTTTTCATAATTTTAAAATTTATGTTTTGTTCTCAATCCATACTTTTGTTTTACACAAAAAAACTCAATTTTTCGTAATTTCAAAAATCAAATTTTATTTTCGATCTATACTTATATTTTACACAAAAAAACTCAATTTTTCGTCATTTCGAAATTTAAATTTTATTTTCGATTCGTACTTTTGTTTTACAAAAAAATTGAATTTTTCATAATTCGGAAATTTATATTTTATTTTTTATTTGTACTTTTGTTTTAGTAAAAAAAATCAATTTTTCATAATTTGGAACTTTATATTTTATTCTCGATACGTACTTTAGTTTTACGCACAAAAACTCAATTTTTCGTAATTTCAAAATTTATATTTTATTTTGGATCCGTACTTTTGTTTTACAAAAAAAAATCAATTTCTCGTAATTTGAAAATTTATATTTTATTTTCGATCCGTACTTTTGGTTTAAAAAAAATCAATTTTTCATAATTTGGGAATTTATATTTTATTCTCGATCTGTACTTTTGATTTACACAAAAAATATCAATTTGTCGTAACTTTGAAATTCAAATTTTGTTTTCGATCCGTACTTTTGTCTTACAAAAAAAACTCAATTTTTCGTAATTTGGAAATTTATATTTTATTCTCGACTCGTACTTTTGTTTTACAAAAAAAAATCACTTTTTTATAATTTGGAAATTTATATTTTATTTTCGATCCATACTTCTATTTTACAAAAAAAATCAATAATTCATAATTTTGGAAATTTATATTTTATTTTAGATTTGTACTTTTGTTTTACAAAAAACCATCAATCTTTCATCATTTGGAATTTTATATTTTATTCTCGATCCTTAATTTTGTTTTACACAAAAAAACTCAATTTTTCGTAACTTTGAAATACAAATTTTATTTTCGATCCGTACTTTTGTTTTACAAAAAAAAAACTCAATTTTTCATAATTTGGAAATTTATATTCTATTCTCGATACGTACTTTTGTTTTACGTAAAACAACCCAATTTTTCGTAATTTCGAAATTCATATTTTATTTTCGATCTGTACTTTTCTTTTACAAAAAAAACTCAAATTTTCATAATTTGGAAACTGAATTTTATTTTCAATCCGTACTTTATTTTTAAAAAAAATTCAATTTTTCGTAATTTTTAAATTTATATTTTATTCTCGATCAGTACTTTTGTTTTACCAAAAAAATTTAATTTTTTATAATTTGGAAATTTATATTTTATTTCGGTTCCATACTTTTGTTTTACAAAAAGAAATCAATTTTTCATAATTTCAAAATTTACATTTTATTCTCAATACGTACTTCTGTTTTACGCATAAAAACTCAATTTTTCGTAAGTTCGTAATTTATATTTTATTTTGGATCCGTACTTTTGTGTTACAAAAAAAATCAATTTCTCATAATTTGGAAATTTATATTTTATTTTCAATCTGTACTTTTGTTTTACAAAAAAAAACCCAATTTCTCATAATTTGGAAATTCAAATTTTATTTTCGATCCGTACTTTTGTTTTACAAAAAAAAAACTCATTTTTTTGTAATTTCAAAATTTATATTTAATTTTCGATTTGTACTGTTGTTTTACAAAAAAATCAATTTTTCATAATTCAGAAATTTATATTTTATTTCCGATTCGTACTTTTGTTTTGAAAAAAGAATCAATATTTCATAATTTGGAAATTTATGTTTTATTCTCGATCCGTACCTTTATTTTTTGCAAAAAAAACTCAATTTTTCGTAACTTCGAAATTCAAATTTTAGTTCGATCCGTACTGATGTTTTACCTAACAAAACTCAAATTTTCGTAATTTCGAAATTTATATTTTATTTTCGATCTGAACTTTTTGTTTAATAAAAAAAAACTCAATTTTTCATAATTTGGAAATTCAAATTTTATTTTCTATTCGTAACCCTGTTTTACAAAAAAAAAACTCAATTTCTCATAATTTGGAATTTTATAGGTTATTCTAGATTTGTACTTTTGTTTTACACAAAAAAAATCAATATTTCGTAATTTGGAAATTTATATTTTATTTTCGATCCGTTATTTTGTTTTACAAAAAAAAACTCAATTCTTCATAATTTGCAACTTTATATTTTATTCTTGATATGTATTTTTGTTTTACACAAAAAAACTCAATTTTTTATAATTTCAAAGTTCAAATTTTATTTTCGATCCGTACTTTCGTTTTACACAAAAGAAATCAATTTTTCATAATTTGAAAATTTAAATTTTATTTTCGATTCGTACTTTGTTTTACAAAAAAAATCATTTTTTCATAATTTGGCAATTTATATTTTACTTTTATTTTACAGAAAAAAAAAATCAATTTTTCGCAATTTCAAAATTTATATTTTATTCTCGATCCATACCTTTATTTTACAAAAAAATAAATTTTTCATAATTTGGACATTTATATTTTATTTTCGATCCGTACTTTTGTTTTACAAAAAAAAACTCAATTTTTCATAATTCGGAAATTGAAAATTTATTTTCGATTCGTACTTTTTTTTTAAAAAAAAAACTCAATTTTTCGTAATTTTTAAATTTATATTTTATTCTCGATCTGTAGTTGTATTTTACCAAAAAAAATTAATTTTTTATAATTTTGAAATTTATATTTTATTTTCGATCCATACTTTGGTTTTACAAAAAAAAAATCAATTTTTCATAATTTCAAAATTTACATTTTATTCTCAATACGTACTTTTTTTTACGCATAAAAACTCAATTTTTCGTAATTTCGAAATTTATATTTTATATTGGATCCGTACTTTTGTTTTCCAAAAAAAAAATCAATTTCTCATAATTTGGAAATTTATATTTTATTTTCAATCCGTACTTTTGTTTTACAAAAAAAAAAACCCAATTTCTCATAGTTTGGAAATTTAAATTTTATTTTCGATCCGTACTTTTGTTTTACACAAAAAAACTCATTTTTTCGTAATTTCAAAATTTATATTTAATTTTTGATCCGTACTGTTGTTTTACAAAAAAAATCATTTTTTCATAATTCGGAAATTTATATTTTATTTATGATCCGTACTTTTGTTTTACAAAAAAGAATCAATTTTTCATAATTTGGAAATTTATGTTTTATTCTCGATCCATACCTTTGTTTTACAGAAAAAAACTCAATTTTTCGTAACTTCGAAATTCAAATTTATTTTTCGATCCGTACTGTTGTTTTACCCAAGAAACCTCAAATTTTTGT
Organism: Lablab purpureus; assembly: GCA_030347555.1. Classification (NCBI taxonomy): domain Eukaryota; kingdom Viridiplantae; phylum Streptophyta; class Magnoliopsida; order Fabales; family Fabaceae; genus Lablab; species Lablab purpureus. The sequence continues at coordinate 14,001,356 of CM059257.1, read as the reverse complement.
AATTTCGAGATTCAAATTTTATTTTCAATCCGTACTTTTGTTTTAAAAAAATCAATTTTTCCTAGTTTGGACATTTATATTTTATTTTTGATCCGTACTTTTGTTTTACAAAAAAACTCAATTTTTCTAAATTTTGAAATTTATATTTAATTCTCGATACGTACTTTTGTTTTATGCATTAAAACTCCATTTTTCGTAATTTTGAAATTTATATTTCATTTTGGATGCGTAGTTTTTTTTTTACAAAAAAAAAACTCAATTTTTCATAATTTGGAATTTTATACTTTGTTTTTCATCCGTACTTTTGTCTTACACAAAAAAAATCAATTTTTCGTAATTTGGAAATTCAAATTTTATTTTTGATCCGTACTTTTGGTTTACACAACAAAACTCAATTTTTCATAATTTCGAAATTTAAATTTTATTTTCGATCTGTACTTTTGTTTTACAAAAAAAAGACTCAATTTTTCATAATTTGGAAATCCAAATTTTATTTTCGATCCATACTTTTTGTTTTACAAAAAAAAATCAATTTGTGAAAATTCGGAAATTTATATTTTATTTTCAATCCGTACTTTTGTTTTACAAAAAAAATCATTTTTTCATAATTTGGAAAATTATGTTTTATTCCTAATCCGTACTTTTGTTTTACCCAAAAAAACTCAATTTTTCGTAATTTCGAAAATCAAATTTTATTTTCGATCTGTACTTGTATTTGACACAAAAAACTCAATTTTTCGTAATTTCGAAATTTAAATTTTATTTTCAATCCATACTTTTGTTTTACAAAAAAAATGAATTTTTCATAATTCGGAAATATATATTTTATTTTTGACACGTACTTTTGTTTTAGAAAAAAAAAATCAATTCTTCATAATTTGAAATTTACATTTTATTGTCGATACGTACTTTTGTTTTACGCATAAAAAACAATTTTTCGTAATATCAAAATTTATATTTTTGTTGGATCTGTACTTTTGTTTTACAAAAAAAATAATTCTCATAATTTGGAAATTTATATTTTATTTTCGATCCGTACTTTTAGTTTTAAAAAAATAAATTTTACATAATTTCGAAATTTATATTTTGTTTTCGATCAGTATTCTTGTTTTACAAAAAAAAAAGTCAATTCTTTATAATTTGGAATTTTATATTTTATTCTTGATCCGTACTTTTGTTTTACATAAAAAAAAACTCAATTTTTCGTAATTTCGAATTTCACATTTTATTTTCGATCAGTACTCTTGTTTTACACCAAAGAAATCAATTTTTCATAATTTGAAAATTTAAATTTTATTTTCGATCCGTACTTTGTTTTACAACAAAAAATCAATTTTTCATAATTTGGTAATTTATATTTTATTTTCGACCTGTACTTTTGTTTTACAAAAAAAAACTCAATTTTTCATAATTTGGAAATTCAAATTTTATTTTTGATCTGTACTTTTGTTTTACACAAAAAAATTCAATTTTTGTAATTTCAAAATTTATATTTTATTCTCGATCCGTACTTTTATTTTACACAAAAATAAATTTTTCAGAATTTGGAAATTTATATTTTATTTTCAATCCGTACTTTTGTTCTACAGAAAAAACTCAATTTTTCATAATTTGAAATTTATATTTTATTCTCGATCCGTACTTTTGTTTTACGTAAAAAAACTCAATTTTTCGTAATTTCGAATTTTATATTTTATTTTCGATCCCTACTTTAGGTTTACAAAAAAAGCTGAATTTTTCATAATTTGTATATTTATATTTTATTCTCGATCCGTACTTTTCTTTAACACAAAAAAACTCAATTTTTCGTAATTTGGAAATTCAAATTTTATTTTCGATCCATACATTTGTTTTACACAACAAAAACCCTATTTTTCGTAATTTCGAAATTTAAATTTTATTTTCGATCAGTTTTTGTTTTACACAAAAAAATTCTACTTTTTGTAATTACGAAATTTAAATTTTATTTTTTATCCGTAGTTTTGTTTTACAAAAAAAAATCAATTTTTCATAGCATGGAAATTTATATTTTATTCTCGACCCGTACTTTTGTTTTACAAAAAAAGTCAATTTTTCGTAATTTCATAATTTATAATTTATTCTTGATACGTACTTTTGTTTTACGCATAAAAACTCAATTTTTTGTAACTTCGAAATTCAAATTTTATTTTCGATCCATACTGTTGTTTTGCACAAAGAAACTCAAATTCTGGTAATTTCGAAATTTAAATTTTATTTTCGATCCGAACTTTTTTTTTACAAAAAAAAACTCAATTTTTCATACTATCATAGTCTACCTTGGCGAACTTACCAATTATTTTACCCCTATTTGCTTGAAAAAAAATCCATTTCAACCCAGAATTTAAAAGTTAATCATAACATAGAAAAAAATAAATGATTAGATTCTGTAGTTTACATCAAAACCCAAGCTTGTCATTGTTGCGTCTGAATCTCAAAACAATTGTGTTCATTATCCTACATTAACAATGCCTATTTTCCTTTTATAAATTGTGTTCTTTAGTTTACTAATGCATATTATTCCACCCAAAAAAGAATATTCTTAACCGAGAGGTTAAATAAACCAATGTTACTGGAGCAACAACAATAGCTTGTATAAGGAATCTGAACTTTAAATCATATGGCTTAAAAAAGAAGAAGAACCGACTCATGAGGGGATTGCTAACCTTGCTCATCATTTATTTTTCACCTCCACTATCTAATTTTTCAAAATTATAAATTCTCTTTGCTATAAAAAGAAAATATTAAAAGTTATAATTATAGTCATATAATCCCTTCATAATAGCTCTTCCTTATCAATGATGTTGTGTTTATTAGATTTCCGTGAATGAATCAGTTTCTGATTTTTCACTTATGTGCATTTATGATCATCAGCTCTGGATTAGGTACCTTCTTCGATTGTCTACTTGTTTTTTGATTGATCTCACAGTATCCTTCCCTATTTCTTAGCATTTTCTTAGGCTTATTTCTTAGACTATTCCCACCCTTAATATTTGCATACTGTCATTCTCTACCTTGCTGGACTTACCATTTATTTTACCCCTATTTGCTTGCAAATAAATCCATTTGAACCCAGAATTTCAAAGTTAATTATAACATAGAAAAAAATAAATGATTAGATTCTTTAGTTTACATCAAAACCCAAGCTTCTTCTTGTTGGGTCTGAATCTCAAAACAATTGTGTTCATTATCCTACATTACTAATGTCTATTTTCCTTTTATAAATATGTGTTCTTTAGTTTACTAATGCATATTATTCCACCCAAAAAGGAATATTCTTAACCAAGAGGTTAAATAAATCAATGTTACTGGAGCAACAACAATAGCTTGTATAACGAATCTGAACTTTAAATCATATGGCTTAAAAAAGAAGAAGAACCGACTCATGCGGGGATTGCTAACCTTGCTCATCATTTATTTTTCACCTCCACTATCTAGTTTTCCAAAGTTATAAATTGCCTTTGCTATAAAAAGAAAATTTTCAAAGTTATAATAATAGTCCTATAATCCCTTCATGATAGCTCTTCCTTATCAATGATGTTGTGTTTATTAGATTAAAGTGAATGAATCAGTTTCTGATTTTTCACTTATGTGCATTTATGATCATCAGCTCTGGATTAGGTACCTTCTTTGGTTGTCTACCTGTTTTTTGCTTGATCTTACAGTATCCTTCCCTTCCCTATTTCTTAGCATTTTCTTAGGCTTATTTCTTATACTCTTCCCACCCTTAATATTTGCATACTGTCATTGTCTACCTTGGTGGACTTACCAATTATTATATCCCTATTTGCTTGCAAATAAATCCATTTGGACCTAAAATTTCAAAGTTAATTATAACAGAGAAAAAAATAAATGATTAGATTCTTTAGTTTACATCAAAACCGAAGCTTCTCATTGTTGGGTCTGAATCTCAAAACAATTGTGTTCATTATCCTACATTACTAATGTCTATTTTTCTTTTATAAATTGTGTTCTTTAGTTTACTAATGCCTATTATTCTACCCAAAAAAGAATATTCTTAACCAAGAGGTTAAGTAAACCAATGTTACTGGAGCAACAACAATAGCTTGTATAAAGAATCTTAACTTTAAATCATATGGCTTAAAAACGAAGAAGAACCGACGCATGAGGAGATTACTAACCTTACTCATCATTTATATTTCACCTCCATTATCTAATTTTTCAAAGTTATAAATTGTCTTTGCTATAAAAAGAAAATTTTCAAAGTTATAATCATAGTCATATAATCCCTTCATGATAGCTGTTCCTTATCAATGATGTTGTGTTTATTAGATTTCGGAATGAATCAGTTTCTGATTTTTCACCTATTTGCGTTTATGATCATCAGCTCTGGATTAGGTACCTTCTTTGGTTGTCTACCTGTTTTTTGCTTGATCTCACTGTATCCTTCCCTTCCCTATTTCTGAGCATTTTCTTAGGCTTATTTCTTAGACTTGTCCCACCCTTAATATTTGTATACTGTCATAGTCTACCTTGCTAGACTTCCCAATTATTTTACCCCTATTTGCTTGAAAATAAATCCATTTCAACCTAGAATTTCAAAGTTAATTATAACATAGAAAAAAATAAATGATTAGATTCTTTAGTTTACATCAAAATCCAAGCTTGTCATTGTTGGGTCTGAATCTCAAAACAATTGTGTTCATTATCATACATTACTAATGTCTATTTTCCTTTTATAAAGATGTGTTCTTTAGTTTACTAATGCATATTATTCCACCCAAAAAGGAATATTCTTAACCAAGAGGTTAAATAAACCAATTTTACTGGGGCAACAACAATAGCTTGTATAAGGAATCTGAACTTTAAATCATATGGCTTAAAAAAGAAGAAGAACCGACTCATGAGGGGATTGCTAGCCTTGCTCGTCATTTATTTTTCACCTCCACTATCTAGTTTTCCAAAGCTATAAATTGCCTTTCTAGAAAAAGAAAATTTTCAAAGTTATAATCATAGTCATATAATCCCTTCATGATAACTCTTCCTTATCAATGATGTTGTGTTTATTAGATTAAAGTGAATGAATCAGTTTCTAATTTTTCACTTATGTCCATTTATGAACATCAGCTCTGGATTAGGTACCTTCTTTAGTTGTCTAGCTGTTTATTCATTCATCTCACAGTATCCTTCCCTTCCCTATTTCTTAGCATTTTCTTAGGCTTATTTCTTAGACTCTTCCCATCCTTAACATTTGCATACTGTCATTGTCTACATTGGTGGACTTACGAATTATTTTACCCCTATTTGCTTGCAAAAAAATCCATTTCGACCCAGAATTTCAAAGTTAATTATAAAATAGAAAGAAATAAATGATTAGATTCTTTTGTTTACATCAAAACCCAAGCTTGTCATTGTTGGGTCTGAATCTCAAAACAATTGTGTTCATTATCCTACATTAGTAATGCCTGTTTTCCTTTTATAAATTCGTGTTCTTTAGTTTACTAATGCATATTATTCCACCCAAAAAGGAATATGCTTAACCAAGAGGTTAAATAAACCAATGTTACTGGAGCAACAGCAATAGCTTGTATAAGGAATCTGAACTTTAAATCATATGGCTTAAAAAAGAAGAAGAACCGACACATGAGGGGATTGCTAACCTTGCTCATCATTTATTTTTCACCTCCACTAGTTTTCCAAAGTTAGAAATTGCCTTTGCTATAAAAAGAAAATTTTCAAAGTTATAATAATAGTCAATTAATCCCTTCATGATAGCTCTTCCTTATCAATGATGTTGTGTTTATCAGATTAAAGTGAATGAATCAGTTTCTGATTTTTTACTTATGTGCATTTATGATCATCAGCTCGGGATTAGGTACCTTCTTTGGTTGTGTACCTGTTTTTTGCTTGATCTCACAGTATCCTTCCCTTCCCTATTTCTTAGCATTTTCTTAGGCTTATTTCTTAGACTCTTCCCACCCTTAATATTTGAATACTGTCATTGTCTACCTTGCAGGACTTACCAATTATTTTGCCACTATTCGCTTGAAAATAAATCCATTTCAACTCAGAATTTCAAAGTTAATTATAACATAGAAAAAAATAAATGATTAGATTCTTTAGTTTACATCAAAACCCAACCTTGTCAATGTTGGGTCTGAATCTCAAAACAATTGTGTTCGTTATCCTACATTACTAATGTCTATTTTCCTTTTATAAATATGTGTTTTTTAGTTTACTAATGCATATTATTCCACCCAAAAAGAAATATTCTTAACCAAGAGGTTAAATAAACCAATGTTACTGGAGCAACAATAATAGCTTGTACAAGGAATCTGAACTTTAAATCATATGTCTTAAAAAAAAAGAAGAACCCACTCATGAGGGGATTTCTAACCTTGCTCATCATTTATTTTTCACCTCCACTATCTAGTTTTCCAAAGTTATAAATTGCCTTTGCTAAAAAAAGAAAATTTTCAAAGTTATAATAATAGTCATATAATCCCTTCATGATAGCTTTTCCTTATCAATGATGTTGTGTTTATTAGATTAAAGTGAATGAATCAGTTTCTGATTTTTCACTTATGTTCATTTATGATCATCAACTCTCGTTTAGGTACCTTCTTTGGTTGTCTACCTGTTTTTTGCTTCATCTCACAGTATCCTTCTCTTCCCTATTTCTTACCATTTTCCTAGGCTTATTTCTTATGCTCTTCCCACCCTTATTATTTGAATACTGTCGTTGTCTACCTTGGTGGACTTACCAATTATTTTACCCCTATTTGCTTGAAAATAAATCCACTTCAACCCAGAATTTCAAAGTTAATTATAACATAGAAAAAAATAAATGATTAGATTCTTTAGTTTACATCAAAACCCAAGCTTGTCATTGTTGGGTCTAAATCTCAAAACAACTGTGTTCGTTATCCTACATTACTAATGTCTATTTTCATTTTATAAATATGTGTTCTTTAGTTTACTAACGCATATTATTCCACCCAAAAAGGAATATTCTTAACCAAGAGGTTAAATAAAGCAATGTTACTCAGGCAACAATAATACCTTGTACAAGGAATCTGAACTTTAAATCATATGGCTTAAAAAAGAAAAAGAACCCACTCATGAGGGGATTTCTAACCTTGCTCATCATTTATTTCTCACCTCCACTATCTAGTTTTCCCCAAACTTATAAATTGCCTTTGCTATAAAAAGAAAATTTTCAAAGTTATAATAACATTCTTATACTCCCTTCATGATAGCTCTTCCTCATCAATGATGTTGTGTTTCTGAGATTTCCGTGAGTGAATCAGTTTCTGATTTTTCACTTATGTGTATTTATGATCATCAGCTCTAGATTAGGTACCTTCTTTGGTTGTCTACCTGTTTTTTGCTTCATCTCACAGTATCCTTCCCTTCCCTATTTCTTAGCATTTTCTTAGGCTTATTTCTTAGACTCTTCCCACCCTTAATATTTTCATACTGTCATTGTCTACCTTGCTGGACCTACCAATTATTTTGCCACTATTCGCATGAAAATAAATCCATTTCAACCCAGAATTTCAAAATTAATCATAACATAGAAAAAAATAAATGATTAGATTCTTTAGTTTACATCTCAAAACCCAACCTTGTCATTGTTGTGTCTGAATCTCAAAACAATTGTGTTCGTTATCCTACATTACTAATGTCTATTTTCCTTTTATAAATATATGTTCTTTAGTTTACTAATGCATATTATTCAACCCAAAAAGAAATATTCTTAACCAAGAGGTTAAATAAATCAATGTTACTGGAGCAACAGCAATAACTTGTATAAGGAATATGAACTTTAAATCATATGGCTTAAAAAAGAAGAAGAACCGACACATGAGGGGATTGCTAACCTTGCTCATCATTTATTTTTCACCTCCACTATCTAGTTTTCCAAAGTTAGAAATTGCCTTTGCTATAAAAAGAAAATATTCAAAGTTATAATAATATTCATATACTCCCTTTATGAGAGGTCTTCCTTATCAATGATGTTGTGTTTATGAGATTTCCGTGAGTGAATCAGTTTCAGATTTTTCACTTATGTGCATTTATGATCATCAGCTCTCGATTAGGTACCTTCTTTGGTTGTCTACCTATTTTTTGCTTGATCTCACAGTATCCTTCCCTTCCTTATTTCTTAGCATTTTCTTACCCTTATTTCTTAGACTCTTCCCACCCTTAATATTTGCATACTGTCATTGTCAACCTTGCTGGACTTACCAATTATTTTCAAAGTTAATTATAACGTAGAAAAAAATAAATGATTAGATTCTTTAGTTTACATCAAAACCCAGGCATGTCATTGTTGGGCTTGAATCTCAAAACAATTGTGTTCATTATCCTACATTACTAATGCCTGTTTTCCTTTTATAAATTTGTGTTCTTTAGTTTACTAATGCATATTATTCCACCCAAAAAGGAATATTCTTAACCAAGAGGTTAAATAAACCAATGTTACTGGAGCAACAACAATAACTTGTATAAAGAATTTGAACTTTAAATCATATGGCTTAAAAAGAAGAAGAACCGACTCATAAGGGTATTGTTAACCTTGATCATCATTTGTTTTTCACCTCCACTATCTACTTTTCCAATACTCCATTCATGGTAGCTCTTCCTTATCAATGATGTTGTGTTTATGAGATTTCCGTGAGTAAATCAGTTTCTGATTTTTCACTTATGTGCATTTATGATCATAAGCTCTGGATTAGGTACCTTCTTTGGTTGTCTACCTGTTTTTTGCTTGATCTCACAGTATCTTCCCTTCCCTATTTCTTACCATTTTCCTAGGCTTATTTCTTAGGCTCTTCCCACCCTTATTATTTGAATACTGTCGTTGTCTACCCTGGTGGACTTACCAATTATTTTACCCCTATTTGCTTGAAAATAAATCCACTTCAACCCAGAATTTCAAAGTTAATTATAACATAGAAAAAAATAAATGATTAGATTCTTTAGTTTACATCAAAACCCAAGCTTGTCATTGTTGGGTCTAAATCTCAAAACAATGGTGTTCGTTATCATACATTACTAATGTCTATTTTCCTTTTTATAAATATGTGTTCTTTAGTTTACTAATGCATATTATTCCACCCAAAAAGAAATATTCTTAACCAAGAGGTTAAATAAAGCAATGTTACTCGAGCAACAATAATACCTTGTACAAGGAATCTGAACTTTAAATCATCTGGCTTAAAAAAAAAGAAGAACCCACTCATGAGGGGATTTCTAACCTTGCTCATCATTTATTTTTCATCTCCACTATCATAGTTTTCCAAAGTTATAAATTGCCTTTGCTATAAAAAGAAAATATTCAAAGTTATAATAATATTCATATACTCCCTTTATGATAGCTCTTCTTTATCAATGATGTTGTGTTTATGAGATTTCTGTGAGTGAATCAGTTTCTGATTTTTCACTTATGTGCATTTATGATCATCAGCTCTCGATTAGGTACCTTCTTTGGTTGTCTACCTATTTTTTGCTTGATCTCACAGTATCCTTCCCTTCCCTATTTCTTAGCATTTTCTTAGGCTTATTTCTTAGACTCTTCCCACCCTTAATATTTGAATACTCTCATTGTCTACCTTGCTGGACTTACCAATTATTTTGCCACTATTCGCTTGAAAATAAATCCATTTCAACCCAGAATTTCAAAGTTAATTGTAACCTAGAAAAAAATAAATGATTAGATTCTTTAGTTTACATCAAAACCCAAGCTAGTCATTGTTGGGCTTGAATCTCAAAACAATTGTGTTCATTATCCTACATTACTAATGCCTGATTTCCTTTTATAAATTTGTGTTCTTTAGTTTACTAATGCATATTATTCCACCCAAAAAGGAATATTCTTAACCAACAGGTTAAATAAATCAATGTTACTGAAGCAACAACAACAGCTTGTATAACGAATTTGAACTTTAAATCATATGGCTTAAAAAGAAGAAGAACCGACTTATGAGGGTAGTTAACCTTGATCATCATTTGTTTTTCACCTCCACTATCTACTTTTCCAAAGTTATAAATTGCCTTTGCTATAAAATTTTCTTTTTCAATGTTATAATAATATTCAAATACTCCATTCATGGTAGCTCTTCCTTATCAGTGATGTTGTGTTTATGAGATATCCGTGAGTGAATCAGTTTCTGATTTTTCACTTACGTGCATTTATGATCATTTGCTCTGGATTAGGTACCTTCTTTGGTTGTCTACCTGTTTTTTGCTTCATCTCACAGTATCCTTCCCTTCCCTATTGCTTAGCATTTTCTTAGGCTTATTTCTTAGACTCTACCCACCCTTAATATTTGCATACTGTCATTGTCTACCTTGCTAGACTTACCAATTATTTTACCCCTATTCGCTTTAAAATAAACCAATGTTACTAGAGCAACAGCAATAGCATGTATAAGGAATCTGAATTTTTAAATCATATGGCTTAAAAAAGAAGAAGAACCGACTCATGAGGGGATTGCTAACCTTGCTCATCATTTATTTTTCACCTCCACTATCTAGTTTTCCAAAGTTAGAAATTGCCTTTGCCATAAAAAGAAAATTTTCAAAGTTATAATAATAGTCCATTAATCCCTTCATGATAGCTCTTCCTTATCAATGATGTTGTGTTTATCAGATTAAAGTGAATGAATCAGTTTCTGATTTTTTACTTACGTGCATTTATGATCATCTGCTCTGGATTAGGTACCTTCTTAGGTTTTCTACCTGTTCTTTGCTTGATCTCACAGTATCCTTCCCTTCCCTATTTCTTAGCATTTTCTTAGGCTTATTTCTTAGACTCTTCCCACCCTTAATATTTGCATAGTGTCATTGTCTACCTTGCTAGACTTACAAATTATTTTACCCCTATTCGCTTTAAAATAAATCCATTTCGACCCAGAATTTCAAAGTTAATTATAAAATAGAAAGAAATAAATGATTAGATTCTTTTGTTTACATCAAAACCCAAGCTTGTCATTGTTGGGCTTGAATCTCAAAACAATTGTGTTCATTATCCTACATTACTAATGCTTGTTTTCCTTTTATAAATATGTGTTCTATAGTTTACTAATGCATATTATTCGACCTAAAAAGGAATATTAACCCACTCATGAGGGGATTTCTAACCTTGCTCATGATTTATTTTTCACCTCCACTATCTAGTTTTCCAAAGTTATAAATTGCCTTTGCTATAAAAAGAAAATTTTCAAAGTTATAATAATAGTCATATAATCCCTTCATGATAGCTTTTCCTTATCAATGATGTTGTGTTTATTAGATTAAAGTGAATGAATCAATTTCTGATTTTTCACTTATCTCCATTTATGATCATCAACTCTCGATTAGGTACCTTCTTCGGTTGTCTACCTGTTTTTTGCTTGATCTCACAGTATCCTTCCCTTCCCAATTTCTTACCATTTTCCTAGGCTTATTTCTTAGGATCTTCCCACCCTTAATATTTGGATATTGTCGTTTTCTACCTTGGTGGACTTACCAATTATTTTACCCCTATTTGCTTGAAAATAAATCCACTTCAACCCAGAATTTCAAAGTTAATTATAAAATAGAAAAAAATAAATGATTAGATTCTTTAGTTTACATCAAAACCCAAGCTTGTCATTGTTGGGTCTAAATCTCAAAACAATTGTGTTCGTTATTCTACATTACTAATCCCTATTTTCCTTTTATAAATATGTGTTCATTAGTTTACTAATGCATATTATTCCACCTAAAAATGAATATTTTTAACCAAGAGGTTAAATAAACCAATGTTACTAGAGCAACAGCAATAGCTTTTATAACGAATATGAACTTTAAATCATATGGCTTAAAAAGAAGAAGAACCAACTCATGAGGGTATTGCTAACCTTGATCATCATTTGTTTTTCACCTCCACTATCTACTTTTCCAAAGTTATAAATTGCCTTTGCTATAAAAAGAAATTTTTCAATGTTATAATAATATTCATATACTCCCTTCATGATAGCTCTTCCTTATCAATGATGTTGTGTTTATGAGATATGCGTGAGTGAATCCTGATTTTTCACTTATGTGCATTTATGATCATCACTTGGATTAGGTACCTTCTTTGGTTGTCTACCTATTTTTTGCTTCATCTCACAGTATCCTTCCCTTCCCTATTTCTTAGCATTTTCTTAGGCTTATTTCTTAGACTCTTGCCACCCTTAATATTTCCATACTGTCATTGTCTACCTTGCTGGACTTACCAATTATTTTACCCCTATTAGCTTTAAAATAAATCCATTTCGACCCAGAATTTCAAAGTTAATTATAAAATAGAAAGAAATAAATGATTAGATTCTTTTTTTTATATGAAAACCCAAGCTTGTCATTGTTGGGTCTGAATCTCAAAACAATTGTGTTCATTGTCCTACATTACTATTGCCTATTTTCCTTTTATAAATTTGTGTTCTTTAGTTTACACTAATGCATATTATTCCACCCAAAAAGGAATATTCTTAACCAAGAGGTTAAATAAACTAATGTTACTGGAGCGACAACAATAGCTTGTATAAGGAATCTGAACTTTAAATCATATGGCTTAAAAAAAGAAGAACAACCGACTCATGAGGGGATTGCTAACCTTGCTCATCATTTATTTTTCACTTCCACTATCTAAATTTTACACAAAAATACTCAATTTTTCGTAACTTCAAAAATCAAATTTTATTTTCGATCCATGCTTTTGTTTTACATAAAAAAAACTCAATTTTCCGTGTTTTGGAAATTAAAATTTTATTTTCGATTCGTACTAATGTTTTATACAAAGAACTCAATTTTTCGTAATTTCGAAATTTAAATTTTGTTTTCGATCCGCGGTTTTTTTTTACAAAAAAAATTAATTTTTATTAATTTGGAAATTTATATTTTATTTTTCGATTCGTACTTTTGTTTTACACAACAAAACTCAAATTTTCGTAGTTTCAAAATTTATATTTTATTCTCAATCCATACTTTTGTTTTACAAAAGAAAATCAATTTTTCATAATTTGGAAATTTATATTTTATATTCGATCCGTACTTTTGTTTTACAAAAAAAAACTCAATTTTTCATTATTTGAAATTTGTATTTTATTCTCGATCCGTACTTTCCTTTTACACAAAAAAACTCAATCTTTTTTTGTACTTTCGAAATTTATATTTTATTTTTGATCCCTACTTTTGTTTTACCCAAAAAAACTCAATTTTTCATATATTCGAAATCCAAATTTTACTCTCGACCCGCACTTTTGTTTTACACAAAAAAACTCAATTACTTGTAAATTCGAAATTCAAATTGTATTTTTGATCCATAATTTTTTTTACACAAAAATACTCAAATTTTCATAAGTTTGAAATTTATATTTTGTTCTCGATCCGTACTTTTTTTAATAAAAAAAATCAAGTTTTCATAATTCAGAAATTTATATTTTATTTTTTATTCGTACTTTTGTTTTACAAAAAAAATCAATTTTTCATAATTTGGAAATTTGTATTTTATTCTCGATCCGTAATTTTTTTTAGACAAAAAAACTCAATTTTTCGTAATTTATAATTTTATATTTAATTTTCGATCCTTACTTTTGTTCTACAAAAAAAAAGTCAATTTTTCATAATTTGGAAATTCAAGTTTTATTTTTGATCCCTACTTTTGTTTTACACAAAAAAAACTCAATTTTTCATGATTTTGAATTTATATTTTGTTCTCAATTCGTACTTTTTGTTTTAAAAAAAACTCAATTTTTCATCATTTGGAAATTTATATTTTATTCTCGATCCGTACTTTTGTTTTACAAAAAAAAAACTCAATTTTTTGTAATTTGGAAATTCCAATTTTATTTTGGATCCGTACTTTTTTTTTACACAAAAAAACTCAATTTTTCATAACTTTAAAAGTCAAATTTTATTTTTGATCCATGCTTTTGTTTTACACAAAAAAAACTCAATTTTCCATATTTTGGAAATGAAAATTTTATTTTCGATCCGTACTAATGTTTTACACAAAGAACTCAATTTTTCGTAATTTCGAAATTTAAATTTTGTTTTCGATCCGCGGTTTTATTTTACAAAAAACAATCAATTTTTCATAATTTGGAAATTTATATTTTATTTTCGATTCGTACTTTTGTTTTACACAACAAAACTCAAATTTTCGTAGTTTCAAAATTTATATTTTATTCTCAATCCGTACTTTTGTTTTACAAAAGAAAATCAATTTTTCATAATTTGGAAATTTATATTTTATTTTCGATCCGTACTTTTGTTTTACAAAAAAACACTCAATTTTTCATTATTTGAAATTAATATTTTATTCTCGATCCGTACTTTTGTTTTACACAAAAAAACTCAATTTTTGGTACTTTCGAAATTTATATTTTATTTTCGATCCCTACTTTTGTTTTACCCAAAAAGACTCAAGTTTTCATATCTTCGAAATCCAAATTTTACTCTCGACCCGTACTTTTGTTTTACACAAAAAAACTCAATTATTTGTAAATTCGAAATTCAAATTGTATTTTCGATCCATAATTTTTTTTACACAAAAATACTCAATTTTTCATAATTTTGAAAGTTATATTTTATTCTCGATCTGTACTTTTCTTTAATAAAAAAATCAAATTTTTTCATAAGTCGGAAACTTATATTTTATTTTCGATTCCTACTTTTGTGTTAGGCGCAGAAATATATCAAGAAGGCGGGGTTGAATTGATATAAGAATTTATTTCAAAACTATTGAGTTTCAGAATTTTCTGATGCAATTCAGAGCAAATTAGTTGACTGTTTATTGAGAATTAGTCGATTAGTTCTATCAGACAGATATTAAAAATGATGAAGGATGAGAAAGAATGCACAAGAATTTATACTGGTTCACTCAGTTTCAACCTGTAACACTAACAGATCACTAATCACGAAAGTTAACAAGTCTTTACAAGAACCCCTCTTCTAAAGACTACAAAAACCAAAAAGATTAAATCCTAAACCCTATAGAATTTGATCTTAATCCCAGACTCACACAAAGTCTGCAGTGATCACCCCAATCACTGAGAAATAGGTTTCGTAACCCCACAGTAATCACAACGCATAGATCAAACGCAATACAGAAAAATGTGAATCAAGACTCTCTTCTTGATTCTCCCTAAAACTGGAACTATCAAAGATTTCTATGCAGGCTTTTCTTGATCCTCTCTTCTCTGTTCTTTGGCTATTCTTTCAGTATTCTCTCGTCCTTTGAGTCTTCCTTGAGACTTCTATTTATAGATAAGGAGAAGAGCTTCAAGTCGTGCTATGCTATTTTCTGCATAATGGGAGGCCTGGAACAAAATAGTCGACTAAACAGTGAAACAGTTAGCTATTTTCATTAAAACCACATTCCTGACATATTAATGAAAATAGTCGACTAATATAGCAGAATTAGTTGACTAATTGACGATTAATAAAAACAGCAGACTATTATATCAGAATTAGCTAACTAATAACAGATAATCTAACATCTTTTCCAAGCTGCATAATCATCAATTAATCCTCAAAGATCCAGCAACATCATCAAATCAAAATCATCAACAAACTCCCCCTATTTGATGATGGCAACCTGCAAAACCTGTTGAAATCAAAGAGAATAGATGGAAGATTATCTCCCCCTTTGACATTAGCAAATAGGTGCAGATATAGCAGATGATATAAGCAGGTTATATAATGCAGAAAACATGAGTGCAAGTTATATTACAGACCCAATAATTGTTCAGAAATCAACAGCATAATTTCGAAAATATTAAATGCATAAGCAGCAGAGATTAAGCTTCATCATCATCTTCATGATCCTCATCCTCATCCTCATCATCATCTCCATCAGCAGCATCCTCTTCCATGGCAGCTGTGTTTGGCGCAGAGGTTCCTTCGAAGCTCTCCACTGAAACTTGAATTTCAGCAAGTTGCTGTTGTATGAGCTCAATTTCATAATCAATATTGGAGAACCTAATAACCATGGTTTCATGGGTATTTCTCTGCATAGAAGCAAGAACATTCAGTCGTGAAATTAACATTCTTTCAAGTTCAGAAAGTGGAATGCCTTGGTATGCAGGAGGTGCTGTATAGGGAACCATCTGGTATGCAGAAAAGTCTTGTGGATTCCCTAATGAAGTGTCAATATTGATAGATGATCTTGGTGCAGAGGAGGAGGATCCAGCTTCAAAAATCCACTCATCATTAACCTTTGACAGACCCATTTTCCTAAGATAATAGTTGTCAAAGAGATGCTTATGATTGATAATTCTGGTAGTTTCTCCTTCAGTTGGAATGTTGAAGTGGTCCAGTATTTTTGAGATGAAGATAGCATAGGGGAGCTTGTGATCATTAAGACGTTTGGCTTTGAACATGTGTCCTTTGATAACATATACCCAGTTCACTTTGATGTTATTCTTCATGCAGTGAATCAAGGCCAAGTCTTCTTCCATAAGCTGAGCATGATTACTCCCCCTGGGTGTGAGCTGCCAAGCAATTATGAAAGCAAGTAATCTCTCATCACGTTTTATCTTACCAACATTGAATTTCTGAATAGCTTCATCTGCATTTTGCATGCAGGATTTGAATGCAGAGTCCTTGTTGAAGTTAGGTAAATGAGGTATTTCCTTTGCTTATCTTGACACCTTCATACTTCAGACCAGCTAGCCTTCTCCATAAGGAATTATCAATCCTTATTTCTCTTCCCTTGACTTGAGAAACTAGCATATTGTTCTCTGATTTCAAGTTAGCATAGTAAAGCTTAATTAAATCACTGTAAAAGTTACCTTCCATTTCAACAAACTGCCTCAGCCCTTGCGTTTGAAGGGCATTCTTAACAAAAATTAGATTTTCGTTGTTCAACCAGTTGAACTTGAGCATTTTTGGTATCAGCACCAACTTTCTCTTCATTTTTAGCTCCAAAAACTCAATGATTTCATTGCCTTTTTCATGTTCAGATTCAGTTTCTTCTTCTGAATCATTTTTTTCAGCAGGCACAGTTGTAGGAATTCTCACACGAACCTTGTATCTCTTAGGAAATTTTCCCACAGTTGGGTTGGAAGATCCAGCCGCAGATTCAGGAATCCTTATGGGCTGTGCTGGAAAGCCAGAGGTTGTTGATCCTCTGTTTCTGTTTTGAGTTGTTCTAACTGGTGTTTGTGCAGTCTGTGCAACATGTGTTGGCATACGAATTCTAGATGATCTTCTAAGCCTTTGAAATGCATTTGCTAGAGGTGCATCAGAATCATCATCACTTTCAACTAAGAAGTACTCATTAGTAGACATTTTTATGAGAAAATGCAGTAATTGTGTGATGCACAGATAAAGTATGTAATATGCAGAAGAATCAGATTTATATAGAGGGATTGAGAAGCTTGGTCAAACGAATATTAACTATGAATATTTTGAACAGATATGCACTCAATCACAAATGCTCAAGATCAGAAAATGCATAAAGAATATGTTGAGAAATGGAAGTTCAGTTTTGCAAAACCAATAAAGCAACCTCACATGCATCTAAAACTGTTCCAGCTTTGAATAACAGTGGACCCATGTACGAATTTATATTTGACAGATTAGGTTTAGTTGGAAATGAAAGAATTAAACTGATTTGCTTGAAAACCCAATTGAATTCAGTTACAGTAAATGAAATTAGTCAACTAGTCAAGAAAATTAATAGACTATTCTGACAGAATTAATAGCAGTGGGCACATTTAATGAAATAAGTAAGTTATTTCATAAAAATTAACAAACTATTTTATGCAGCAGTATAGCATTTTTGTCAGTTAAGTGAAATAAGTGGACTATTTCAGAGAATTAACGAACTAAAATCTACAGCAGTATAATATTTTTTTCAGTTAAATGAAATAAGTCAACTATTTCAAAGAATTAACAGACTACTTAATGCAGCAGTAAAACATTTAAGAAAGATTATTGATGTTTAGGATTCCTAATTCATTCCTTAGTTTAAAAAACCTGTCACGACCTAAAGGCTTAGTGAAAATGTCAGCTAATTGGTCATTAGTTGAAATGAAATCAATCCTACAATCTTTCCTTTCAATGTGATCTCTTATAAAATGGTGCCTAATTTCAATATGCTTTGTTCTAGAATGCTGAATGGGATTCTTAGTTAGATTAATTGCACTGGTATTATCACAAAGTATAGGTATATCAGATAGATGTAAATCAAAATCACATAGTCGTTGTTTTAACCGGAGAATTTGTGCAAGTGCAACTTCCAGCGACGAATGTATTCGACCTGCTCGTAGATAATGCTACACGGGTTTGTTTCTTGTCTGGTTCATGATATCAAGCAATTCCCAAAGAGATGGCATGTTCCACTTGTGCTCTTTCTATCTAATTTGCAGCCTGCAAAATCAGAGTCAGTATATCCAACTAAATTCAGTTCATTACCAGTGGAATACCATAGCCCAACATTCACTGTTCCTTTGAGGTATTTGAGAATTTGTTTTCCTGCAGTGAGATGTGATTCCTTTGGATTGGCTTGAAATCTTGCACATAGGCACACAACAAACATTATATCAGGTCTGCTAGTTGTTATGTACAGCAAGGAACCAATCAATACTCTGTACATAGTTTCATCAACTGATTTTCCTTTTTCATCCATGTCAAGATAGCAATTTGAAGACATAGGAGTAGAAGCTTCTTTGTAGCTTTCCATACTAAAATTCTTCAACAGCTCATTGCAGTATTTTGTTTGATTAATGAATGTTCCATTATGCAACTGTTTAACCTACAATCCTAAGAAAAAATTTAACTCTCCCATCATGGACATCTCAAATTCACCTTTCATAGAATCTGCAAATTCTTGGCAAAGAGATTGATTAGATGAACCAAAAATGATATCATCAACATAAATCTGCACTAATATGAGTTCATTATCAACTTTCTTAGTAAAAAGAGTTTTGTCAATAACTCCTCTTTTAAAGCCTTGTGATATGAGGAAAGTTGTAAGTCTTTCATACCATTGTCTAGGTGCTTGTTTGAGACCATACAAAGCCTTTTTCAGTTTGTATACACGATTAGGAAGTTTAAAATCAACAAAACCAGGTGGCTATTCAACATATACATCTTCATTAATGAAGCCATTTAAGAAATCACTCTTGACATCCATTTGAAAAAGTTTGAAACCTTTAAGACAAGCAAAAGCAAGTAACAGTCTAATAGCTTCTAATCTAACTACAGGTGCATAGGTTTCATCAAAATCAATACCTTCTTCTTGATTATAGCCTTTAGCAACTAATCTAGCTTTGTTCCTAGTGATTATCCCATTTTCATCAAGCTTGTTCCTAAATACCCATTTGGTTCCTATAACATTCATGTTGTTATTTCTAGGTACAAGAAACCAAACATCATTTCTAACAAACTGATTTAATTCATCATGCATAGCAGAAATCCAGTTGTTATCAAGCAAAGCATCATTTATGTTCTTAGGTTCAATTTGAGACACAAAAGCCATATGATTGCATAAATCATTTAAAGAATTTCGAGTTGTAACTCCCTTTTCAACGTTTCCAATGATGTTATCCAGTGACAGTCCTTTTTGAGTTCTCCAGGATTTGGACAAAACATTGTTTGTTGCAGAATAGTCGACTGTTCCAGAGTTATAGTTGACTGTTTCAGTTCGTCTGTCAGCATCAGCAGATTTTTCTGCATAATCTTCATTCTTCTCTAATTTTTCAGACTTTTCATCATTTGAACCTGCAAGGGAATTACCTTTTCTCTCTTTTTGACATAAGAACTCATCAAATACAACATGAATTGATTCTTCTACAGTCAAATTCTTTTTTGTTGAAAACACGATAGGCTTTACTATGCATAGAATATCCTAAGAAAATACCATCATCAGCTTTTTCATCAAACTTGCCTAAAGATGCTTTTCCATTGTTTAATATGAAACACCTGCAACCAAAAACTTTAAATTATGCAATGCTAGGAGTTCTTCCATTCAAAAGTTCATAAGGAGTCTTATTGAGAATTGGTCTTAACAATACTCTATTAAGCACATAGCAAGCTATGGAAACTGCATCCGCCCAAAAGTACTTAGGAAGCTTAGATTCACTTAACATGGTTCTTGCACATTTTTGAAGTGTTCTATTCTTTCTTTCAACAACTCCATTTTGTTGTGGAGTTCTAGGAGCAGAAAAATTGTGAGATATGCCATGTTTTGAGCAAAACTTTTCAAAATGAATGTTTTGAAATTCTGTTCCATGATCACTTCTCAAAGAAACAATGTTAAGATCTTTTTCATTGGAAATAATCTTTGCAAATTTCTTAAATGCATGGTAAGTTTCATCTTTGGAAGATAGAAATAATGTCCAAGTGAATCTTGAAAAATCATCAACAATGACAAGAACATAGGAATTATTACCAAGACTTACAGTTCTTGATGGACCAAATAGATCAAAATGTAATAGCTCAAGTGGTCTCCTTGTTGAGATGATGTTCTTTGACTCAAATGAGTTTCTTGATTGCTTTCCCTTTTGGAAATATGCACACACTTTGTCTTTCACGAATTTGACATTTGGAAGGCTTCTAACTAGGCTTTTGCAACTGATTTTGTTTAATAACTGCATGTTAATGTGTCCACATCTTCTATGCCAAAGCCAACCTTCATCTTCTTTGGTCAACAAGCATATATTCTTGAGATTTGAGGATTCAATGTCCAGCATATATACATTGCTTGTTCTTCTTCCAATGTGGACAATATCTGCAGATTTACAGTTGTATATAACACAAAATTCTGCATCAAAAGTGACTTTCATACCTTTGTCACATAGTTGGCTAATACTCAACAAATTGTGTTCCAATCCTTCAACAAAGAGAACATCTTTTATCTGTGAAGAAGAGGAGTTTCCAACATCTCCAGAACCTTTGATTTTACCCTTGCTATTATCTCCAAAAGTAACAGAACCAACTTCATATTCCTTGAAATTTATCATCTTTGATTTGTCACCTGTCATATATTTAGAGCAACCACTATCTAAATACCATAAAGCTCTCTTTGCTCTTTAACAGATCTGCAAAACAAATTTAGTTTAGATATATAGGTCTCCAAAACAGGTTGGGTCCTTTAGAGTTAGGAATAGCATATGATTTGGGTTTCCAATAGTATTCTCCTCTTGAAATGCCAAAATTCTTGATATAGCAATATCTAGATGTATGTCCAGTTTGTTACCAAAGAGGAGAAAGTCAACACTCTTTGAAGACAAAAGTATAAGTTTTGATGAATTCTCAAGCAAGCCAAATCAAGATCATTGAATGAAGAATTGGAGCTCAAGCTGAAGAATTTAGAGTGTCAAATCATTCTGGAATAAGAGAAATGAAAAGAGGCAAACACAGATCAAGCACTCATTCACTAGTGAACCATTTAAAAAGAATAAAATTGAGTTTTTACACATAATCTATTATGTTCATGACATAATCGATTACACAAAAAAAACACAATTTTGCGTATTTTGGAAATGAAAATTTTATTTTCGATCCGTACTTTTGTTTTACACAAAGAACTCAATTTTTCGTAATTTCGAAATTTAAATTTTATTTTCGATTCACGGTTTTGTTTTGCAAAAAAAAATCAATTTTTCCTAATTTGACAATTTATATTTTATTTTCGATTCGTACTTTTGTTTTACGCAACAAAACTCAATTTTTCGTAGTTTCGAAATTTATATTTTATTCTCAATCTGTACTTTTGTTTTACTAAAGAAAATCAATTTTTCATAATTTGGAAATTTATATTTTATTTTCGATCCGTACTTTTGTTTTACAAAAAAACACTCAATTTTTCATTATTTGAAATTTATATTTTATTCTTGATCCACACTTTTGTTTTACACAAAAAAACTCAATTTTTTGTACTTTCGAAATTTATATTTTATTTTCGATCCCTACTTTTGTTTTACCCAAAAAAACTCAAGTTTTCATATCTTCGAAATCCAAATTTTACTCTCAACCCGTACTTTTGTTTTACACAAAAAAACTCAATTATTTGTAAATTCGAAATTCAAATTGTATTTTCGATCCATAATTTTTTTTACACAAAAATACTCAATTTTTCGTAATTTTGAAATTTATATTTTATTCTCAATCTGTACTTTTTTTTAATAAAAAAATCAATTTTTCATAATTTGGAAATTTGTATTTTATTCTCAATCCGTAATTTTTTTTTAGACAAAAAAACTCAATTTTTCTTAATTTATAATTTTATATTTAATTTTAGATCTTTACTTCTATTCTACAAAAAAGAAGTCAATTTTTCATAATTTGGAAATTCAAATTTTATTTTCGATCCCTACTTTTGTTTTACACAAAAAAACTCAATTTTTCGTGATTTTGAAATTTATATTTTGTTATCAGTTCGTACTTTTGTTTTAAAAAAAAAACTCAATTTTTCATCATTTGGAAATTTATATTTTATTCTCGATTCGTACTTTTGTTTTACAAAAAAAAAACTCAATTTTTCGTAATTTAGAAATTCCAAGGATCCGTACTTTTGTTTTACACAAAAAAATTCAATTTTTTGTAACTTCAAAAATAAATATTTTTTTGGAACCATACTTTTGTTTTACACAAAAAAAAACTCAATTTTCCGTATTTTGGAAATGAAAATTTTATTTTCGATCCGTACTTTTGTTTTACACAAAGAACTCAATTTTTCATAATTTCAAAATTTAAATTTTATTTTTGATCTGAGGTTTTGTTTTACAAAAAAAAATCAATTTTTCATAATTTGGAAATTTATATTTTATTTTCGATTCGTACTTTTGTTTTACACAACAAAACTCAATTTTTCGTAGTTTCGAAATTTATATTTTATTCTCAATCCGTACTTTTGTTTTACAAAAGAAAATCAATTTTTCATAATTTGGAAATTTATATTTTATTTTCGATCCGTACTTTTGTTTTACAAAAAAACACTCAATTTTTCATTATTTGAAATTTATATTTTATTCTCGATCCGTAGTTTTGTTTTACACAAAGAAAACTCAATCTTTTGTACTTTCGAAATTTATATTTTATTTTTTATCCCTACTTTAATTTTACCCAAAAAAACTAAAGTTTTCATATCTTCGAAATCCATCTTTTTTCATAATTCGGAAATTTATATTTTATTTTTGATTCGTACTTTTGTTTTAGAAAAAAAATCAATTTTTCATAATTTGGAAATTTGTATTTTATTCTCGATCCGTAATTTTTTTTAGACAAAAAAACTCAATTTTTCGTAATTTATAATTTTAAATTTTATTTTCGATCCTTACTTTTGTTTTACAAAAAAAAGTCAATTTTTCATAATTTGGAAATTCAAGTTTTATTTTCGATCCCTACTCTTGTTTTACACAAAAAACTCAATTTTTCGTGATTTTGATATTTATATTTTGTTCTCAATTCGTACTTTTGTTTTAAAAAAAAGTCAATTTTTCATCATTTTCAAATTTATATTGTATTCTCGATCCGTACTTTTGTTTTACAAAAAAAAACTCAATTTTTCGTAATTTGGAAATTCCAATTTTATTTTGGATCCGTACTTTTGTTTTACACAAAAAAAAACTCAATTTTTCGTAACTTCAAAAATCAAATTTTATTTTCGATCCATACTTTTGTTTTGCTAAAAAAAACTTAATTTTCCGTATTTTGGAAATGAAAATTTTATTTTCGATCCGTACTTTTGTTGTACATAAAGAACTCAATTTTTCGTAATTTTGAAATTTAAAGTTTATTTTCGATCCATAATTGTTTTTACACAAAAATATTCAATTTTTCGTAATTTTGAAATTTATATTATATTCTCGATCTGTACTTTTTTTTAATAAAAACATCCATTTTTTTCATAATTCGAAAATTTATATTTTATTTTCGATTCGTACTTTTGTTTTACAAAATGTTTTACAAAAAAAAAATCAATTCTTCATAATTTGGAAATTCCAATTTTATTTTGGATCCGTACTTTTGTTTTACACAAAAAAACTCAATTTTTCGTAACTTCAAAATTCAAATTTTATTTTTGATCCATAGTTTTGTTTAAAACAAAAAAAACTCAATTTTCCGTATTTTAGAAATGAAAATTTTATTTTCGATCCGTACTTTTGTTTTACACAAAGAACTCAATTTTTCATAATTTCAAAATTTAAATTTTATCCGCGCTTTTCTTTTACAAAAAAATCAATTTTTCATAATTTGGACATTTATATTTTATTTTAATTTCGTACTTTTATTTTACACAACAAAACTCAATTTTTCGTAGTTTCGAAATTTATATTTTATTCTCAATCCGTACGTTTGTTTTACAAAAGAAAATCAATTTTTCATAATTTGGAAATTTATATTTTATTTTCGATCCGTACTTTTCTTTTACAAAAAAACACTCAATTTTTCATTATTTGAAATTTATATTTTATTCTCGATACGTACTTTTGTTTTACACAAAAAAACTCAATTTTTTGTACTTTCGAAATTTATATTTTATTTTCAATCCCTACTTTTGTTTTACCCAAAAAAACTCAATTTTTTATATCTTCGAAATCCAAATTTTACTCTGCACCCGTACATTTGTTTTACACAAAAAAACTCAATTATCTGTAAATTCGAAATTCAAATTGTATTTTCGATCCATAATTTTTTTTATACAAAAATACTCAATTTTTCGTAATTTTGAAATTTATATTTTATTCTCGATGTGTACTTTTTTTTAATAAAAAAATCAATTTTTTTCATAATTCGAAAATTTATATTTTATTTTTTATTTGTACTTTTGTTTTACAAAAAAAAATCAATTTTTCATAATTTGGAAATTTGTATTTTATTCTCGATCCGTAATTTGTTTTACACAAAAAAGCTCAATTTTTCATAATTTATAATTTTATATTTAATTTTCGATCCTTACTTTTCTTCCATAAAAAAGAAGTCAATTTTTCATAATTTGGAAATTCAAGTTTTATTTTTGATCCCTACTTTTGTTTTACACAAAAAAACTCAATTTTTCGTGATTTTGAAATTTATATTTTGTTCTCAATTCGTACTTTTGTTTTAAAAAAAACTTAATTTTTCATCATTTGGAAATTTACATTTTATTCTCGATCCGTACTTTTGTTTTACAAAAAAAAACTCAATTTTTCGTAATTTGGAAATTCCAATTTTATTTTGGATCCCTACTTTTGTTTTACACAAAAAAACTCAATTTTTCGTAACTTCAAAAATCATATTTTATTTTCGATCCATACTTTTGTTTTGCACAAAAAAAACTCAATTTTTCGTATTTTGGAAATGAAAATTTTATTTTCGATCCATACTTTTGTTTTACACAAAGAACTCAATTTTTCGTAATTT
This sequence comes from Lablab purpureus, assembly GCA_030347555.1. Lineage (NCBI taxonomy): Eukaryota > Viridiplantae > Streptophyta > Magnoliopsida > Fabales > Fabaceae > Lablab > Lablab purpureus. Next base: position 13,976,012 of record CM059257.1, on the reverse strand, counting down.
TGAAGTCTAAACTTTACTTTCGATCTGCGGTTTTGTTTTACAAAAAAAATCAATTTTTCGTAATTTGGAAATTTATATTTTATTTTCGATTCGTACTTTTGTTTTACACAACAAAGTTCAATTTTTCGTAGTTTCGAAATTTATATTTTATTCTCAATCCGTACTTTTGACTTACAAAAGAAAATCAATTTTTCATAATTTGGAAATTTATATTTTATTTTCGATTTGCACTTTTGTTTTACAGAAAAGGACTCAAATTTTCATTATTTGAAATTTATATTTTATTATCGATCCGTACTTTTGTTTTACACAAAAAAACTCAATTTTTTGTACTTTCGAAATTTATATTTTATTTTCGATCCTTATTTTTGTTTTACCCAAAAAAACTCAATTTTTTATATCTTCGAAAATCCAAATTTTACTCTCGACCCGTATTTTTATTTTACACAAAAAAACTCGATTAGTTGTAAATTCAAAATTCAAATTGTATTTTCAATCCATAATGTTTTTTACACAAGAATACTCAATTTTTCATAATTTTGAAATTTATATTTCATTCTCGATTTGTACCTTTTTTTAATAAAAAAATCAATTTTTTTTATAATTCAAAAATTTATATTTTATTTTTGATTCGTACTTTTGTTTTACAAAAAAAATCAATTTTTCATAATTTGGAAATTTGTATTTTATTCTCGATCCGTAATTTTTTTTAGACGAAAAAACTTTTTCGTAATTTATAATTTTAAATTTTATTTTCAATCCTTACTTTTGTTTTACAAAAAAAAAGTCAATTTTTCATAATTTGGAAATTCAAGTTTTATTTTCGATCCCTACTCTTGATTTACACAAAAAACTCAATTTTTCGTGATTTTGAAATTTATATTTTGTTCTCAATTCGTACTTTTATTTTACAAGAAAAAACTCAATTTTTCGTAAGTTGGAAATTCCAATTTTATTTTGGATCCGTACTTTTGTTTTACACAAAAAAACTCAATGTTTTGTAACTTCAAAAATCAAATTTTATTTTCGATCCCTACTTTTGTTTTACCCAAAAAAAACCCAATTTTTCATATCTTCGAAATAGAAATTTTACTCTCGACCCGTACCTTTGTTTTACACAAAAAAACTGAGTTATTTGTAAATTCAAAATTCAAATTGTATTTTCGATCCATAATTTTTTTTACTCAAAAATACTCAATTTTTTGTAATTTTGAAATTTATATTTTATTCTCAATGTGTACTTTTTTTAATAAAAAAATCAATTTTTTTCATAATTCAAAAATTTATACTTTATTTTCGATTCGTACTTTTGTTTTACATAAAAAATCAATTTTTCATAATTTGGAAATTAATATTTTATTTTCGATCCGTACTTTTGTTTTACAAAAAAGCACTCAAATTTTCATTATTTGAAATTTATATTTTATTCTCGATCCCTACTTTTGTTTTACACAAAAAAACTCAATTTTTTGTACTTTCGAAATTTATATTTTATTTTCGATCCCTAGTTTTGTTTTACCCAAAAAAACTCAATTTTTCATATCTTCGAAAATCCAAATTTTCTCTCGACCCGTACTTTTATTTTACACAAAAAAACTCAATTAGTTGTAAATTCAAAATCCAAATTGTATTTTCGATCCATAATTTTTTTTACACAAAAAAACTCAATTTTTCGTAACTTCAAAAATCAAAATTTCTTTTCGATCGCTACTTTTGTTTTACCAAAAAAACTCAATTTTTCATATCTTCGAAATCCAAATTTTACTCTCGACCCGTACTTTTGTTTTACACAAAAAAACTCAATTATTTGTAAATTCAAAATTCAAATTGTATTTTCGATCCATAATTTTCTTTACACAAAAATACTCAATTTTTCATAATTTTGAAATTTATATTTTATTCTCGATTTGTACTTTTTTTTAATAAAAAAATCAATTTTTTTCATAATTCAAAAAATTTATATTTTATTTTCGATTCGTACTTTTGTTTTACAAAAATAATCAATTTTTCATAATTTGGAAATTTGTATTTTATTCTCGATCCGTAATTTTTTTTAGACAAAAAAACACAATTTTTCGTAATTTATAATTTTAAATTTTATTTTCGATCCTTACTTTTGTTTTACAAAAAAAAGTCAATTTTTCATAATTTGGAAATTCAAGTTTTATTTTCGATCCCGAGAAGATGGATGGAGTTCCTAAAATATTTTGACTTTTTGCTGAACTACCATGTAGGTAAAGTAAAATGTAGTTGTTGATCCCTTGAGTAGAAGGGTAGTACAAGTATCGACCATGATGATAAAGGAGCAGAAATTATTAGAGCAACTTAAAAAAAAATCAAAAAAAATATTTGAGCCTTAGGTTAGATATGATTCCTGCTCACACTAGTTGCAACATACACATTGTGACGAACAAATTCATGAAATAGATTGGAGAACAACATAGGATAGATCTTGAGTTAAAAAGTTGTTTTTGATCACATTGGAATAGATCAAGCGAAGGATTTCAAATTAAGAATGGATGGAGTGTTGAGGTCCCGAGACAAAGTTTGCATTCTAGTTGATCTAACACTAAAGAAAATGGTATTGGATGAAGGGTACAAGACTCGTCTCAGTTTACATCCTGAGATGACTAAGATATACTAGGGTCTAAAGAAGTTCTTCTAGAGGTTGGTCATGAAGAATGATGTTGCTCAATATGTTGTTGCTCGTTTAACCTAGCAGAAGGCTAAGGTGGAGCATTAGAGACCGTGTGAGATGTTACAACAGATGGAGATTCTTGAGTGAAATTGGGATAACATTGCTATGGGTTTTGTTATCCATCTGTCATGGGCAATCATAGGGCATAATTCGATTTGGGTGATTGTAGATAAATTGATGAAGAGTGCTCACTTTTAGCTAGTTAACTTAAGGATTTTCCATGGCTATGTTGGCCTCGTTGTACATTAAAGAGATAGTATGATTGCATGGAGTGTTGTCTAGTATCATTTCGGATAGAGACCCTAGGTTCATCTTTAGATTTTAGTAGACACTACAAGAGGTGCTAAGTACCAAGTTAAGATTGAGCTCAGCCTACCATCCTTAGATAGACAGACAATTCGAGAGAAAATTACAATCACTAGAAAATTTGTTGAGATTTTGTGCAATGGATCATCTAGGGAGCTGAGATGAAATCCTTTCCTTTAGTGGAGTTCACTTATAACAACAACTATCATGCCGACATTGGGATAGAACCACATAAAGCATTATATGGATAGAAATATAAGACACCTCTATCCTGGTACCATAATGGTGAATAAGTGTTAGTAAGACTCGAGTTGTTACAACTGACTACAAAGAAGAATTAAGAGATTCGGGAGAAAATGGTGACTGCTATGAGTAGGAAGAAATCATATAAAAATCGAAGACAAATGCTTTTGGAGTTTAATATGGGAGAGTATGTTTTCCTGAGAGTAAAGTCTACTATAAGAGTTGGTCAAACTATAAAATCTAGGAAATTGACTATGAAATTCATTGAGCCATATCAAATTCTCTGAAAGATTGGTGCAGTGGCTTATGAGTTGGCTTTGCCCCCTCATTTGGAAAATCTACATAACATTAAGGAAATAAGTGCATGATTCAGTCCATAGTTTGGAGTAAGATGATGTACAAATTAGAGAAGACCTATCTACATAAATCAAGCCGTAAAAGTGATTAATTTTCAGATGGAGCAACTCTGAGACAAAATGAATGACATGGGTTAGGTGGTGTAGAATGACCAGATGGGTAATTTTACTTAGGAACTAGAGAACCAAATGAGAGAATCATATTCATTTATGTTTGTTGGTAAGTCAATTTTCGAGGACGAAAATTTTTAATGGTGGGAAGATTGTAACACCCCAATATTTTAAATTATAAAGATATTAGAATATAAACATATTATATTATAAAGATATTTTATTATAAGGATATTAGATTAATAAAAATATTCAGTTATAAAAATATTATATTATAAAAATATTATATCTTAAAAATATTATATTATAAAGATGTTCAGTTATAAAAATATTAGATTATAAAGATATTTAGTTATAAAGATATTAGATCACAAAGATATTATACATTATATATTATAAAGATATCAGATTATAAAGATAATACAATATAAAATAAAAAGGGCTAGTTGGGTAGTTTGTTTTCACATACCTCTATTCTCTCTGCCTCTATTCTTTCTATTCTCTCTACCTCTATTCTTTCTATTCTCTCTATTCCCTCTCTAAACTCTCCCTAAGGTTTAGATACTGAAATCCTAAGGGTTTCTAGATCCAGAAGAAGCAATAGGAGGCTAACAGTGTAAGAAAGAGTTCTACCCGATTAGTTTTGTGACCGGGTAAGTCTAAGTCCGTTTATTCTTGAGAATTTTCTTTTGGAAAGTTTATGGTTTTTGAAGATTTTTCTCCATCATTTCTCTTTATGGGGAGATGTTATCCAGGATTTTGAGATAAAAGATGAGCTAAGGATTAGGATTGCAATTTTTCCATCCGAGCAAGGAATAAACAAAAATCCAGGTTAGGGAAGTTAATGTTCAAAAATATATAAATTGATATTTTGAAAATTAATGTTATATATATATAATTAGTATGTTTTGTATATTATTGTTGTATTGAGTGTAATGTGTGAAAAACCTTGTTTTTGTACTGTTTATGATGTTTGTGTGGGGCCGAGTAGAGCCTGGGGTTGGTGCCTATAATCTACTGATATGTTTGTATGTGGGGCCGAGTAGAGCCTGGGGTTTGTGCCCATAATCTACCGATATGTTTGTGTGTGGGGCCGAGTAGAGCCTGGGGTTGGTGCCCATAATCTACCGATATGTTTGTGTGAAGCTGAGTAGAGCCTGGGGTTGGTGCCCATAATCTACCGATATGTTTGTGTGGAGCCTGGGGTTGGTGCCCATAATCCACCGATATGTTTGTGTGAGGCCGAGTAGAGTCTGGGGTTGGTGCCCATAATCTACCGATATGTTTGTGTGAGGCCGAGTAGAGCCTGGGGTTGGTGCCCATAATCTACCGATATGTGTTGATACCCGGGGAGGTACAACTTGCATTTTAGGTGGTGAGCTATGCTAGAGCGGATTCAATGAGATCCGAGGTTCCACTGGTAGTCCCAGTCACGTAGACTAAGATGCCAGGTGGTGAGGAGCCGATGGGGGGATGTTGAAGACCTGCTCTGAGGCTACATTGATGTAGGTCAGGGCCAGAGTAGGGTTGACAGTAGTCCTACCCTGTGGGTAGGGTGGTCAGAGAGTTATTGTGCCGGTACAGTAGCCGACCACAATGTGACCCACAGGTGTTGGTCTCTGAGTTCGGGCATAGTAGCAGTGTTTTCCAGAAGATGTTTTCTTTTAGGACATGTTGAATGTGCATGGGAATGTTGTGAGTATGTGTATTACATGATAATATGATTTGTGTTGTTATTTTTCAATTGTAAAAGATGCATTAAATTTCAAAGCATTTAAGTATGTTCTATGATGAATGTGCATGAGAATGATATGATGATGAATACTACATGATGTTATTATTTTGTGTTGTGATATTTTTGAATGATTAGCTTACCCTACAATTGCCGATTGTTTGGCCTGCGATGATCGTGTTTTGCAACACGGGAGCAGATATCTTAATAGGTGAGCGAGATGCTTCGAAGTCCCAGGATTATATTGGAAGATGAAGTAGTAGTTATACTCATATATTTATATATGTTTTTATTTCTTATAATAGAATTTTATACTAGTAGAGATTCCCTTTTGTATTGAATACAAATACAAATGTTATATATAATGTGTTTTATTATCAGTTAATACAAGTTAAATTTGTATACTAAGTATCACAAAAGTAACGATTTCTTGGGTCGTTACACTACGTACTTTTGTTTTATGCAAAAGAACTCAATTTTTTCTAATTTCGAAATTTATAATTTATTTTGGATCCCTACTTTTGTTTTACAAAAAGAACTAAATTTTTAGTAATTTGGATATTTATATTTTCTTTTCGATCCGTACTTATGTTTTACACAAAAAATTCAATTTTTAATAATTTCAAAATTGATATATTATTTTTCATTCGTAGTTTTGTTTTTCAAAAAAGAAATTCAATTTTTCATAATTTTGAAATTTATATTTTATTCTCGATACGTATTTTTGTTTTATGCAAAAGAACTCAATATTTTGTAATTTCGAAATTTATATTTTATTTTGGATCCCTACTTTTGTTTTACAAAAAGAACTCAATTTTTAGTAATTTGGATATTTATATTTTCTTTTCGATACATACTTTTGTTTTACACAAAAAAAATACTCTATTTTTCGTAATTTCGAAATTTAAATTTTATTTTCGATCCGTACTTTTGTTTTACAAAAAAAATTCAATTTTTAATAATTTCGAAATTGATATATTATTTTTCATCCGTAGTTTTGTTTTACAAAAAAGAAACTCAATTTTTCATAATTTTGAAATTTATATTTTATTCTCGATACTACGTACTTTTGTTTTATGCAAAAGAACTCAATTTTTTGTATAATTTGGAAATTTATATTTTATTTTCGATCCCTAAATTTGTTTTATAAAAAGAACTCAATTTTTAGTGATTTGGATATCTATATTTTCTTTTCGATCTGTACTTTTGTTTTACACAAAAAAAACTCTATTTTTCGTAATTTCGAAATGTAAATTTTATTTTCGATCTGTACTTTTTTTTCACAAAAAAAATTCAATTTTTCATAATTTCAACATTGATATATTATTTTTCATCCGTAGTTTTGTTTTACAAAAAAGAAACTCAATTTTACTTAATTTTGAAATTTATATTTTATTCTCGATACTACGTACTTTTGTTTTATACAAAAGAACTCCATTTTTTGTAATTTCGAAATTTAAATTTTATTTTGGATCCCTACTTTTGTTTTACAAAAAGAACTCAATTTTTAGTAATTTGGATATTTATATTTTATTTTCGATCCATACTTTTGTTTTACAAAAAAAATTCAATTTTTAATAATTTCGAAATTGATATATTATTTTTCATCCGTAGTTTTGTTTTACAAAAAAGAACTATATTTTTAATAATTTGGATATTTATATTTTATTCTCGATATGTACTTGGGTTTTATGCAAAAGAACTCAATTTTTTGTAATTTCGAAATTTATATTTTATTTTGGATCCCTACTTTTGTTTTACAAAAAGAACTCAATTTTTAGTAATTTGGATATTTATATTTTCTTTTCGATCCATACTTTTTTTTTACACAAAAAAGTCAATTTGTAATAATTTGAAATTGATATATTATTTTTCATCCGTACTTTTGTTTTCCAAAAAAGAAACTCAATTTTTCATAATTTGGAAATTTATATTTTATTCTCGATACTACGTGTTTTTGTTTTATGCAAAAGGACTCAATTTTTTGTAATTTCGAAATTTATATTTTATTTTGGATCCCTACTTTTGTTTTACAAAACAACTCAATTTTTAGTAATTTTTATATTTATATTTTCTTTTCGATTTGTACTCTTGTTTTACACAAAAAATTTAATTTTTAATAATTTCGAAATTAGTATATTATTTTTCATGCGTAGTTTTGTTTTACAAAAAAGAAACTCAATTTTTCATAATTTTGAAATTTATATTTTGTTCTCGATACGTACTTTTGTTTTATGCAAAAGTTTTGTAATTTCGAAATTTATATTTTATTTTGGATCCCTACTTTTTGTTTTACAAAAAGAACTCAATTTTTAGTAATTTGGATATTTATATTTTCTTTTCGATCCGTACTATTTTTTTACACAAAATTTTTTTTTTAATAATTTCGAAATTGATATATTACTTTTCATCCGTAGTTTTGTTTTACAAAATAGAAACTCAATTTTTTGATAATTTTGAAATTTATATTTTGTTCTCGATACGTACTTTTGTTTTATGCAAAAGAACTCAATTTTTTGTAATTTTGAAATTTATAGTTTATTTTGGATCCCTACTTTTGTTTTACAAAAAGAACTCAATTTTTAGTAATTTTGATATTTATATTTTCTTTTCGATCCGTAATTTTGTTTTACACAAAAAAACTCTATTTTTCGTAATTTCGAAATTTAAATTTTATTTTTGATCCGTACTTTTGTTTTACAAAAAAAATTCAATTTTTAATAATTTCGAAATTGATATATTATTTGTCATCCGTAGTTTTGTTTCACAAAAAAGAAACTCAATTTTTCATAATTTTGAAATTTATATTTTATTCTCGATACTACGTACTTTTCTTTTATGCAAAAGAACTCAATTTTTTGTAATTTGGAAATTTATATTTATTTTCGATCCCTAAATTTGTTTTACAAAAAGAACTCAATTTTTAGTGATTTGGATATTTATATTTTCTTTTCGATCTGTACTTTTGTTTTACACAAAAAAAACTCTATTTTTCGTAATTTCGAAATTTAAATTTTATTTTCGATCTCTACTTTTTTTTGACAAAACAAATTCAATTTTTAATAATTTCAACATTGATATATTATTTTTCATCCGTAGTTCTGTTTTACAAAAAAGAAACTCAATTGTACCTAATTTTGAAATTTATATTTTATTCTCGATACTACGTACTTTTGTTTTATGCAAAAGAACTCCATTTTTTCTAATTTCGAAATTTAAATTTTATTTTGGATCCCTACTTTTGTTTTACAAAAAGAAATCAATTTTTAGTAATTTGAATATTTATATTTTATTCTCGAGAAGTACTTTTTTTTTATGCAAAAGAACTCAATTTTTTGTAATTTTGAAATTGATATTTTATTTTGGATCCCTACTTTTGTTTTACAAAAAGAACTCAATTTTTAGTAATTTGGATATTTATATTTTATTTTCGATCCGTACTTTTGTTTTACAAAAAAAATTCAATTTTTAATAATTTTGAAATAGATATATTATTTTTCATCCGTAGTTTTGTTTTACAAAAAAGAAACTCAATTTTTCATAATTTTGAAATTTATATTTTATTCTCTATAAGTACTTTCGTTTTATGCAAAAGAAATCAATTTTTTGTAATTTCAAAATTGGTATTTTATTTTGGATCCCTACTTTTGTTTTACAAAAAGAACTATATTTTTAATAATTTGGATATTTATATTTTATTCTTGATATGTACTTGGGTTTTATGTAAAAGAACTCAATTTTTTGTAATTTCGAAATTTATATTTTATTTTGGATCCCTACATTTGTTTTACAAAAACAACTCAATTTTTAGTAATTTGGATATTTATATTTTCTTTTCGATCCATACTTTTTTTTTACACAAAAAAGTCAATTTGTTATAATTTCGAAATTGATATATTATTTTTCATCCGTAGTTTTGTTTTCCAAAAAAGAAACTCAATTTTTCATAATTTGGAAATTTATATTTTATTCTAGATACTACGTGCTTTTGTTTTATGGAAAAGGACTCAATTTTTTGTAATTTCGAAATTTATATTTTATTTTTGGATCCCTACTTTTGTTTTACAAAAGAACTCAATTTTTAGTAATTTTTATATTTATATTTTCTTTTCGATTTGTACTCTTGTTTTACACAAAAAATTTAATTTTTAATAATTTCGAAATTGATATATTATTTTTCATGCGTAGTTTTGTTTTACAAAAAAGAAACTATATTTCATAATTTTGAAATTTATATTTTGTTCTCGATTCGTACTTTTGTTTTATGCAAAAGAACTCAATTTTATGTAATTTCGAAATTTATATTTTATTTTGGATCCCTACTTTTGTTTTACCAAAAGAACTCAATTTTTAGTAATTTGTATATTTATATTTTCTTTTCGATCCGTACTATTTTTTTACACAAAAAATTAAATTTTTAATAATTTCGAAATTGATATATTATTTTTGATCCGTAGTTTTGTTTTACAATATAGAAACTCAATTTTTCATAATTTTGAAATTTATATTTTGTTCTCGATACGTACTTTTGTTTTATGCAAAAGAACTCAATTTTTTGTAATTTCAAAATTTATAGTTTATTTTGGATCCCTACTTTTGTTTTACAAAAAGAACTCAATTTTTAGTAATTTGGATATTTATATTTTCTTTTCGATCCGTACTTTTGTTTTACACAAAAAAACTCTATTTTTCGTAATTTTGAAATTTAAATTTTATTTTCGATCCGTACTTTTGTTTTACAAAAAAAATTCAATTTTTAATAATTTCCAAATTTGTATATTATTTTTCATCCGTAGTTTTGTTTTACAAAAAAGAAACTCAATTTTTCATAATTTTGAAATTTATATTTTATTCTCGATACTACGTACTTTTCTTTTATGCAAAAGAACTCAATTTTTTGTAATTTTGAAATTTATATTTTATTTTGGATCCCTAATTTTGTTTTACGAAAAGAACTCAATTTTTAGTAATTTTGATATTTATATTTTTTTTCGATCCGTACTCTTGTTTTACACAAAAAATTCAATTTTCAATAATTTCAAGATTGATATATTTTTTTTTTATCCGTAGTTTTGTTTTACAAAAAAGAAAATCAATTTTACATAATTTTGAAATTTATATTTTATTCTCGACACTACGATCTTTTGTTTTATGCAAAATAACTCTATTTTTTGTAATTTCGAAATTTATATTTTATTTTGGATCCCTACTTTTGTTTTACAAAAAGAACTAAATTGTTAGTAATTTGGATATTTATATTTTCTTTTCGATCCGTAGTTTCGTTTTACAAAAAAAAGCTCTATTTTTCGTAATTTCGAAATTTAAATTTTATTTTCGATCCGTACTTTTGTTTTACAAAAAAAATTCAATTTTTAATAATTTCGAAATTGATGTATTATTTTTCATTCGTAGTTTTGTTTTAGAAAAAAGAAACTCAATTTTACATAATTTTGAAATTTATATTTTATTCTCGATACTACGTACTTTTGTTTTATGCAAAATAACTCCATTTTTTGTAATTTCTAAATTTATATTTTATTTTGGATCCCTACTTTTGTTTTACAAAAAGAACTCAATTTTTAGTAATTTGGATATTTATATTTTATTTTCGATCTGTGCTTTTGTTTACACAAAAAAAACTCTATTTTTCGTTATTTCGAAATGTAAATTTTATTTTCGATCCATACTTTTGTTTTACAAAAAAAATTCAATCTTTAATAATTTCGAAATTGATGTATTATTTTTCATCCGTAGTTTTGTTTTACAAAAAAGAAACCCAATTTTTCATAATTTTAAAATTTATATTTTATTCTCGATACGTACTTTTGTTTTATGCAAAAGAACTCAATGTTTTGTAATTTCGAGATTTATATTTTATTTTGGATCCCTACTTTTATTTTACAAAAAGAACTCAATTTTTAGTAATTTGGATATTTATATTTTCTTTTCGATACTTACTTTTGTTTTACACAAAAAAAACGCTATTTTTCGTAATTTCGAAATTTAAATTTTATTTTCGATCCGTACTTTTGTTTTACAAAAAAAATTCAATTTTTAATAATTTCCAAATTGGTATATTATTTTTCATCCGTAGTTTTGTTTTACAGAAAAGAAACTCAATTTTTCATAATTTTGAAATTTATATTTTATTCTCGATACTACGTACTTTTCTTTTATGCAAAAGAACTCAATTTTTTGTAATTTTGAAATTTATATTTTATTTTGGATCCCTAATTTTGTTTTACGAAAAGAATTCAATTTTTAGTAATTTTGATATTTATATTTTTTTTCGATCCGTACTCTTGTTTTACACAAAAAATTCAATTTTCAATAATTTCAAGATTGATATATTTTTTTTATCCGTAGTTTTGTTTTACAAAAAAGAAAATCAATTTTACATAATTTTGAAATTTATATTTTATTCTCGACACTACGAGATTTTGTTTTATGCAAAATAACTCCATTTTTTGTAATTTCGAAATTTATATTTTATTTTGGATCCCTACTTTTGTTTTACAAAAAGAACTAAATTGTTAGTAATTTGGATATTTATATTTTCTTTTCGATCCGTAGTTTCGTTTTACAAAAAAAAGCTCTATTTTTCGTAATTTCGAAATTTAAATTTTATTTTCGATCCGTACTTTTGTTTTACAAAAAAAATTCAATTTTTAATAATTTCGAAATTGATGTATTATTTTTCATTCGTAGTTTTGTTTTAGAAAAAAGAAACTCAATTTTACATAATTTTGAAATTTATATTTTATTCTCGATACTACGTACTTTTGTTTTATGCAAAATAACTCCATTTTTTTTAATTTCTAAATTTATATTTTATTTTGGATCCCTACTTTTGTTTTACAAAAAGAACTCAATTTTTAGTAATTTGGATATTTATATTTTATTTTCGATCTGTACTTTTGTTTACACAAAAAAAACTCTATTTTTCGTTATTTCGAAATTTAAATTTTATTTTCGATCCATACTTTTGTTTTACAAAAAAAATTCAATCTTTAATAATTTCGAAATTGATATATTATTTTTCATCCGTAGTTTTGTTTTACAAAAAAGAAACTCAATTTTTCATAATTTTGAAATTTATATTTTATTCTCGATACTACGTACTTTTCTTTTATGCAAAACAACTCAATTTTTTGTAATTTCGAAATTTATTTTTTATTTTGGATCCCTACTTTTGTTTTACGAAAAGAACTCAATTTTTAGTAATTTTTATATTTATAATTTCTTTTCGATCCGTACTCTTGTTCTACAAAAAAAATTCAATTTTTAATAATTTCGAAATGGATATATTATTTTTCATCCATAGTTTTGTTTTACAAAAAAGAAACTCAATTTTTCATAATTTTGAAATTTATATTTTATTCTCGATACTACGTACTTTTGTTTTATGCAAAAGAACTCAATTTTTTGTAATTTCGAAATTGATATATTATTTTTCATCCGTAGTTTTGTTTGAACAAAAAGAAACTCAATTTTTCATAATTTTTCAATTTATATTTTAGTCTCAATACTACGTACTTTTCTTTTACGCAAAAGAACTCAATTTTTTGCTATTTCGAAATTTATATTTTATTTTGGATCCCTACTTTTGTTTTACCAAAAGAACTCAATTTTTAGTAATTAGGATATTTATATTTTCTTTTCGATCCGTACTTTTGTTTTACACAAAAAATTCAATTTTTAATAATTTCGAAATTGATATAATAATTTTCATCCGTAGTTTCGTTTTACAAAAAAAAGCTCTATTTTTCGTAATTTCGAAATTTAAATTTTATTTTCGATCCGTACTTTTGTTTTACAAAAAAAATTCAATTTTTATTAATTTCGAAATTGATGTATTATTTTTCATTCGTAATTTTGTTTTAGAAAAAAGAAACTCAATTTTACATAATTTTGAAATTTATATTTTATTCTCGATACTACGTACTTTTGTTTTATATTCTCTAAATTTATATTTTATTTTGGATCCCTACTTTTGTTTTACAAAAAGAACTCAATTTTTATTAATTTGGATATTTATATTTTCTTTTCGATCCGTACTTTTGTTTTACACAAAAAATTCAATTTTTAATAATTTCAAAATTGATATTGTATTTTTCATCCGTAGTTCTGTTTTACAAAAAAGAAACTCAATTTTTCATCATTTTGAAATTTATATTTTATTCTCGATACGTACTTTTGTTTTATGCAAAAGAACTCAATATTTTGTAATTTCAAAATTTATATTTTATTTTGGATCCCTACTTTTGGTTTACAAAAAGAACTCAATTTTTAGTAATTTAGATATTTATATTTTCTTTTCGATCCGTACTTTTGTTTTAGACAAAGAATTCAATTTTTAATAATTTCGAAATTGATATATTATTTTTCATCCGTAGTTTTGTTTTACAAAAAAGAAACTCAATTATTCATAATTTTGAAAATTATATTTTATTCTCGATACTACGTACTTTTGTTTTATGCAAAAGAAGTCAATTTTTTGTAATTTCGATAATTATATTTTATTTTGGATCCCTACTTTTTTTACAAAAAGAACTCAATTTTTAGTAATTTGAATATTTATATTTTCGTTTCGATCTGTACTTTATTTTTACACAAAAAAAAATTCTATTTTTCGTTATTTCGATATTTAAATTTTATTTTCGATCCGTACTGTTGTCTTAAAAAAAACTCAATTTTTAATAATTTCGAAATTGATAGATTATTTTTCATCCGTAGTTTCGTTTTACAAAAAAGAAACTCAATTTTTCATAGTTTTGAAATTTATATTTTATTCTCGATACTACGTACTTTTGTTTTATGCAAAAGAACTCAATTTTTTGTAATTTGGAAATTTATATTTTATTTTGGATCCGTACTTTTGTTTTACAAAAAGAACTCAATTTTTAGTAATTTGGATATTTATATTTTCTTTTCAATCCGAACTTTTTTTTACACAAAAAAGTCAATTTTGAATAATTTCGAAATTGATATATTATTTTTCATCCGTAGTTTTGTGTTTACAAAAAAGAAACTCAACTTTGCATAATTTTTAAATTTATATTTTATTCTCGATACTACGTACTTTTTTTTTATGCAAAAGAACTCAATTTTTTGTAATTTGGAAATTTATATTTTATTTTGGATCCCTACTTTTGTTTTACAAAAAGAACTCAATTTTTAGTAATTTGGATATTTATATTTTCTTTTCGATCCGTACTTTTGTTTTACACAAAAAATTCAATTTTTAATAATTTCGAAATTGATATATTATTTTTCATCCGTAGTTTTGTTTTACAAAAAAGAAACTCAATTTTTCATAATTTTGAAATTTATATTTTATTCTCGATACTACGTACTTTTGTTTTATGCAAAAGACCTCATTTTTTTGTAATTTTGAAATTTGTATTTTATTTTGGATCCCTACTTTTGTTTTACCAAAAGAACTCAATTTTTAGTAATTTGGATATTTATATTTTCTTTTCGATCCGTACTTTTGTTTTACACTAAAAATTCAATTTTTATTAATTTCGAAATTGATATATTATTTTTCATCCGTAGTTTTTTTTTTACAAAAAAGAAATTGAACTTTTCATAATTTTGAAATTTATATTTTATTCTCGATACGTACTTTTGTTTTATGCAAAAGAACTCAATTTTTTGTAATTTGGAAATTTATATTTTATTTTGGATCCCTACTTTTGTTTTACAAAAAGAACTCAATTTTTACTAATTTTGATCTTTATATTTTCTTTTCGATCCGTACTTTCTTTTTACACAAAAAAACTCTATTTTTCGTAATTTCGAAATTTAAATTTTATTTTCGATCCGCACTGTTTTCTTAAAAAAAAACTCAATTTTTAATAATTTCGAAATTGATATATTAATTTTCATCCGTAGTTTTGTTTTACAAAAAAGAAACTCAACTTTTCATAATTTTGACTTTTATATTTTATTCTCGATACTACGTACTTTTGTTTTATGCAAAAGAACTCAATTTTTTCTAATTTCAAAATTTATATTTTATTTTGGATCCCAAGTTTTGTTTTACAAAAACAACTCAATTTTTAGTAATTTGGATATTTATATTTTCTTTTCGATCCGTACTTTTGTTTTACACAAAAAATTCAATTTTTAATAATTTCAAAATTGATATATTATTTTTCGTCTGTAGTTTTTTTTTACAAAAAAGAAAGTCAATTTTTCATAATTTTGAAATTTATATTTCATTCTCGATACTACGTACTTTTGTTTTATGCAAAAGAACTCAAATTTTTCTAATTTGGATATTTAGATTTTCTTTTCGATCCGTACTTTTGTTTTACACTAAAAATTCAATTTTTAATAATTTCGAAATGGATATATTATTTTTCATCCGTAGTTTTGTTTTACAAAAAGGAAACTCAATTTTTCATACTTTTGAAATTTATATTTTATTCTCGATACGTACTTTTGTTTTATGCGAAAGAACTCAAATTTTTGTAATTTCGAAATTTCTATTTTATTTTCGATCCCTACTTTTGTGTTATGTAAAGAACCCAATTTTTAGTAATTTGGACATTTATATTTTCTTTTCGATCTGTACTTTTTTTTTTACACAAAAAATTCAAATTTTTATAATTTCAAAATTGATATATTATTTTTCATCCGTAGTTTTGTTTTACAACAAAGAAACTCAACTTTTCATAATTTTGAAATTTATATTTTATTCTCGATACTACGTACTTTTGTTTTATGCAAAAGAACTCAATTTTTTGTAATTTTGAAATTTATATTTTATTTTGGATCGCTACTTTTGTTTTAGGTAAAGAACCCAATTTTTAGTAATTTGGACATTTATATTTTCTTTTCGATCCATACTTTTTTTTTAAAAAAAAAATTCAATTTTTAGTAATTTCGAAATTGATATATTATTTTTCATCCGTAGTTTTTTTTTTACAACAAAGAAACTCAACTTTTGATAATTTTGAAATTTATATTTTATTCTCGATACTACGTACTTTTGTTTTATGCAAAAGAACTCAATTTTTTGTAATTTGGACATTTATATTTTATTTTGAATCCCTACTTTTGTTTTACAAAGAGAACTCAATTATTAGTAATTTGGATATTTGTATTTTCTTTTCGAAACGCACTTTTGTTTTACACAAAAAAAAGCTCTATTTTTCGTAATTTCGAAATTTCAATTTTATTTTCGATCTGTACTGTTAGCTTACAAAAAAAAACTCAATTTTTAATAATTTCGAAATTGATATATTATTTTTCATTCATAGTTTTTTTTTACAAAAAAGAAACTCAATTTTTCATAAATTTGAAATTTATATTTTATTCTCGATACTACGTACTTTTGTTTTATGCAAAAGAACTCAATTTTTGTAATTTCGAAATTTATATTTTATTTTGGATCCCTACTTTTGTTTTACAAAAAGAACTCAATTTTTAGTAATTTGGATATTTGTATCTTCTTTTCGATCCGCACTTTTGTTTTACACAAAAAAAACTCTATTTTTCGTAATTTCGAAATTTACATTTTATTTTCGATTCGTACTGTTGTCTTACAAAAAAACTCAATTTTTAATAATTTCGAATTGATATATTATTTTTCATCCGTAGTTTTTTTACAAAAAGAAACTCAATTTTTCATAATTTTGAAATTTATATTTTATTCTCGATACTACGTACTTTTGTTTTATGCAAAAGAACTCAATTTTTGTAATTTGGACATTTATATTTTATTTTGAATCCCTACTTTTGTTTTACAAAAGAACTCAATTATTAGTAATTTGGATATTTGTATTTTCTTTTCGAAACGCACTTTTGTTTTACACAAAAAAGCTCTATTTTTCGTAATTTCGAAATTTCAATTTTATTTTTGATCCATCTTGTTAGCTTACAAAAAAACTCAATTTTTAATAATTTCGAAATTGATATATTATTTTTCATTCATAGTTTTTTTACAAAAAGAAACTCAATTTTTCATAAATTTGAAATTTATATTTTATTCTCGATACTACGTACTTTTGTTTTATGCAAAAGAACTCAATTTTTGTAATTTCGAAATTTATATTTTATTTTGGATCCCTACTTTTGTTTTACAAAAAGAACTCAATTTTTAGTAATTTGGATATTTGTATCTTCTTTTCGATCCGCACTTTTGTTTTACACAAAAAAACTCTATTTTTCGTAATTTCGAAATTTACATTTTATTTTCGATTCAGATCTTGTTGTCTTACAAAAAAACTCAATTTTTAATAATTTCGAATTGATATATTATTTTTCATCCGTAGTTTTTTTACAAAAAGAAACTCAACTTTTCATAATTTTGAAATTTATATTTTATTCTCGATACTACGTACTTTTGTTTTATGCAAAAGAACTCAATGTTTTGTAATTTGGACATTTATATTTTATTTTGAATCCCTACTTTTGTTTTACAAAGAGAACTCAATTATTAGTAATTTGGATATTTGTATTTTCTTTTCGAAACGCACTTTTGTTTTACACAAAAAAAAGCTCTATTTTTCGTAATTTCGAAATTTCAATTTTATTTTCGATCTGATCTTGTTAGCTTACAAAAAAACTCAATTTTTAATAATTTCGAAATTGATATATTATTTTTCATTCATAGTTTTTTTACAAAAAGAAACTCAATTTTTCATAAATTTGAAATTTATATTTTATTCTCGATACTACGTACTTTTGTTTTATGCAAAAGAACTCAATTTTTGTAATTTCGAAATTTATATTTTATTTTGGATCCCTACTTTTGTTTTACAAAAAGAACTCAATTTTTAGTAATTTGGATATTTGTATCTTCTTTTCGATCCGCACTTTTGTTTTACACAAAAAAAACTCTATTTTTCGTAATTTCGAAATTTACATTTTATTTTCGATTCAGTCTTGTTGTCTTACAAAAAAACTCAATTTTTAATAATTTCGAATTGATATATTATTTTTCATCCGTAGTTTTTTTACAAAAAGAAACTCAATTTTTCATAATTTTGAAATTTATATTTTATTCTCGATACTACGTACTTTTGTTTTATGCAAAAGAACTCAATTTTTGTAATTTGGACATTTATATTTTATTTTGAATCCCTACTTTTGTTTTACAAAAGAACTCAATTATTAGTAATTTGGATATTTGTATTTTCTTTTCGAAACGCACTTTTGTTTTACACAAAAAAAGCTCTATTTTTCGTAATTTCGAAATTTCAATTTTATTTTCGATCAGTCTTGTTAGCTTACAAAAAAACTCAATTTTTAATAATTTCAAAATTGATATATTATTTTTCATTCATAGTTTTTTTACAAAAAGAAACTCAATTTTTCATAAATTTGAAATTTATATTTTATTCTCGATACTACGTACTTTTGTTTTATGCAAAAGAACTCAATTTTTGTAATTTCGAAATTTATATTTTATTTTGGATCCCTACTTTAGTTTTACAAAAGAACTCAATTTTTAGTAATTTGGATATTTGTATCTTCTTTTCGATCCGCACTTTTGTTTTACACAAAAAAACTCTATTTTTCGTAATTTCGAAATTTACATTTTATTTTCGATTCAGTCTTGTTGTCTTACAAAAAAACTCAATTTTTAATAATTTCGAATTGATATATTATTTTTCATCCGTAGTTTTTTTACAAAAAGAAACTCAACTTTTCATAATTTTGAAATTTATATTTTATTCTCGATACTACGTACTTTTGTTTTATGCAAAAGAACTCAATTTTTGTAATTTGGACATTTATATTTTATTTTGAATCCCTACTTTTGTTTTACAAAAGAACTCAATTATTAGTAATTTGGATATTTGTATTTTCTTTTCGAAACGCACTTTTGTTTTACACAAAAAAGCTCTATTTTTCGTAATTTCGAAATTTCAATTTTATTTTCGATCCAGTCTTGTTAGCTTACAAAAAAACTCAATTTTTAATAATTTCGAAATTGATATATTATTTTTCATTCATAGTTTTTTTACAAAAAGAAACTCAATTTTTCATAAATTTGAAATTTATATTTTATTCTCGATACTACGTACTTTTGTTTTATGCAAAAGAACTCAATTTTTGTAATTTCGAAATTTATATTTTATTTTGGATCCCTACTTTTGTTTTACAAAAAGAACTCAATTTTTAGTAATTTGGATATTTGTATCTTCTTTTCGATCCGCACTTTTGTTTTACACAAAAAAACTCTATTTTTCGTAATTTCGAAATTTACATTTTATTTTCGATTCAGTCTTGTTGTCTTACAAAAAAACTCAATTTTTAATAATTTCGAATTGATATATTATTTTTCATCCGTAGTTTTTTTACAAAAAGAAACTCAACTTTTCATAATTTTGAAATTTATATTTTATTCTCGATACTACGTACTTTTGTTTTATGCAAAAGAACTCAATTTTTGTAATTTGGACATTTATATTTTATTTTGAATCCCTACTTTTGTTTTACAAAAGAACTCAATTATTAGTAATTTGGATATTTGTATTTTCTTTTCGAAACGCACTTTTGTTTTACACAAAAAAGCTCTATTTTTCGTAATTTCGAAATTTCAATTTTATTTTCGATCTGTACTTGTTAGCTTACAAAAAAACTCAATTTTTAATAATTTCGAAATTGATATATTATTTTTCATTCATAGTTTTTTTACAAAAAGAAACTCAATTTTTCATAAATTTGAAATTTATATTTTATTCTCGATACTACGTACTTTTGTTTTATGCAAAAGAACTCAATTTTTGTAATTTCGAAATTTATATTTTATTTTGGATCCCTACTTTTGTTTTACAAAAAGAACTCAATTTTTAGTAATTTGGATATTTGTATCTTCTTTTCGATCCGCACTTTTGTTTTACACAAAAAAACTCTATTTTTCGTAATTTCGAAATTTACATTTTATTTTCGATTCGATCTTGTTGTCTTACAAAAAAACTCAATTTTTAATAATTTCGAATTGATATATTATTTTTCATCCGTAGTTTTTTTACAAAAAGAAACTCAACTTTTCATAAGTTTGAAATTTATATTTTATTCTCGATACTACGTACTTTTGTTTTATGCAAAAGAACTCAATTTTTGTAATTTGGACATTTATATTTTATTTTGAATCCCTACTTTTGTTTTACAAAAGAACTCAATTATTAGTAATTTGGATATTTGTATTTTCTTTTCGAAACGCACTTTTGTTTTACACAAAAAAGCTCTATTTTTCGTAATTTCGAAATTTCAATTTTATTTTCGATCTGATCTTGTTAGCTTACAAAAAAACTCAATTTTTAATAATTTCGAAATTGATATATTATTTTTCATTCATAGTTTTTTTACAAAAAGAAACTCAATTTTTCATAAATTTGAAATTTATATTTTATTCTCGATACTACGTACTTTTGTTTTATGCAAAAGAACTCAATTTTTGTAATTTCGAAATTTATATTTTATTTTGGATCCCTACTTTTGTTTTACAAAAAGAACTCAATTTTTAGTAATTTGGATATTTGTATCTTCTTTTCGATCCGCACTTTTGTTTTACACAAAAAAAACTCTATTTTTCGTAATTTCGAAATTTACATTTTATTTTCGATTCAGATCTTGTTGTCTTACAAAAAAACTCAATTTTTAATAATTTCGAATTGATATATTATTTTTCATCCGTAGTTTTTTTACAAAAAGAAACTCAACTTTTCATAATTTTGAAATTTATATTTTATTCTCGATACTACGTACTTTTGTTTTATGCAAAAGAACTCAATTTTTGTAATTTGGACATTTATATTTTATTTTGAATCCCTACTTTTGTTTTACAAAAGAACTCAATTATTAGTAATTTGGATATTTGTATTTTCTTTTCGAAACACACTTTTGTTTTACACAAAAAAGCTCTATTTTTCGTAATTTCGAAATTTCAATTTTATTTTCGATCCAGTCTTGTTAGCTTACAAAAAAACTCAATTTTTAATAATTTCGAAATTGATATATTATTTTTCATTCATAGTTTTTTTACAAAAAGAAACTCAATTTTTCATAAATTTGAAATTTATATTTTATTCTCGATACTACGTACTTTTGTTTTATGCAAAAGAACTCAATTTTTGTAATTTCGAAATTTATATTTTATTTTGGATCCCTACTTTTGTTTTACAAAAGAACTCAATTTTTAGTAATTTGGATATTTGTATCTTCTTTTCGATCCGCACTTTTGTTTTACACAAAAAAACTCTATTTTTCGTAATTTCGAAATTTACATTTTATTTTCGATTCAGTCTCGTTGTCTTACAAAAAAACACAATTTTTAATAATTTCGAATTGATATATTATTTTTCATCCGTAGTTTTTTTACAAAAAGAAACTCAATTTTTCATAATTTTGAAATTTATATTTTATTCTCGATACTACGTACTTTTGTTTTATGCAAAAGAACTCAATTTTTGTAATTTGGACATTTATATTTTATTTTGAATCCCTACTTTTGTTTTACAAAAGAACTCAATTATTAGTAATTTGGATATTTGTATTTTCTTTTCGAAACACACTTTTGTTTTACACAAAAAAGCTCTATTTTTCGTAATTTCGAAATTTCAATTTTATTTTCGATCCATACTTGTTAGCTTACAAAAAAACTCAATTTTTAATAATTTCGAAATTGATATATTATTTTTCATTCATAGTTTTTTTACAAAAAGAAACTCAATTTTTCATAAATTTGAAATTTATATTTTATTCTCGATACTACGTACTTTTGTTTTATGCAAAAGAACTCAATTTTTTGTAATTTCGACATTTATATTTTATTTTGGATCCCTACTTTTGTTTTACAAAAAGAACTCAATTTTTAGTAATTTGGATATTTGTATCTTCTTTTCGATCCGCACTTTTGTTTTACACAAAAAAAAGCTCTATTTTTCGTAATTTCGAAATTTCAATTTTATTTTCGATCTGTACTGTTAGCTTACAAAAAAAACTCAATTTTTAATAATTTCAAAATTGATATATTATTTTTCATTCATAGTTTTTTTTTACAAAAAAGAAACTCAATTTTTCATAAATTTGAAATTTATATTTTATTCTCGATACTACGTACTTTTGTTTTATGCAAAAGAACTCAATTTTTTGTAATTTCGAAATTTATATTTTATTTTGGATCCCTACTTTAGTTTTACAAAAAGAACTCAATTTTTAGTAATTTGGATATTTGTATCTTCTTTTCGATCCGCACTTTTGTTTTACACAAAAAAAAACTCTATTTTTCGTAATTTCGAAATTTACATTTTATTTTCGATTCGTACTGTTGTCTTACAAAAAAAACTCAATTTTTAATAATTTCGAATTGATATATTATTTTTCATCCGTAGTTTTTTTTTACAAAAAGAAACTCAACTTTTCATAATTTTGAAATTTATATTTTATTCTCGATACTACGTACTTTTGTTTTATGCAAAAGAACTCAATTTTTGTAATTTGGACATTTATATTTTATTTTGAATCCCTACTTTTGTTTTACAAAAGAACTCAATTATTAGTAATTTGGATATTTGTATTTTCTTTTCGAAACGCACTTTTGTTTTACACAAAAAAGCTCTATTTTTCGTAATTTCGAAATTTCAATTTTATTTTCGATCCAGTCTTGTTAGCTTACAAAAAAACTCAATTTTTAATAATTTTGAAATTGATATATTATTTTTCATTCATAGTTTTTTTACAAAAAGAAACTCAATTTTTCATAAATTTGAAATTTATATTTTATTCTCGATACTACGTACTTTTGTTTTATGCAAAAGAACTCAATTTTTGTAATTTCGAAATTTATATTTTATTTTGGATCCCTACTTTTGTTTTACAAAAGAACTCAATTTTTAGTAATTTGGATATTTGTATCTTCTTTTCGATCCGCACTTTTGTTTTACACAAAAAAACTCTATTTTTCGTAATTTCGAAATTTACATTTTATTTTCGATTCAGATCTTGTTGTCTTACAAAAAAACTCAATTTTTAATAATTTCGAATTGATATATTATTTTTCATCCAGTAGTTTTTTTACAAAAAGAAACTCAACTTTTCATAATTTTGAAATTTATATTTTATTCTCGATACTACGTACTTTTGTTTTATGCAAAAGAACTCAATTTTTGTAATTTGGACATTTATATTTTATTTTGAATCCCTACTTTTGTTTTACAAAAGAACTCAATTATTAGTAATTTGGATATTTGTATTTTCTTTTCGAAACGCACTTTTGTTTTACACAAAAAAGCTCTATTTTTCGTAATTTCGAAATTTCAATTTTATTTTCGATCTGTATCTGTTAGCTTACAAAAAAACTCAATTTTTAATAATTTTGAAATTGATATATTATTTTTCATTCATAGTTTTTTTACAAAAAGAAACTCAATTTTTCATAAATTTGAAATTTATATTTTATTCTCGATACTACGTACTTTTGTTTTATGCAAAAGAACTCAATTTTTGTAATTTCGAAATTTATATTTTATTTTGGATCCCTACTTTTGTTTTACAAAAAGAACTCAATTTTTAGTAATTTGGATATTTGTATCTTCTTTTCGATCCGCACTTTTGTTTTACACAAAAAAAACTCTATTTTTCGTAATTTCGAAATTTACATTTTATTTTCGATTCGTACTGTTGTCTTACAAAAAAAACACAATTTTTAATAATTTCGAATTGATATATTATTTTTCATCCGTAGTTTTTTTTTACAAAAAGAAACTCAACTTTTCATAAGTTTGAAATTTATATTTTATTCTCGATACTACGTACTTTTGTTTTATGCAAAAGAACTCAATTTTTGTAATTTGGACATTTATATTTTATTTTGAATCCCTACTTTTGTTTTACAAAAGAACTCAATTATTAGTAATTTGGATATTTGTATTTTCTTTTCGAAACACACTTTTGTTTTACACAAAAAAAACTCTATTTTTCGTAATTTCGAAATTTCAATTTTATTTTCGATCTGTACTGTTAGCTTACAAAAAAAACTCAATTTTTAATAATTTCGAAATTGATATATTATTTTTCATTCATAGTTTTTTTACAAAAAGAAACTCAATTTTTCATAAATTTGAAATTTATATTTTATTCTCGATACTACGTACTTTTGTTTTATGCAAAAGAACTCAATTTTTTGTAATTTCGAAATTTATATTTTATTTTGGATCCCTACTTTTGTTTTACAAAAAGAACTCAATTTTTAGTAATTTGGATATTTGTATCTTCTTTTCGATCCGCACTTTTGTTTTACACAAAAAAAAGCTCTATTTTTCGTAATTTCGAAATTTCAATTTTATTTTCGATCTGTACTGTTAGCTTACAAAAAAAACTCAATTTTTAATAATTTCAAAATTGATATATTATTTTTCATTCATAGTTTTTTTTTACAAAAAAGAAACTCAATTTTTCATAAATTTGAAATTTATATTTTATTCTCGATACTACGTACTTTTGTTTTATGCAAAAGAACTCAATTTTTTGTAATTTCGAAATTTATATTTTATTTTGGATCCCTACTTTAGTTTTACAAAAAGAACTCAATTTTTAGTAATTTGGATATTTGTATCTTCTTTTCGATCCGCACTTTTGTTTTACACAAAAAAAAACTCTATTTTCGTAATTTCGAAATTTACATTTTATTTTCGATTCGTACTGTTGTCTTACAAAAAAAACTCAATTTTTAATAATTTCGAATTGATATATTATTTTTCATCCGTAGTTTTTTTTTACAAAAAAGAAACTCAACTTTTCATAATTTTGAAATTTATATTTTATTCTCGATACTACGTACTTTTGTTTTATGCAAAAGAACTCAATTTTTTGTAATTTGGACATTTATATTTTATTTTGGATCCCTACTTTTGTTTTACAAAAAGAACTCAATTTTTAGTAATTTGGATATTTGTATCTTCTTTTCGATCCGCACTTTTGTTTTACACAAAAAAAAGCTCTATTTTTCGTAATTTCGAAATTTCAATTTTATTTTCGATCTGTACTGTTAGCTTACAAAAAAAACTCAATTTTTAATAATTTCGAAATTGATATATTATTTTTCATTCATAGTTTTTTTTTACAAAAAAGAAACTCAATTTTTCATAAATTTGAAATTTATATTTTATTCTCGATACTACGTACTTTTGTTTTATGCAAAAGAACTCAATTTTTTGTAATTTCGAAATTTATATTTTATTTTGGATCCCTACTTTAGTTTTACAAAAAGAACTCAATTTTTAGTAATTTGGATATTTGTATCTTCTTTTCGATCCGCACTTTTGTTTTACACAAAAAAAAACTCTATTTTCGTAATTTCGAAATTTACATTTTATTTTCGATTCGTACTGTTGTCTTACAAAAAAAACTCAATTTTTAATAATTTCGAATTGATATATTATTTTTCATCCGTAGTTTTTTTTTACAAAAAAGAAACTCAATTTTTCATAATTTTGAAATTTATATTTTATTCTCGATACTACGTACTTTTGTTTTATGCAAAAGAACTCAATTTTTTGTAATTTGGACATTTATATTTTATTTTGAATCCCTACTTTTGTTTTACAAAAGAACTCAATTATTAGTAATTTGGATATTTGTATTTTCTTTTCGAAACGCACTTTTGTTTTACACAAAAAAGCTCTATTTTTCGTAATTTCGAAATTTCAATTTTATTTTCGATCCAGTATCTGTTAGCTTACAAAAAAACTCAATTTTTAATAATTTCGAAATTGATATATTATTTTTCATTCATAGTTTTTTTACAAAAAGAAACTCAATTTTTCATAAATTTGAAATTTATATTTTATTCTCGATACTACGTACTTTTGTTTTATGCAAAAGAACTCAATTTTTGTAATTTCGAAATTTATATTTTATTTTGGATCCCTACTTTTGTTTTACAAAAGAACTCAATTTTTAGTAATTTGGATATTTGTATCTTCTTTTCGATCCGCACTTTTGTTTTACACAAAAAAACTCTATTTTTCGTAATTTCGAAATTTACATTTTATTTTCGATTCGTACTGTTGTCTTACAAAAAAAACTCAATTTTTAATAATTTCGAATTGATATATTATTTTTCATCCGTAGTTTTTTTTTACAAAAAAGAAACTCAATTTTTCATAATTTTGAAATTTATATTTTATTCTCGATACTACGTACTTTTGTTTTATGCAAAAGAACTCAATTTTTTGTAATTTCGAAATTTATATTTTATTTTGGATCCCTACTTTTGTTTTACAAAAAGAACTCAATTTTTAGTAATTTGGATATTTGTATCTTCTTTTCGATCCGCACTTTTGTTTTACACAAAAAACTCTATTTTTCGTAATTTCGAAATTTACATTTTATTTTCGATTCAGCATCGTTGTCTTACAAAAAACTCAATTTTTAATAATTTCGAATTGATATATTATTTTTCATCCGTAGTTTTTTTACAAAAAAGAAACTCAATTTTTCATAATTTTGAAATTTATATTTTATTCTCGATACTACGTACTTTTGTTTTATGCAAAAGAACTCAATTTTTTGTAATTTGGACATTTATATTTTATTTTGAATCCCTACTTTTGTTTTACAAAAAGAACTCAATTATTAGTAATTTGGATATTTGTATTTTCTTTTCGAAACGCACTTTTGTTTTACACAAAAAAAAGCTCTATTTTTCGTAATTTCGAAATTTCAATTTTATTTTCGATCTGTACTGTTAGCTTACAAAAAAAACTCAATTTTTAATAATTTTGAAATTGATATATTATTTTTCATTCATAGTTTTTTTTTACAAAAAAGAAACTCAATTTTTCATAAATTTGAAATTTATATTTTATTCTCGATACTACGTACTTTTGTTTTATGCAAAAGAACTCAATTTTTTGTAATTTCGAAATTTATATTTTATTTTGGATCCCTACTTTTGTTTTAGAAAAAGAACTCAATTTTTAGTAATTTGGATATTTTCTATCTTCTTTTCGATCCGCACTTTTGTTTTACACAAAAAAAACTCTATTTTTCGTAATTTCGAAATTTACATTTTATTTTCGATTCGTACTGTTGTCTTACAAAAAAAACTCAATTTTTAATAATTTCGAATTGATATATTATTTTTCATCCGTAGTTTTTTTTTACAAAAAAGAAACTCAATTTTTCATAATTTTGAAATTTATATTTTATTCTCGATACTAAGTACTTTTGTTTTATGCAAAAGAACTCAATTTTTTGTAATTTGGACATTTATATTTTATTTTGGATCCCTACTTTTGTTTTACAAAAAGAACTCAATTATTAGTAATTTGGATATTTGTATTTTCTTTTCGAAACGCACTTTTGTTTTACACAAAAAAAAGCTCTATTTTTCGTAATTTCGAAATTTCAATTTTAGTTTCGATCTGTATTGTTAGCTTACAAAAAAAACTCAATTTTTAATAATTTCGAAATTGATATATTATTTTTCATTCATAGTTTTTTTTTACAAAAAAGAAACTCAATTTTTCATAAATTTGAAATTTATATTTTATTCTCGATACTACGTACTTTTGTTTTATGCAAAAGAACTCAATTTTTTGTAATTTCGAAATTTATATTTTATTTTGGATCCCTACTTTTGTTTTACAAAAAGAACTCAATTTTTAGTAATTTGGATATTTGTATCTTCTTTTCGATCCGCACTTTTGTTTTACACAAAAAAAACTCTATTTTTCGTAATTTCGAAATTTACATTTTATTTTCGATTCGTACTGTTGTCTTACAAAAAAAACTCAATTTTTAATAATTTCAAATTGATATATTATTTTTCATCCGTAGTTTTTTTTTACAAAAAAGAAACTCAATTTTTCATAATTTTGAAATTTATATTTTATTCTCGATACTAAGTACTTTTGTTTTATGCAAAAGAAGTCAATTTTTTGTAATTTCGAAATTTATATTTTATTTTGGATCCCTACTTTTGTTTTACAAAAAGAACTCAATTATTAGTAATTTGGATATTTGTATTTTCTTTTCGAAACGCACTTTTGTTTTACACAAAAAAAAGCTCTATTTTTCGTAATTTCGAAATTTCAATTTTAGTTTCGATCCAGCATTGTTAGCTTACAAAAAAACTCAATTTTTAATAATTTCGAAATTGATATATTATTTTTCATTCATAGTTTTTTTACAAAAAGAAACTCAATTTTTCATAAATTTGAAATTTATATTTTATTCTCGATACTACGTACTTTTGTTTTATGCAAAAGAACTCAATTTTTTGTAATTTCGATATTTATATTTTATTTTGGATCCCTACTTTTGTTTTACAAAAAGAACTCAATTTTTAGTAATTTGGATATTTGTATCTTCTTTTCGATCCGCACTTTTGTTTTACACAAAAAAAACTCTATTTTTCGTAATTTCGAAATTTACATTTTATTTTCGATTCGTACTGTTGTCTTACAAAAAAAACTCAATTTTTAATAATTTC
Organism: Lablab purpureus; assembly: GCA_030347555.1. Taxonomy (NCBI): domain Eukaryota; kingdom Viridiplantae; phylum Streptophyta; class Magnoliopsida; order Fabales; family Fabaceae; genus Lablab; species Lablab purpureus. The sequence continues at coordinate 13,947,108 of CM059257.1, read as the reverse complement.
AAATTGATATATTATTTTTCATCCGTAGTTTTTTTTTACAAAAAAGAAACTCAATTTTTCATAATTTTGAAATTTATATTTTATTCTCGATACTAAGTACTTTTGTTTTATGCAAAAGAACTCAATTTTTTGTAATTTCGAAATTTATATTTTATTTTGGATCCCTACTTTTGTTTTACAAAAACAACTCAACATTTAGTAATTTCGAAATTTAAATTTTATTTTCGATCCGTACTGTTGTCTTAAAAAAAACTCAATTTTTAACAATTTCGAAATTCATATATTATTTTTCATCCGTAGTTTTGTTTTACAAAAAGAAACTCAACTTTTCATAATTTTGAATTTTATATTTTATTCTCAATATTACGTACTTTTGTTTTATGCAAAAGAACTCAATTTTTTGTAATTTTGAAATTTATATTTTATTTTGGATCCCTACTTTTGTTTTACAAAAAGAACTCAATTTTTAGCAATTCGGATATTTACATTTTATTTTCGATCCGTACTGTTGTCTTACAAGAAAAACTCAATTTTTAATAATTTCGAAATTGATATATTATTTTTCATCCGTAGTTTTTTTTACAAAAAAGAAACTCAATTTTTCATAATTTTGAAATTTATATTTTATTCTCGATACTACGTACTTTTGTTTTATGCAAAAGAACTCAATTTTTTGTAATTTCGAAATTTGTATTTTATTTTGGATCCCTACTTTTGTTTTACAAAAAGAACTCAATTTTTAGTAATTTGGATATTTGTATCTTCTTTTTGATCTGCACTTTCGTTTTACACAAAAAAAACTCTATTTTTCGTAATTTCAAAATTTAAATTTTATTTTCGATCCATACTGTTGTCTTACAAAAAAAACTCAACTTTTAATAATTTCGAAATTGATATATTATTTTTCATCTGTAGTTCTTTTTTACAAAAAAGAAACTCAATTTTTCATAATTTTGAAATTTATATTTTATTAACGATACTACGTACTTTTGTTTTACGCAAAAGAACTCAATTTTTTGTCATTTCGAAATTTATATTTTATTTTGGATCCCTACTTTTGTTTTACAAAAAGAACTCAATATTTGGTAATTTGGATATTTATATTTTCTTTTCGATCCGTAATTTTGTTTTACACAAACAATTCAATTTTTAATAATTTCAAAATTGATATATTATGTTTCATCCGTAGTTTTCTTTTACAAAAAAGAAACTCAATTTTTCATAATTTTGAAATTTATATTTTATTCTGGAGACGTACTTTTGTTTTTTACAAAAGAACTCAATTTTTTGTAATTTCGAAATTTATATTTTATTTTGGATCCCTACTTTTGTTTTGCAAAAAGAACTCAATTTTTAGTAATTTGGATATTTATATTTTCTTTTCGATCCGTACTTTTGTTTACCACAAAAAATTCAATTTTTAACAATTTCGAAATTGATATATTATTTTTCATCCGTAGTTTTGGTTTACAAAAAAGAAACTCAATTTTTCATAATTTTGAAATTTAGATTTTATTCTCGATACTACGTACTTTTGTTTTGATGCAAAGGAACTCAATTTTTTGTAATTTCGAAATTTATATTTTATTATGGATCCCTACTTTTGTTTTACAAAAAGAACTGAATTTTTAGTAATTTAGATATTTATATTTTCTTTTCGATCCGTACGATTGTTTTACAACTAAAAATTCAATTTTTAATAATTTCGAAATTGATATATTATTTTTCATTTGTAGTTTTGTTTCACAAAAAAGAAACTCAATTCATAATTTTGAAATTTATATTTTATTCTCAATACGTACTTTTGTTTTATGCAAAAGAACTCAATTTTTTGTAATTTCGAAATTTATATTTTATTTTGGATCCCTACTTTTGTTTTACAAAAAGAATTCAATTTTTAGTAATTTGGATATTTATATTTTCTTTTCGATCCGTACTTTTGTTTTACACAAAAAATTCAATTTTTAATAATTTCGAAATTGATATATTATTTTTCATCCGTAGTTTTGTTTTATAAAAAAGAAACTCAATTTTTCATAATTTTGAAATTTATATTTTATTCTCGATACTATGTACTTTTGCTTTACGCAAAAGAACTCAATTTTTTGTACTTTGGACATTTATATTTTATTTTGGATCCCTACTTTTGTTTTACCAAAAGAACTCAATTTTTAGTAATTTGGATATTTATATTTTCTTTTCGATCTGTACTTTTGTTTTACACAAAAAATTCAATTTTTAATAATTTCGAAATTGATATATTATTTTTCATCCGTAGTTTTTTAACAAAAAGAAACTCCATTGTTCATAATTTTGAAATTTATATTTTATTCTCGATACGTACTTTTGTTTTATGCAAAAGAACTCAATTTTTGTAATTTCGAAATTTATATTTTATTTTGGATCCCTACTTTTTTTTTTACAAAAAGAACTCAATTTTTAGTAATTTGGATATTGATATTTTCTTTTCGATCCGTACTTTTGTTGTACACAAAAAATTCAATTTTAATAATTTCGAAATTGACATATTATTTTTCATCCGTAGTTTTGTTTTATAAAAAAGAAACTCAATTTTTAATAATTTTGAAATTTATATTTTATTCTCGATACTACGTACTTTTGTTTTATGCAAAAGAACTCAATCTTTTGTAATTTGGAAATTTATATTTTATTTCGGATCCCTACTTTTTTTTTACAAAAAGAACTCAATTTTTGGTAATTTGGATATTTATATTTTCTTTTCGATCCAGTACTTTTTTTTACACAAAAATTCAATTTTTAATAATTTCGAAATTGATATCTTATTTTTCATCCGTAGTTTTGTTTTACAAAAAGAAACTCAATTTTTCGTAATTTTGAAATTTATATTTTATTCTCGATACTATGTACTTTTGTTTTATGCAAAAGAACTCAATTTTTTGTACTTTGGAAATTTATATTTTATTTTGGATCCCTACTTTTGTTTTACCAAAAGAACTCAATTTTTAGTAATTTGGATATTTATATTTTCTTTTCGATCCGTACTTTTGTTTTACACAAAAAATTCAATTTTTAATATTTTTGAAATTTATATATTATTTTTCATCCGTAGTTTTTTTTACAAAAAAGAAACTCCATTGTTCATAATTTTGAAATTTATATTTTATTCTCGATCACGTACTTTTGTTTTATGCAAAAGAACTCAATTTTTGTAATTTCGAAATTTATATTTTATTTTGGATCCCTACTTTTTTTTACAAAAGAACTCAATTTTTAGTAATTTGGATATTGATATTTTCTTTTCGATCCAGTACTTTTGTTTTACACAAAAATTCAATTTTAATAATTTCGAAATTGACATATTATTTTTCATCCGTAGTTTTGTTTTATAAAAAAGAAACTCAATTTTTCATAATTTTGAAATTTATATTTTATTCTCGATACTACGTACTTTTGTTTTATGTAAAAGTGTTGGCATATTTCAAGTCCAGAGTTTTATGGACACCTACAGTTTTGATGATGAAGTTTTTAGGAAGTTTCAATCAACATTAAAGACTTGTGCCATCTCACAAAGGAAGGTTGCTTGATAAGAAAGGAAAGGTATAAAGAGCATTCAAAGCTTTCAAGAGAGAAGATTGATGAAGATTTTCTCAAGAGCTGAAGGATCAAAGGTAGAAGGTTCTGTTTTGGGTGTTGGATAAAAAAAGTAAGTCATAAATCCCATTCAAGACCTTCCCAAACAAGAGAGCAAGGTGTTTTCTCGCAAAAACGTTTTTCTACGCTTTTAATCGATTACCATACGTAGATAATCGATTATTTAACTTAAAATTTGAATCAAAATTTTTTAACGAGCAAAATAATCGATTAAGTGTCTTTGATAATCGATTATATTGATTCTGGGTTAATATAATCGATTATGGCCTTAATCTAATCGATTAAATCAGACGATATTTGTTTTCCAGTTTTTAAACATGATATAATCGATTAAGCTTTTAATATAATCGATTAAATGAGTCGTTTTTGCGAAATTAATTCTAAATCAACCTAAGAATGGAAACTTTGGAGCATTTTCGAATTATAAAATGAAAGAGAATGTCTTAGGTTTAACACATCCGAACAAACACAAAATATTCAAAGTGTTTCTGCGCCTTAGCTTTTTCAAAGCCGCTTTCTGCTCTCTTCGATTTGATCAAGTCTTTGGAAGTGGTGATCATTGTGCTTAAGCTTTCTATCCAGCACATTTCAGGTGTATTCTTTTCTTGTTTTACGTAAAGGGAAAATTCATCCCTTGGATCTGTTCTAAGGGAGGTGTTTCATCTCTTGTGTGTCAAGAGAGGTGGGTTTCATCCTCAGTGTGTCTGGGGAGGTGTTTCATCCTTAGTGTGTCTAAGGAGGTGTTTCCGTTTATCTTTATTTGTTATTGCATGAATTGGTGTTTGTAATTTCATTTAAAGATAGTGGGGAAAATCATCACGGTTTGTGGTGGTTGGGAAGCTGGATGTAGGATTGGCTTAATCCGAACCGAGTATAAATCTCTGTGTTCTTTCTCTTTCTCTTTATCTCTTAATTGTGGATCATTATTACAATTGCTAATCCCAACAGCGTTAATCAAAGGATTGAAAAATTCACATCCAAGTTTTTGAAAGTTTTTCAAAACCTGAAAATTTATTTAAAAGAGAAAATTTCTTTAAAACCCCAATTCCCCCCCCCTCTTGGTTTTTACACTGCCGTCTTTATTTAACAATTGGTATCGAGCTGGTTTTTGAAAGTTATTCAAAAACAAGATCCTTATGGCGAACAAAAATCAAACTTTTCTTTGAAGGTGCATCTATTCATAGACCACCACTTTTTACAGGTGAAAACTATCCTTTTGGAAAAAGAGGATGGAAATTTTTCTAAGGTCTAATGATCAAGGCGTTTGGGATCTTTGTTGTAAATGGTCCATTTATTCCTATGGTTGTTGTTGAAGAAGCGCAGGTACCTAAGAAGAAAGCAAATTGGAGCAAGGATGAATACAACCAAAATCAATGCGACATAAGAGCATGTAACATGATAGCATCTGCCTTAACCATTGATGAGTTTTACGAGGTTATCGGATTGCACTAACTGCAAAGGAGATGTGGGACACTCTAGAAGTCACACATGAAGGAACGGAAGAAGTGAAACGATCAAGGAAGAACACCTTGATTCGAGGAATATGAAATGTTCAGTATGAGCAAAGGAGAAACCATATGCGACGTACAAAAGAGATTTACTCACATCGTAAATCATCTCAAGGCATTGGGTAAGAAATTCGATACTGAAGAATTAAATGTCAAAATTTTGAAATCTTTGGACAGGACTTGGCAACCTAAAGTGACGGCCATCACGGAATCAAAGAACTCGTCAAACATGAACATGACAACTCTTTTCGGAAACTCGAGAGAACATGAAATGGAACTTGGACGCTTCAAAGGAGAAGAAGAAGAAGTCAAAAGAAAAGGTGTTGCTCTTAAAGCGGAATCCCACAAAGATGAGAGTAGTGACACGGATGATGATCTTGAATGCAGTGACATAAGCTTGTTTGTCAAAAAGTACAAAAAGTTCATCAAGAACAAGAACAAAGGGAATTACAAGAAAGGTAAGAAAACTGAAAACCTAAATTCTCTTGATAATTTTAAATGCTATGGTTGTGGAAAAAGGGGACACTTGAAGTCGGATTGCCCCAACATCAAGAAGGATGAGGAAAAGGCAAAGAAATACAAGAAGCCTTTTGACAAAAAGAAAAAGAAGGCATACATCGCATGGGAAGATAATGACGTGAGTTCTTCTAGTGCAAGTGAATCAGAGGAAGAAGCCAATATCTGTCTTATGGCAAATGATGATGATGATGCCGAATCCACATGTAGCAAGCTAAGTGATTCTGGCCTTCCAAATAATTATGATGATTTGCTTGAAGAGTTTTTGGAATTATGTGAAAAATCTGAAAAATTAACTCTCTTTCACAATAAATTAAAAAATGACTACAAGAGTCTTGAAAAGAAAATTTCAGATTTGGAACAAGAGAAAATTGTTTTAAAGGATAATTTGAAAAATGCAAAAATCCCTTGCAAATGCAAAACAAAAATTCCTGTTTGCGAAAATTGTAATGTTCTTGCTAACAAAGTTTCTTATCTTGAAAACTGTTTCAGGTATATGAAAACTGTTTTCAGGTATTATTTTTCATTTGTAGTTTTGTTTCACAAAAAAGAAACTCAATTCATAATTTTGAAATTTATATTTTATTCTCAATACGTACTTTTGTTTTATGCAAAAGAACTCAATTTTTTGTAATTTCGAAATTTATATTTTATTTTGGATCCCTACTTTTGTTTTACAAAAAGAATTCAATTTTTAGTAATTTGGATATTTATATTTTCTTTTCGATCCGTACTTTTGTTTTACAAAAAAAAAATCAATTTTTATAATTTCGAAATCGATATATTATTTTTCATCCGTAGTTTTGTTTTATAAAAAAGAAACTCAATTTTTCATAATTTTGAAATTTATATTTTATTCTCGATACTATGTACTTTTGCTTTATGCAAAAGAACTCAATTTTTTGTACTTTGGAAATTTATATTTTATTTTGGATCCCTACTTTTGTTTTACCAAAAGAACTCAATTTTTAGTAATTTGGATATTTATATTTTCTTTTCGATCCGTACTTTTGTTTTACACAAAAAATTCAATTTTTAATAATTTTGAAATTGATATATTATTTTTCATCCGTAGTTTTTTTTACAAAAAAGAAACTCCATTGTTCATAATTTTGAAATTTATATTTTATTCTCGATACGTACTTTTGTTTTATGCAAAAGAACTCAATTTTTTGTAATTTCGAAATTTATATTTTATTTTGGATCCCTACTTTTGTTTTACAAAAAGAATTCAATTTTTAGTAATTTGGATATTTATATTTTCTTTTCGATCCGTACTTTTGTTTTACAAAAAAAAAATCAATTTTTATAATTTCGAAATCGATATATTATTTTTCATCCGTAGTTTTGTTTTATAAAAAAGAAACTCAATTTTTCATAATTTTGAAATTTATATTTTATTCTCGATACTATGTACTTTTGCTTTATGCAAAAGAACTCAATTTTTTGTACTTTGGAAATTTATATTTTATTTTGGATCCCTACTTTTGTTTTACCAAAAGAACTTAATTTTTAGTAATTTGGATATTTATATTTTCTTTTCGATCCGTACTTTTGTTTTACACAAAAAATTCAATTTTTAATAATTTTGAAATTGATATATTATTTTTCATCCGTAGTTTTTTTTACAAAAAAGAAACTCCATTGTTCATAATTTTGATATTTATATTTTATTCTCGATACGTACTTTTGTTTTATGCAAAAGAACTCAATTTTTTGTAATTTCGAAATTCATATTTTATTTTGGATCCCTACTTTTTTTTTTACAAAAAGAACTCAATTTTTAGTAATTTGGATATTGATATTTTCTTTTCGATCCGTACTTTTGTTTTACACAAAAATTCAATTTTAATAATTTCGAAATTGATATATTATTTTTCATCCGTAGTTTTGTTTTATAAAAAGAAACTCAATTTTTCATAATTTTGAAATTTATATTTTATTCTCGATACTACGTACTTTTGTTTTATGCAAAAGAACTCAATCTTTTGTAATTTGGAAATTTATATTTTATTTTTGATCCCTACTTTTTTTTTACAAAAAGAACTCAATTTTTGGAAATTTGGATATTTATATTTTCTTTTCGATCCAGTACTTTTTTTTACACAAAAATTCAATTTTTAATAATTTCGAAATTGATATCTTATTTTTCATCCGTAGTTTTGTTTTACAAAAAGAAACTCAATTTTTCGTAATTTTGAAATTTATATTTTATTCTCGATACTATGTACTTTTGTTTTATGCAAAAGAACTCAATTTTTTGTACTTTGGAAATTTATATTTTATTTTGGATCCCTACTTTTGTTTTACCAAAAGAACTCAATTTTTAGTAATTTGGATATTTATATTTTCTTTTCGATCCAGTACTTTTGTTTTACACAAAAATTCAATTTCTAATAATTTCAAAATTGATATATTATTTTTCATCCGTAGTTTTTTTACAAAAAGAAACTCCATTGTTCATAATTTTGAAATTTATATTTTATTCTCGATACGTACTTTTGTTTTATGCAAAAGAACTCAATTTTTGTAATTTTGAAATTTATATTTTATTTTGGATCCCGACTTTTTTTTACAAAAGAACTCAATTTTTAGTAATTTGGATATTGATATTTTCTTTTCGATCCGTACTTTTGTTTTACACAAAAATTCAATTTTAATAATTTCGAAATTGATATATTATTTTTCATCCGTAGTTTTATTTTATAAAAAGAAACTCAATTTTTCATAATTTTGAAATTTATATTTTATTCTCGATACTACGTACTTTTGTTTTATGCAAAAGAACTCAATCTTTTGTAATTTGGAAATTTATATTTTATTTTTGATCCCTACTTTTTTTTTACAAAAAGAACTCAATTTTTGGAAATTTGGATATTTATATTTTCTTTTCGATCCGTACTTTTTTTTTACACAACAAAATTCAATTTTTAATAATTTCGAAATTGATATCTTATTTTTCATCCGTAGTTTTGTTTTACAAAAAAGAAACTCAATTTTTCATAATTTTGAAATATATATTTTATTCTCGATACTATGTACTTTTGTTTTATGCAAAAGAACTCAATTTTTTGTACTTTGGAAATTTATATTTTATTTTGGATCCCTACTTTTGTTTTACCAAAAGAACTCAATTTTTAGTAATTTGGATATTTATATTTTCTTTTCGATCCAGTACTTTTGTTTTACACAAAAATTCAATTTCTAATAATTTCAAAATTGATATATTATTTTTCATCCGTAGTTTTTTTACAAAAAGAAACTCCATTGTTCATAATTTTGAAATTTATATTTTATTCTCGATACGTACTTTTGTTTTATGCAAAAGAACTCAATTTTTTGTAATTTTGAAATTTATATTTTATTTTGGATCCCGACTTTTTTTTACAAAAGAACTCAATTTTTAGTAATTTGGATATTGATATTTTCTTTTCGATCCAGTACTTTTGTTTTACACAAAAATTCAATTTTAATAATTTCGAAATTGATATATTATTTTTCATCCGTAGTTTTATTTTATAAAAAGAAACTCAATTTTTCATAATTTTGAAATTTATATTTTATTCTCGATACTACGTACTTTTGTTTTATGCAAAAGAACTCAATCTTTTGTAATTTGGAAATTTATATTTTATTTTTGATCCCTACTTTTTTTTTTACAAAAAGAACTCAATTTTTGGAAATTTGGATATTTATATTTTCTTTTCGATCCGTACTTTTTTTTTACACAACAAAATTCAATTTTTAATAATTTCGAAATTGATATCTTATTTTTCATCCGTAGTTTTGTTTTACAAAAAAGAAACTCAATTTTTCATAATTTTGAAATATATATTTTATTCTCGATACTATGTACTTTTGTTTTATGCAAAAGAACTCAATTTTTTGTACTTTGGAAATTTATATTTTATTTTGGATCCCTACTTTTGTTTTACCAAAAGAACTCAATTTTTAGTAATTTGGATATTTATATTTTCTTTTCGATCCGTACTTTTGTTTTACACAAAAAATTCAATTTCTAATAAATTCAAAATTGATATATTATTTTTCATCCGTAGTTTTTTTTACAAAAAAGAAACTCCATTGTTCATAATTTTGAAATTTATATTTTATTCTCGATACGTACTTTTGTTTTATGCAAAAGAACTCAATTTTTTGTAATTTCGAAATTTATATTTTATTTTGGATCCCGACTTTTTTTTTTACAAAAAGAACTCAATTTTTAGTAATTTGGATATTGATATTTTCTTTTCGATCCGTACTTTTGTTTTACACAAAAATTCAATTTTAATAATTTCGAAATTGATATATTATTTTTCATCCGTAGTTTTGTTTTATAAAAAAGAAACTCAATTTTTCATAATTTTGAAATTTATATTTTATTCTCGATACTACGTACTTTTGTTTTATGCAAAAGAACTCAATCTTTTGTAATTTGGAAATTTATATTTTATTTTTGATCCCTACTTTTTTTTTACAAAAAGAACTCAATTTTTGGAAATTTGGATATTTATATTTTCTTTTCGATCCGTACTTTTTTTTTACACAAAAAATTCAATTTTTAATAATTTCGAAATTGATATCTTATTTTTCATCCGTAGTTTTGTTTTACAAAAAAGAAACTCAATTTTTCGTAATTTTGAAATTTATATTTTATTCTCGATACTATGTACTTTTGTTTTATGCAAAAGAACTCAATTTTTTGTACTTTGGAAATTTATATTTTATTTTGGATCCCTACTTTTGTTTTACCAAAAGAACTCAATTTTTAGTAATTTGGATATTTATATTTTCTTTTCGATCCGTACTTTTGTTTTACACAAAAAATTCAATTTCTAATAATTTCAAAATTGATATATTATTTTTCATCCGTAGTTTTTTTTACAAAAAAGAAACTCCATTGTTCATAATTTTGAAATTTATATTTTATTCTCGATACGTACTTTTGTTTTATGCAAAAGAACTCAATTTTTTGTAATTTCGAAATTTATATTTTATTTTAGATCCCGACTTTTTTTTTTACAAAAAGAACTCAATTTTTAGTAATTTGGATATTGATATTTTCTTTTCGATCCGTACTTTTGTTTTACACAAAAAATTCAATTTTAATAATTTCGAAATTGATATATTATTTTTCATCCGTAGTTTTATTTTATAAAAAGAAACTCAATTTTTCATAATTTTGAAATTTATATTTTATTCTCGATACTACGTACTTTTGTTTTATGCAAAAGAACTCAATCTTTTGTAATTTGGAAATTTATATTTTATTTTTGATCCCTACTTTTTTTTTACAAAAAGAACTCAATTTTTGGAAATTTGGATATTTATATTTTCTTTTCGATCCGTACTTTTTTTTTACACAACAAAATTCAATTTTTAATAATTTCGAAATTGATATCTTATTTTTCATCCGTAGTTTTGTTTTACAAAAAAGAAACTCAATTTTTCATAATTTTGAAATTTATATTTTATTCTCGATACTATGTACTTTTGTTTTATGCAAAAGAACTCAATTTTTTGTACTTTGGAAATTTATATTTTATTTTGGATCCCTACTTTTGTTTTACCAAAAGAACTCAATTTTTAGTAATTTGGATATTTATATTTTCTTTTCGATCCGTACTTTTGTTTTACACAAAAATTCAATTTCTAATAATTTCAAAATTGATATATTATTTTTCATCCGTAGTTTTTTTACAAAAAGAAACTCCATTGTTCATAATTTTGAAATTTATATTTTATTCTCGATACGTACTTTTGTTTTATGCAAAAGAACTCAATTTTTGTAATTTCGAAATTTATATTTTATTTTGGATCCCGACTTTTTTTTTTACAAAAGAACTCAATTTTTAGTAATTTGGATATTGATATTTTCTTTTCGATCCGTACTTTTGTTTTACACAAAAATTCAATTTTAATAATTTCGAAATTGATATATTATTTTTCATCCGTAGTTTTATTTTATAAAAAGAAACTCAATTTTTCATAATTTTGAAATTTATATTTTATTCTCGATACTACGTACTTTTGTTTTATGCAAAAGAACTCAATCTTTTGTAATTTGGAAATTTATATTTTATTTTTGATCCCTACTTTTTTTTTACAAAAGAACTCAATTTTTGGAAATTTGGATATTTATATTTTCTTTTCGATCCAGTACTTTTTTTTACACAACAAAATTCAATTTTTAATAATTTCGAAATTGATATCTTATTTTTCATCCGTAGTTTTGTTTTACAAAAAGAAACTCAATTTTTCATAATTTTGAAATTTATATTTTATTCTCGATACTATGTACTTTTGTTTTATGCAAAAGAACTCAATTTTTTGTACTTTGGAAATTTATATTTTATTTTGGATCCCTACTTTTGTTTTACCAAAAGAACTCAATTTTTAGTAATTTGGATATTTATATTTTCTTTTCGATCCGTACTTTTGTTTTACACAAAAATTCAATTTCTAATAATTTCAAAATTGATATATTATTTTTCATCCGTAGTTTTTTTACAAAAAGAAACTCCATTGTTCATAATTTTGAAATTTATATTTTATTCTCGATACGTACTTTTGTTTTATGCAAAAGAACTCAATTTTTTGTAATTTCGAAATTTATATTTTATTTTGGATCCCGACTTTTTTTTTACAAAAGAACTCAATTTTTAGTAATTTGGATATTGATATTTTCTTTTCGATCCAGTACTTTTGTTTTACACAAAAATTCAATTTTAATAATTTCGAAATTGATATATTATTTTTCATCCGTAGTTTTATTTTATAAAAAGAAACTCAATTTTTCATAATTTTGAAATTTATATTTTATTCTCGATACTACGTACTTTTGTTTTATGCAAAAGAACTCAATCTTTTGTAATTTGGAAATTTATATTTTATTTTGGATCCCTACTTTTGTTTTACAAAAAGAACTCAATTTTTGGAAATTTGGATATTTATATTTTCTTTTCGATCCAGTACTTTTTTTTACACAACAAAATTCAATTTTTAATAATTTCGAAATTGATATCTTATTTTTCATCCGTAGTTTTGTTTTACAAAAAGAAACTCAATTTTTCATAATTTTGAAATATATATTTTATTCTCGATACTATGTACTTTTGTTTTATGCAAAAGAACTCAATTTTTTGTACTTTGGAAATTTATATTTTATTTTGGATCCCTACTTTTGTTTTACCAAAAGAACTCAATTTTTAGTAATTTGGATATTTATATTTTCTTTTCGATCCGTACTTTTGTTTTACACAAAAATTCAATTTCTAATAAATTCAAAATTGATATATTATTTTTCATCCGTAGTTTTTTTACAAAAAGAAACTCCATTGTTCATAATTTTGAAATTTATATTTTATTCTCGATACGTACTTTTGTTTTATGCAAAAGAACTCAATTTTTTGTAATTTCGAAATTTATATTTTATTTTGGATCCCGACTTTTTTTTTTACAAAAAGAACTCAATTTTTAGTAATTTGGATATTGATATTTTCTTTTCGATCCGTACTTTTGTTTTACACAAAAAATTCAATTTTAATAATTTCGAAATTGATATATTATTTTTCATCCGTAGTTTTGTTTTATAAAAAGAAACTCAATTTTTCATAATTTTGAAATTTATATTTTATTCTCGATACTACGTACTTTTGTTTTATGCAAAAGAACTCAATTTTTTGTAATTTGGAAATTTATATTTTATTTTGGATCCGTACTTTTGTTTTACAAAAAGAACTCAATTTTTAGTAATTTGGATATTTATATTTTCTTTTCGATCCGTACTTTTGTTTTACACAAAAAATTCAATTTTTAATAATTTCGAAATTGATATCTTATTTTTCATCCGTAGTTTTGTTTTACAAAAAAGAAACTCAATTTTTCGTAATTTTGAAATTTATATTTTATTCTCGATACTATGTACTTTTGTTTTATGCAAAAGAACTCAATTTTTGTACTTTGGAAATTTATATTTTATTTTGGATCCCTACTTTTGTTTTACCAAAAGAACTCAATTTTTAGTAATTTGGATATTTATATTTTCTTTTCGATCCAGTACTTTTGTTTTACACAAAAATTCAATTTCTAATAATTTCAAAATTGATATATTATTTTTCATCCGTAGTTTTTTTACAAAAAGAAACTCCATTGTTCATAATTTTGAAATTTATATTTTATTCTCGATACGTACTTTTGTTTTATGCAAAAGAACTCAATTTTTGTAATTTCGAAATTTATATTTTATTTTGGATCCCGACTTTTTTTTTACAAAAGAACTCAATTTTTAGTAATTTGGATATTGATATTTTCTTTTCGATCCGTACTTTTGTTTTACACAAAAAATTCAATTTTAATAATTTCGAAATTGATATATTATTTTTCATCCGTAGTTTTCTTTTATAAAAAAGAAACTCAATTTTTCATAATTTTGAAATTTATATTTTATTCTCGATACTACGTACTTTTGTTTTATGCAAAAGAACTCAATCTTTTGTAATTTGGAAATTTATATTTTATTTTTGATCCCTACTTTTTTTTTACAAAAAGAACTCAATTTTTGGAAATTTGGATATTTATATTTTCTTTTCGATCCAGTACTTTTTTTTACACAACAAAATTCAATTTTTAATAATTTCGAAATTGATATCTTATTTTTCATCCGTAGTTTTGTTTTACAAAAAAGAAACTCAATTTTTCATAATTTTGAAATTTATATTTTATTCTCGATACTATGTACTTTTGTTTTATGCAAAAGAACTCAATTTTTTGTACTTTGGAAATTTATATTTTATTTTGGATCCCTACTTTTGTTTTACCAAAAGAACTCAATTTTTAGTAATTTGGATATTTATATTTTCTTTTCGATCCGTACTTTTGTTTTACACAAAAAATTCAATTTTAATAATTTCGAAATTGATATATTATTTTTCATCCGTAGTTTTGTTTTATAAAAAAGAAACTCAATTTTTCATAATTTTGAAATTTATATTTTATTCTCGATACTACGTACTTTTGTTTTATGCAAAAGAACTCAATCTTTTGTAATTTGGAAATTTATATTTTATTTTTGATCCCTACTTTTTTTTTACAAAAAGAACTCAATTTTTGGAAATTTGGATATTTATATTTTCTTTTCGATCCGTACTTTTTTTTTACACAAAAAATTCAATTTTTAATAATTTCGAAATTGATATCTTATTTTTCATCCGTAGTTTTGTTTTACAAAAAAGAAACTCAATTTTTCGTAATTTTGAAATTTATATTTTATTCTCGATACCATGTACTTTTGTTTTATGCAAAAGAACTCAATTTTTTGTACTTTGGAAATTTATATTTTATTTTGGATCCCTACTTTTGTTTTACCAAAAGAACTCAATTTTTAGTAATTTGGATATTTATATTTTCTTTTCGATCCGTACTTTTGTTTTACACAAAAAATTCAATTTCTAATAATTTCAAAATTGATATATTATTTTTCATCCGTAGTTTTTTTTACAAAAAAGAAACTCCATTGTTCATAATTTTGAAATTTATATTTTATTCTCGATACGTACTTTTGTTTTATGCAAAAGAACTCAATTTTTTGTAATTTCGAAATTTATATTTTATTTTGGATCCCGACTTTTTTTTTTACAAAAAGAACTCAATTTTTAGTAATTTGGATATTGATATTTTCTTTTCGATCCGTACTTTTGTTTTACACAAAAAATTCAATTTTAATAATTTCGAAATTGATATATTATTTTTCATCCGTAGTTTTGTTTTATAAAAAAGAAACTCAATTTTTCATAATTTTGAAATTTATATTTTATTCTCGATACTACGTACTTTTGTTTTATGCAAAAGAACTCAATCTTTTGTAATTTGGAAATTTATATTTTATTTTTGATCCCTACTTTTTTTTTACAAAAAGAACTCAATTTTTGGAAATTTGGATATTTATATTTTCTTTTCGATCCGTACTTTTTTTTTACACAAAAAATTCAATTTTTAATAATTTCGAAATTGATATCTTATTTTTCATCCGTAGTTTTGTTTTACAAAAAAGAAACTCAATTTTTCGTAATTTTGAAATTTATATTTTATTCTCGATACTATGTACTTTTGTTTTATGCAAAAGAACTCAATTTTTTGTACTTTGGAAATTTATATTTTATTTTGGATCCCTACTTTTGTTTTACCAAAAGAACTCAATTTTTAGTAATTTGGATATTTATATTTTCTTTTCGATCCGTACTTTTGTTTTACACAAAAAATTCAATTTCTAATAATTTCAAAATTGATATATTATTTTTCATCCGTAGTTTTTTTTACAAAAAAGAAACTCCATTGTTCATAATTTTGAAATTTATATTTTATTCTCGATACGTACTTTTGTTTTATGCAAAAGAACTCAATTTTTTGTAATTTCGAAATTTATATTTTATTTTGGATCCCAACTTTTTTTTTTACAAAAAGAACTCAATTTTTAGTAATTTGGATATTGATATTTTCTTTTCGATCCGTACTTTTGTTTTACACAAAAAATTCAATTTTAATAATTCTGAAATTGACATATTATTTTTCATCCGTAGTTTTGTTTTATAAAAAAGAAACTCAAGTTTTCATAATTTTCAGATTTATATTTTATTCTCGATACTACGTACTTTTGTTTTATGCAAAAGAACTCAATCTTTTGTAATTTGGAAATTTATATTTTATTTTGGATCCCTACTTTTTTTTTACAAAAAGAACTCATAAAATAATAGATTACAAAGATATTTAGTTATAAAGATATTAGATCATAAATATATTATACATTATATATTATAAAGATATCAGATTATAAAGATAATACAATATAAAGTAAAAAGGGCTAGTTGGGTAGTTTGTTTTCACATACCTCTATTCTCTCTGCCTCTATTCTTTCTATTCTCTCTACCTCTATTCTTTCTATTCTCTCTATTCCCTCTCTACACTCTCCCTAAGGTTTAGATACTGAAATCCTAATGGTTTCTAGATCCAGAAGAAGCAATAGGAGGCTAACAGTGTAAGAAAGAGTTCTACCCGATTAGTTTTGTGATCGGGTAAGTCTAAGTCCGTTTATTCTTGAGAATTTTCTTTTGGAAAGTTTATGGTTTTTGAAGATTTTCTCAATCAATTCTCTTTATGGGGAGATGTTATCCAGGATTTTGAGATAAAAGATGAGCTAAGGATTAGGATTGCAATTTTTCCATCTGAGCAAGCAAATAAACAAAAATCCAGGTTAGGGAAGTTAATGTTCAAAAATATATAAATTGATATTAAGAAAATTAATGACATATATATATATATAATTAGTATGTTTTGTATATTATTGTTGTATTGAGTGTAATGTGTGAAAAACCTTTTTTTTTGTATTGTTTATGATGTTTATGTGAGGCCGAGTAGAGCCTGGGGTTGGTGCCCATAATCTACCGATATGTTTGTGTGTGGGGCCGAGTAGAGCCTGGGGTTGGTGCCCCTAATCTACCGATATGTTTGTGTGGGGGCAAGTAGAGCCTGGGGTTGGTGCCCATAATCTACCGACATGTTTGTGTGTGGGGCCGAGTAGAGCCTGGGGTTGGTGCCCATAATCCACCGATATGTTTGTGTGAGGCCGAGTAGAGCCTGGGGTTGGTGCCTATAATCTACCGATATGTTTGTGTGAGGCCGAGTAGAGCCTGGGGTTGGTGCCCATAATCTACCGATATGTGTTGATACCCGGGGAGGTACAACTTGCATTTTAGGTGGTGAGCTATGCTAGAGCGGATTCAATGAGATCCCAGGTTCCACTGGTAGTCCCAGTCACGTAGACTAAGATGCCAGGTGGTGAGGAGCCGATGGGGGTATGCTGAAGACCTGCTTGAGGCTACATTGAGGTAGGTCAGGGCCAGAGTAGGGTTGACAGTAGTTCTACCCTGTGGGTAGGGTGGTCAGAGTGTTATTATGTCGGTACAGTAGATGACCACAATGTGACCCACAGGTGTTAGTCTCTGAGTTCGGGCATAGTAGTCAGCTAGAGCGGATTCAATGAGATCCCAAGTTCCATTGGTAGTTCCAGTCACGTAGACTAAGATGCCAGGTGGTGAGGAGCCAATGGGGGGATGCTGAAGACCTGCTCTAAGGCTACATTGAGGTAGTCCAGGGCCGAGTAGGGTTGACGAGTAGTCCTACCACCGTGGGTAGGGTGGTCGAGTGTTATTGTGCTTGAGTACAGATGGTCGACCACAATGTGACCCACATGTGTTAGTCTCTGAGTTCGGGCATAGTAGCCGTGTTTTCCGGAAGATGTTTTCTTTTAGGACATGTTGAATGTGCATGAGAATGTTGTGAGTATGTGTATTACATGATAATATGATTTGTGTTGTTATTTTTCAATTATTAAAGATGCATTAAATTTCAAAGCATTTAAGTATGTTCTATGATGAATGTGCATGAGAATGATATGATGATGAATACTACATGATGTTATTATTTTGTGTTGTTATATTTTTGAATGATTAGTTTACCCTACAATTGCCGATTGTTTGGCCTGCGATGATCGTGTTTTGCTACACGAGAGCAGATATCTTAATAGGTGAGTGGGATGCTTCGGAGTCCCAGGATTATATTGGAAGATGAAGTAGTAGTTATACGCATATATTTATATATGTTTTTATTTCTTATAATAGAATTTTGTACTAGTAGAGATTCCTTTTTTTTATGGAATACAAATTCAAATTTTATATATAATGTGTTTTATTATCAGTTAATACAAGTTACGTTTGCATACTAAGTAGCGATTTCTTGGGTCGTTACAATAATGGTATCAAAGCCTGGTTCTTTCCTAGGATTGACCTAAGGGGATGGGTTTGCCATGCTAGTTTGTTGTAGATAGAGAAATTGATTGGATGTTTGCCAAATCTCAATTTCATTGGAATGAGATTTGTTGTTTGTAATAAATATAAACATATTAAGGAAGGAAGGAATCTGGATTAAGTAATGAGGGTGCACACTCATAACTAAATCAGGATGAATTTCTGTCTTAATTGTGAGGATATCACATAAATAATTATATGATGTATGATTGTGGAGAGACACACTCTCTTGTGTCATGTGCTTGTGTGAAGAAATTGTAGCTTCCACTGAAGTTGTAATGTGATTTGTTGGTGTTACACCAACATCTGTTATGATGATAATGTCCTCTATGTGTGTTGGATGTGTGATAGTGATGAAAAACTATTTAGGCAGTAGAAATAAACATATATGAAAATTGGGTGTTAATTATGTTTGATGGGTTATTAAAATTGTGCATTGATTAAGCAACTTAACAAACTCACAAAAAAAAGTATCTGTTATCATTGATGATTTGTAATATTAGTTGTATGGAACAGTTGTATTCTCTAAGATTGATCTGATATCAGACTTTCATCATATCAGAGTGAAGGTTGAAGATGTGCATAAGACAACTTTTAGGATGAAGTATGATCACTATTAGTATGTAGTTATGCCTTGTAGTGTTCATGGAGTACATGAACAAGATTTCCAAGTCATACCTAGATTAGTTTGTAGTGGTGTTTATAGATGAGATTTTGAACTACTTTTGCTCGTGTGAGGAGCATGAGGTATACCTAAGAACAATGTTGGATATCTTGAGAAAAAGAAAGTTGTATGATAAATTGTCAAAGTATAAATTTTGGTTGTTAGAAGTTCATTTCTTGGAACTTGTAAATTTCAAGATGAGAGAAATTTTGTAGGTCCTGTTAAAGTTAAGACAGTGTTGTAGTGGGAACGCCCCGAGATAATGTTACAAATTAGGAACCTTATGCGGTTGGTTGGTTATCACATCATGTTTATAAAATGATTTTCTAAGATCATGGCTCTATTAACTCAGTTGACCTGAAAGGATCAACCATTTGTATGGGCCAACATAGGTAAGCAGAGTTTCATAGAGCTAAAACAAAGGTTTACCATAACCCTATGTTAGTAATTCTTAATTTGAGTAAATCCTTTGAGATTAGAATGATGCTTCCTATCTGGGATTACATTGTGTATTGATGCAAGAGAAGAAAATTGTTACTTTTGGATCTTATTAGTTGAAGGTGCATGAAAAGAATTACCCTATCCACGATTTGGGACTAGTTGCAATTATCTTTGCCTTGAAGACCTGGAGACATTATTATGAATGGTGTATAGTTTGATGTGTTCAGTGACCACAAGAGCTTGAAGTATTTGTTTGATCAGAAGAAACTGAACATGAGACAGAGAAGACGGATGGAGTTCCTAAAAGATTTTGAGTTTTAGCTGAACTACCATGTAGGTAAAGTAAAATGTAGTTGTTGATCCCTTGAGTAGAAGGGTAGTACAAGTACCGACCATGATGATAAAGGAGCAGAAATTATTAGAGCAACTTAAAAAAAAAAAAAAATCTGAGCCTTGGGTTAGATATGATTCCTGCTCACACTAGTTGCAACATACACATTGTGACGAACAAATTCATGAAATAGATTGGAGAACAACATAGGATAGATCTTGAGTTAAAAAGTTGTTTTTGATCACATTGGAATAGATCAAGCGAAGGATTTCAAATTAAGAATGGATGGAGTGTTGAGGTCCCGAGACAAAGTTTGCATTCTAGTTGATCTAACACTAAAGAAAATGGTATTGGATGAAGGGTACAAGACTCGTCTCAATTTACATCCTGAGATGACTAAGATATACTAGGGTCTAAAGAAGTTCTTCTAGAGGTTGGTCATGAAGAATGATGTTGCTCAATATGTTGTTGCTCGTTTAACCTAGCAGAAGGCTAAGGTGGAGCATTAGAGACCGTGTGAGATGTTACAACAAATGGAGGTTCTTGAGTGAAATTGGGATAACATTGTTATGGGTTTTGTTATCCATCTGTCATGGGCAATCATAAGGCATAATTCGATTTGGGTGATTGTAGATAAATTGATGAAGAGTGCTCACTTTTAGCTAGTTAACTTAAGAATTTTCCATGGCTATGTTGGCCTCGTTGTACATTAAAGAGATAGTATGATTGCATGGAGTGTTGTCTAGTATCATTTCAGATAGAGACCCTAGGTTCATCTTTAGATTTTAGTAGACACTACAAGAGGTGCTAAGTACCAAGTTAAGATTGAGCTCACCTACCATCCTTAGATAGACGGACAACTCGAGAGAAAATTACAATCACTAGAAAATTTGTTGAGATTTTGAGCAATGGATCATCTAGGGAGCTGAGATGAAATCCTTTCCTTTAGTGGAGTTCACTTATAACAACAACTATCATGCAGACATTGGGATAGAACCACATAAAGCATTATATGGATAGAAATATAAGACACCTCTATCTTGGTACTATAATGGTGAATAAATGTTAGTAAGACTCGAGTTGTTACAACTGACTACAAAGAAGAATTAAGAGATTCGGGAGAAAATGGTGACTGCTATGAGTAGGAAGAAATCATATAAAAATCGAAGACAAATGCTTTTGGAGTTTAATATGGGAGAATATGTTTTCCTGAGAGTAAAGTCTACTATAAGAGTTGGTCAAACTATAAAATCTAAGAAATTGACTATGAAATTCATTGAGCCATATCAAATTCTCTGAAAGATTGGTGCAGTGGCTTATGAGTTGGTTTTGTCCCCTCATTTGGAAAATCTACATAACATTAAGGAAATAAGTGCATGATTCAGTCCATAGTTTGGAGTAAGACGATGTACAAATTAGAGAAGACCTATCTAAAAAAATCAAGCCGTAAAAGTGATTAATTTTCAGATGAAGCAACTCTGAGACAAAATGAATGACATGGGTTAGGTGGTGTAGAATGACCAGATGGGTAATTTTACTTAGGAACTGGAGAACCAAATGAGAGAATCATATCCATTTATGTTTGTTGGTAAGTCAATTTTCGAGGACGAAAATTTTTAATGGTGGGAAGATTTTAACACCCCAATATTTTAAATTATAAAGATATTAGAATATAAACATATTATATTGTAAAGATATTTTATTATAAGGATATTAGATTAATAAAAATATTCAGTTATAAAGATATTCAGTTATAAAAATATTATATTATAAAAATATTTAGTTATAAAAAAATTATATCTTAAAAATATTATCTTATAAAGATGTTCAGTTATAAAAATATTAGATTATAAAGATTTTTAGTTATAAAAATAATATATCATAAAGATATTATATTATAAAGATGTTCAGTTATAAAAATATTATATTATAAAGATATTTAGTTATAAAAATATTATATCATAAAGATATTATATTATAAAGATGTTCAGTTATAAAATATTAGATTACAAAGATATTTAGTTATAAAGATATTAGATCATAAAGATATTATACATTATATATTATAAAGATATCAGATTATACAGATAATACAATATAAAGTAAAAAGGGCTAGTTGGGTAGTTTGTTTTCACATACCTCTATTCTCTCTGCCTCTATTCTTTCTATTCTCTCTACCTCTATTCTTTCTATTCTCTCTATTCCCTCTCTACACTCTCCCTAAGGTTTAGATACTCGAAATCCTAATGGTTTCTAGATCCAGAAGAAGCAATAGGAGGCTAACAGTGTAAGAAAGAGTTCTACCCGATTAGTTTTGTGATCGGGTAAGTCTAAGTCCGTTTATTCTTGAGAATTTTCTTTTGGAAAGTTTATGGTTTTTGAAGATTTTCTCAATCAATTCTCTTTATGGGGAGATGTTATTCAGGATTTTGAGATGAAAGATGAGCTAAGGATTAAGATTGCAATTTTTCCATCTGAGCAAGCAAATAAACAAAAATCCAGGTTAGGGAAGTTAATGTTCAAAAATATATAAATTGATATTAAGAAAATTAATGTTATATATATATATATATATATAATTAGTATGTTTTGTATATTATTGTTGTATTAGTGTAATGTGTGAAAAACCTTGTTTTTGTATTGTTTATGATGTTTATCTGAGGCCGAGTAGAGCCTGGGGTTGGTGCCCATAATCTACCAATATGTTTGTGTTTGGGGCCGAGTAGAGCCTAGGGTTGGTGCCGCTAATCTACCGATATGTTTGTGTGGGGCCGAGTAGAGCCTGGGGTTGATGCCCATAATCTACCGATATGTTTGTGTGTGGGGCCGAGTAGAGCCTGGGGTTGGTGCCCATAATCTACCGATATGTTTGTGTGGGGCCGAGTAGAGCCTGGGGTTGGTGCCCATAATCTACCGATATGTTTGTGTGAGGCCGAGTAGAGCCTGGGGTTGGTGCACATAATCTACCGATACGTTTGTGTGAGGCCGAGTAGAGCCTGGGGTTGGTGTCCATAATCTACCGATATGTTTGTGTGAGGCCGAGTAGAGCCTTGGGTTGGTGCCCATAATCTACCGATATGTGTTGATACCTGGGGAGGTACAACTTACATTTTAGGTGGTGAGCTATGCTAGAGCGGATTCAATGAGATCCTAGGTTCCACTGGTAGTCCCAGTCACGTAGACTAAGATGCCAGGTGGTGAGGAGCCGATGGGGGGATGCTGAAGACCTGCTTTGAGGCTACATTGAGGTAGGCCCGGGCCATAGTAGGGTTGACAGTAGTCCTACCCTGTGGGTAGGGTGGTCAGAGGTATGGTGGTCAGAGTGTTATTGTGCCGGTACAGTAGCTGACCACAATGTGACCCACAGGTGTTAGTCTCTGAGTTCGGGCATAGTAGCCGTGTTTTCCGGAAGATGTTTTCTTTTAGGACATGTTGAATGTGCATGAGAATGTTGTGAGTATGTGTATTACATGATAATATGATTTGTGTTGTTATTTTTCAATTATAAAACATGCATTAAATTTCAAAGCATTTAAGTATGTTCTATGATGAATGTGCATGAGAATGATATGATGATGAATACTACATGATGTTATTATTTTGTGTTGTTATATTTTTGAATGATTAGCTTACCCTACAATTGCCGATTGTTTGGCCTGCGATGATCGTGTTTTGCTACACAGGAGCAGATATCTTAATAGGTGATCGGGATGCTTCGGAGTCTCAGGATTATATTGGAAGATCAAGTAGTAGTTATACACATATATTTATATATGTTTTTATTTCTTATAATAGAATTTTGTACTAGTAGAGATTCCCTTTTTTATGGAATACAAATACAAATTTTATATATAATGTGTTTTATTATCAGTTAATACAAGTTACGTTTGCATACTAAGTATGATAAAAGTAGCGATTTCTTGGGTCGTTACAAAAAGAACTCAATTTTTTGTAATTTCGAAACTTATATTTTATTTTGAATCCCTACTTTTGTTTTACAAAAAAAACTCAATTTTTAGTAATTTGGATATTGATATTTTCTTTTCGATCCGTACTTTTGTTTTACACAAAAAATTCAATTTTAATAATTTCGAAATTGACATATTATATTTCATCTGTAGTTTTGTTTTATAAAAAAGAAACTCAATTTTTCATAATTTTGAAATTTATATTTTATTCTCGGTACTATGTACTTTTGTTTTATGCAAAAGAACTCAATCTTTTGTAATTTCGAAATTTATATTTTATTTTGGATCCCTACTTTTGTTTTACAAAAAGATTTCAATTTTTAGTACTTTGGATATTTATATTTTCTTTTCGATCCATACTTTTGTCTTACACAAAAAAGTTAATTTTTAATAATTTCAAAATTGATATATTATTTTTCATCCGTAGTTTTGTTTAACAAAAAAGAAACTCAATTTTTAATAATTTTGAAATTTCTATTTTATTCTCGATACCTACTTTTGTTTTATGTAAAAGAACTCAATTTTTTGTACTTTCGAAATTTATATTTTATTTTGGATCCCTACTTTTGTTTTACAAAACAACTCAATTTTTAGTAATTTGGATATTTATATTTTCTTTTCGATCCGTACTTTTGTTTTACACAAAAAATTCAATTTTTAATAATTTCGAAATTGATATATTATTTTTCATCCATAGTTTTGTTTTACAAAAAAGAAACTCAATTTTTCATAATTTTGAAATTTATATTTTATTCTCGATACTACGTACTTTTGTTTTATGCAAAAGAACTCAATTTTTTGTAATTTCGAAATTTATATTTTATTTTGGATCCCAAATTTTGTTCTACAAAAAGAACTCAATTTTTAGTAATTTTGATATTTATATATTCTTTTCGATCCGTACTTTTGTGTTACAAAAAAAATTCAATTTTTAATAATTTCGAAATTGATATATTATATTTCATCCGTAGTTTTGTTTTACAAAAAAGAAACTCAATTTTTCATAATTTTGAAATTTATATTTTATTCTCGATACGTACTTTTGTTTTATGCAAAAGAACTCAATTTTTTGCAATTTCGAAATTTATATTTTATTTTGGTTCCCAAATTTTGTTTTACAAAAAGAACTCAATTTTTAGTAATTTTGATATTTATATTTTCTTTTCGATCCGTACTCTTGTTTTACACAAAAAATTCAATTTTTAATAATTTCGAAATAGATATATTATTTTTCATCCGTAGTTTTGTTTTAAAAAAAAGAAACTCAATTTTTCGTAATTTTGAAATTTATATTTTATTCTCGATACGTGCTTTTGTTTTATGCAAAAGAACTCAATTTTCATCCGTAGTTTTGTTTTACAAAAAAGAAACTCAATTTTTCATAATTTTGAAATTTGTATTTTATTCTCGATACTACGTACTTTTATTTTATGCAAAAGAACTCAATTTTTTGTAATTTCGAAATTTATATTTTATTTTGGATCCCTACCTTTGTTTTACAAAAAGAACTCAATTTTTTGTAATTTCGATATATTATTTTTCACCCGTAGTTTTGTTTTACAAAAAAGAAACTCAATTTTTCATAATTTGGAAATTTATATTTTATTCACGATACGTACTTTTGTTTTATGCAAAAGAACTCAATTTTTTGTAATATCGAAATTTATATTTTATTTTGATTTCCTACTTTTGTTTCACAAAAAGAACTCAACTTTTATTAATTTTGATATTTACATTTTCTTTTCGATCAGTACTTTTTTTTTACACAAAAAAGTCAATTTTTAATAATTTTGAAATTGATATATTATTTTTCATCCGTAGTTTTGTTTTACAAAAAAGAAACTCAATTTTTTGTAATTTCGAAATTTATATTTTATTCTGGATCCCAAATTTTGTTTTACAAAAAGAACTCCATTTTTAGTAATTTTGATACTTATATTTTCTTTTCGATCCGTACTCTTGTTTAACACAAAAAATTCAATTTTTAATAATTTCGAAATTGATATATTATTTTTCATCCATAGTTTTGTTTTACAAAAAAGAAACTCCATTTTTCATAATTTTGAAATTTATATTTTATTCTCGATACTACGTACTTTTGTTTTATGCAAAAGAACTCAATTTTCATCCGTACTTTTGTTATACAAAAAAGAAACTCAATTTTTCATAATTTTGAAATTTATATTTTATTATCGATACTACGTACTTTTATTTTATGCAAAAGAACTCAATTTTTTGTAATTTCGAAATTTACATTTTATTTTGGATCCCTACTTTTGTTTTACAAAAAGAACTCAATTTTTAGTAATTTGGATATTTATATTTTCTTTTCAATCCGTACTTTTGTTTTACACAAAAAATTCAATTTTTAATAATTTCGAAATTGATATATTATTTTTCATCCGTAGTTTTCTTTTACAAAAAAGAAAATCAATTTTTCATAATTTTGAAATTTATATTTTATTCTCGATACGTACTTTTGTTTTATGCAAAAGAACTCAATTTATTGTAATTTCGAAATTTATATTTTATTTTGGATCCCTACTTTTGTTTTACAACAAGAACTCAATTTTTAGTAGTTTGGATATTTATATTTTCTTTTCGATCCGTACTTTTGATTTACATAAAAAATTCAATTTTTAATAATTTCGAAATTGATATATTATTTCTCATCCGTAGTTTTGTTTTACAAAAAAGAAACTCAATTTTTCATAATTTGGAAATTTATATTTTATTCACGATACGTACTTTTGTTTTATGCAAAAGAACTCAATTTTTTGTAATATCGAAATTTATATTTTATTTTGATTTCCTACTTTTGTTTTACAAAAAGAACTCAACTTTTATTAATTTTGATATTTACATTTTCTTTTCGATCAGTACTTTTTTTTTACACAAAAAAGTCAATTTTTAATAATTTTGAAATTGATATATTATTTTTCATCCGTAGTTTTGTTTTACAAAAAAGAAACTCAATTTTTTGTAATTTCGAAATTTATATTTTATTTTGGATCCCAAATTTTGTTTTACAAAAAGAACTCCATTTTTAGTAATTTTGATACTTATATTTTCTTTTCGATCCGTACTCTTGTTTTACACAAAAAATTCAATTTTTAATAATTTCGAAATTGATATATTATTTTTCATCCACAGTTTTGTTTTACAAAAAAGAAACTCCATTTTTCATAATTTTGAAATTTATATTTTATTCTCGATACTACGTACTTTTGTTTTATGCAAAAGAACTCAATTTTTTGTAATTTCGAAATTTATATTTTATTTTTGATCCCAAATTTTGCTTTACAAAAAGCACTCAATTTTTAGTAATTTTGATACTTATATTTTCTTTTCGATCCGTACTCTTATTTTACACAAAAAATTCAATTTTTAATAATTTTGAAATTGATATATTATTTTTCATCCGTTGTTTTGTTTTACAAAAAAGAAACTCCATTTTTCATAATTTTGAAGTTTATACATTATTCTCGATACTACGTACTTTTGTTTTATGGACAAGAACTCAATTTTTTGTAATTTCGAAATTTATCCCTTATTTTGGATCCCAAATTTTGTTTTACAAAAAGAACTCAATTTATAGTAATTTTGATATTTATATTTTCTTTTCGATCCGTACTCTTGTTTTACACAAAAAATTCAATTTTTAATAATTTCAAAATTGATATATTATTTTTCATCCGTAGTTTTGTTTTATAGAAAAGAAACTCAATTTTTCATAAATTTGAAATTTATATTTTATTCACGATACGTACTTTTATTTTATGCAAAAGAACTAAATTTTTTGTAATTTCGAAATTTATATTTTATTTTGGATCCCTACTTTTGTTTTACAAAAAGAACTCAATTTTTAGTAATTTGGATATTTATATTTTCTTTTCGATCCGTACTTTTGTTTTACACAAAAAATTCAATTTTTAATAATTTCGAAATTAATATATTATTTTTCATCCGTAGTTTCGTTTTACAAAAATGAAACTCAATTTTTCGTAATTTTGAAATTTATATTTTATTTTCGATACGTACTTTTGTTCTATGCAAAAGAACTAAATTTTTTGTAATTTGGATATTTATATTTTTTTTTATCGGTACTTTGTGTTACATAAAAAATTCAATTTTTAGTAATTTCGAAATTGATATATTATTTTTCATCCGTAGTTTTGTTTTACAAAAAGAACTCAATTTTTAGTAATTTTGATATTTATATTTTCTTTGTGATCCGTACTCTTGTTTTACACAAAAAATTCAATTTTTAATAATTTCAAAATTGATATATTATTTTTCATCCGTAGTTTTTTTTTACAAAAAAGAAACTCAATTTTTCATAATTTTGAAATTTATATTTTATGCAAAAGAACTCAATTTTTTGTAATTTCAAGTTTTTTATTTTATTTTGGATCCCAAATTTTGTTTTACAAAAGAACTCAATTTTTAGTAATTTTGATATTTATATTTTCTTTTCGATTCGTACTCTTGTTTTACACAAAAAAGTCAATTTTTAATAATTTCAAAAGTGATATATTATTTTTCATCCGTAGTTTTGTTTTACGAAAAAGAAACTCAATTTTTCATAATTTTGAAATTTATATTTTATGCAAAAGAACTCAATTTTTTGTAATTTCAAATTTTCTATTTTATTTTGGATCCCAAATTTTGTTTTACAAAAGAACTCAATTTTTAGTAATTTTGATATTTATATTTTCTTTTCGATTCGTACTCTTGTTTTACACAAAAAATTCAATTTTTAATAATTTCAAAAGTGATATATTATTTTTCATCCGTAGTTTTGTTTTACGAAAAAGAAACTCAATTTTTTGTAATTTCGAAATTTATATTTTATTTTGGATGCCAAATTTTGTTTTACAAAAAGAACTCAATTTTTAGTTATTTGGATATTTATATTTTCTTTTCGATCTGTACTTTTTTTTTACACAAAAAATTCAATTTTTAATAATTTTGAAATTGATATATTATTTTTCTTCCGTAGTTTTGTTTTACAAAAAAGAAACTCAATTTTTTGTAATTTCGAAATTTATATTTTATTTTGGATCCCAAATTTTGTTTTACAAAAAGAACTCCATTTTTAGTAATTTTGATACTTATATTTTCTTTTCGATCTGTACTCTACTTTTACACAAAAAATTCAATTTTTAATAATTTCGAAATTGATATATTATTTTTCATCCGTAGTTTTGTTTTACAAAAAAGAAACTCCATTTTTCATAATTTTGGAATTTATATTTTATTCTCAATACTACGTACTTTTGTTTTATGCAAAAGAACTCAATTTTTTGTAATTTCGAAATTTATATTTTATTTTGGATCGCAAATTTTGTTTTACAAAAAGAACTCAATTTTTAGTAACTTGGATAATTATATTTTCTTTTTGATCCGTACTTTTGTTTTACACAAAAAATTCAATTTTTAATAATTTCGAAATTAATATATTATTTTTCATCCGTAGTTTCGTTTTACAAAAAAGAAAATCAATTTTTCATAATTTTGAAATTTATATTTTATTCTCGATACGTACTTTTGTTTTATGCTAAAGAACTAAATTTTTTGTAATTTGAATATTTATATTTTTTTTTATCGGTACTTTGTGTTACATAAAAAATGCAATTTTTAGTAATTTCGATATTGATATATTATTTTTCATCCGTAGTTTTGTTTTACAAAAAAGAAACTCCATTTTCCATAATTTTGAAATTTATATTTTATTCTCGATACTACGTACTTTTGTTTTATGCAAAAGAACTCAATTTTTTGTAATTTCGAAATTTATATTTTATTTTGGATCCCAAATTTTGTTTTACTAAAAGAACTCAATTTTTAGTAATTTTGATATTTATATTTTCTTTTCGATCCGTACTCTTGTTTTACACAAAAAATTCAATTTTTAATAATTTCAAAATTTATGTATTATTTTTCATACGTAGTTTCGTTTTACACAAAAGAAACTCAATTTTTCATAATCTTGAAATTTATATTTTATTCTCGATATGTACTTTTGTTTTATGCAAAAGAACTAAATTTTTGGTAATTTCGAAATTTATATTTTATTTTGGATCCCCACTTTTGTTTTACAAAAAGAACTCAATTTTTAGTAACTGGGATATTTATATTTTCTTTTTAATCCGTACTTTTGTTTTACACAAAAAATTCAATTTTTAATAATTTCAAAATTAATATATTATTTTTCATCTGTAGTTTCGTTTTACAAAAAAGAAACTCAATTTTTCATAATTTTGAAATTTATATTTAATTCTCGATACTACGTGCTTTTGTTTTATGCAAAAGAACTCAATTTTTTGTAATTTGAAATTTATATTTTATTTTGGATCCCTACTTTTGTTTTACACAAAGAACTCAATTTTTAGTAATTTGGATATTTATATTTTCTTTTTGATCCGTACTTTTGTTTAAAACAAAAAATTCAATTTTCAATAATTTCGAAATTGATATATTATTTTTCATCTGTAGTTTTGTTTTACAAAAAAAGAATCTCAATTTTTCATAATTTTGAAATTTATATTTTATTCTCGATACTACGTACTTTTGTTTTATGCAAAAGAACTCAATTTTTGTAATTTCGAAATTTATACTTTATTTTGGATCCCTACTTTTGTTTTACAAAAAGAACTCAATTTGTAGTAATTTGGATATTTATATTTTCTTTTTGATACGTACTTTTGTTTTACACAAAAAATTCAATTTTTAATAATTTCAAAATTGATATATTATTTTTCATCCGTAGTTTCGTTTTACAAAAAAAAAACTAAATTTTTCATAATTTTGAAATTTATATTTTATTCTCGATACTACGTACTTTTGTTTTATGCAAAAGAACTCAATTTTTGCAATTTTTGCAATTTCGAAATTTATATTTTATTTTGGATCGCTACTTTTGTTTTACAAAGAGAACTCAATTTTTAGGAATTTGGATATTTATATTTTCTTTTCGATCCGTACTTTTTTTTTACACAAAAAATTCAATTTTTAATAATTTTGAAATTATATATTATTTTTCATCCGTAGTTTTGTTTCATAAAGAAGAAACTCAATTTTTCATAATTTTAAAATTTATATTTTATTCTCGACACGTACTTTTGTTTTATGGAAAAGAACTCAATTTTTTGTAAGTTCGAAATTTATATTTTATTTTGGATCCCTACTTTTGTTTTACAAAAAGAACTCAATTTTTAGTAATTTGGATATTTATATTTTCTTTTTGATCCGTACTTTTGTTTTACACAAAAAATTCAATTTTTAATAATTTCGAAATTGATATATTATTTTTCATCCGTAGTTTCGTTTTACAAAAAAGAAACTCAATTTTTCATAATTTTGAAATTTGTATTTTATTCTCGATACTACGTACTTTTGTTTTATGCAAAAGAACTCAATTTTTGTAATTTCGAAATTTATATTTTATTTTGGATCGCTACTTTTGTTTTACAAAAAGAACTCAATTTTTAGTAATTTAGATATTTATATTTTCTTTTCGATCCGTACTTTTTTTTTTACACAAAAAATTCAATTTTTAATAATTTCGAAACTGATATATTATTTTTCATCCATAGTTTTGTTTTATAAAAAAGAAACTCAATTTTTCATAAATTTGAAATTTATATTTTATTCTCGATACGTACTTTTGTTTTATGCAAAAGAACTCAATTTTTTGTAATTTCGAAATTTATATTTTATTTTGGATCCCCACTTTTGTTTTACAAAAAGAACTCAATTTTTAGTAATTTTGATATTTATATTTTCTTTTTGATCCGTACTTTTGTTTTACACAAAAAATTCAATTTTTAATAATTTCGAAATTGATATATTATTTTTCATCCGTAGTTTCGTTTTACAAAAAACAAACTCAATTTTTCATAATTTTGAAATTTATATTTTATTCTCGATACTAAGTACTTTTGTTTTATGCAAGAGAACTCAATTTTTTTTAATTTCAAAATTTATATTTTATTTTGGATCGCTACTTTTGTTTTACAAAAGGAACTCAATTTTTTGTAATATGGATATTTATATTTTCTTTTCGATCCGTACTTTTTTTTACTCAAAAAATTCAATTTTTATTAATTTCGAAATTGATATATTATTTTTCATCCGTAGTTTTGTTTTATAAAAAAGAAACTCAATTTTTCATAAATTTGAAATTTATATTTTATTCTCGATACGTACTTTTGTTTTATGCAAAAGAACTCAATTTTTTGTAATTTCGAAATTTATATTTTATTTTGGATCCCAAATTTTGTCTTACAAAAAGAACTCAATTTTTAGTAATTTTGATATTTATATTTTCTTTTCCATCCGTACTCTTGTTTTACACAAAAAATTCAATTTTTAATAATTTCGAAATTGATATATTATTTTTCATCCGTAGTTTTGTCTTACAAAAAAGAAACTCAATTTTTCATAATTTTTAAATTTATATTTTATTCTCGATACTACGTACTTTTGTTTTATGCAAAAGAACTCAATTTTTTGTAATTTCGAAATTTATATTTTATTTTGGATCCCTATTGTTGGAATAAATGGCTGAGTTTAAGAGGGGGGGGTGAATTAAACTCTTAAAGATTTTCGAAATTCAATGGCCAAATATGAAAAACAGTTTCGGAATGAAGACTAAAACCAGTTTTAATAGGTTCTTCAAATGTTGTTAATCAAATTGATCATATGTCCAATTCAATTACAATTCAAAAGTCAATTGTCGAATGTAAAAGATTAAGGGAAGAAGAACAACACAGCAGATTTATACTAGTTCACCTTTCAACAAAGATTACATCCAGTTTCCTAAACACACAAATCCAATCAATTCACTAAAAATCAGTTTTTACATGAACACTACATGAAAAACGAAAACCAGAAAGCTGCACCTAGTCTTGAACCCTACAAGACCTCTAAACACTTGTAAAACCCTATTACATGAACCCTTAATCACCCTGATTAAGAGACGAACACGCAACTAACTCACACACAAAGAATTGGATTGAATTCACCTGGAAATTGAGTGCAGAAACGAAAACAAAGCAAGAGCTGTAATGAAAAAAAACAGAGCACACTTTTCTTGATTCAATTTGCTATCAATTGGATCTTGGACTTCTTGGAGAGATTCGAAAATTGATTTAGAGTGTTAGAGAAACGTTCTTGCTCAGTGGGTTCTTCTAAAAATGATTCGGCACTGAGTTCTTTGAATTTCAAGTTATTTATAGCAAAGCTGTTAAAACTGATTCTGACGAGAATAGTCGGTTGAAATCCCATTTAAACCGGTTGTTTTCATTAAAACCAATTTTCCAGAGAGCACCCTTTTTCTGAAACATGAAATCAGTCAGTTGAAAACCCGTTTTAACTAGCTATTCCAGAGAACTGGAATTCCTGAACAAAGATACCAGAATTTTAACTGGTTTAAATTTCGAAAACAGTTAGCTAAAATTTCCTAAATACAAAGCTTGAAAAACGAAGAACAGTTTAACTGGTAGAAATCAGATTTTTAATCAGTTAAAAAAATAGTTAAACCTTTGAAAATAATTTAAAACCTTTTTAAAACATTTCAAAACATTTTAAACCCCAAGGTTAAGTCCAAGATTAATTGAAATGCAACTTACCACACAACCTAAGACTCTCTAATCCTAAGACACAATCTTCATTCTTCAAGCACCATCATCTTCATCATCAAAGGTGGTTGGAGACATCAAATCCACTTGAAACCAAGTCCTCAAGTCCAACAAACTCCCCCTATTTGATGATGACAACCACTTGATGCATTCATTGTCTTTGAAGAATGTAGAAGTTCTGCACAAAACACGAAAATACAGCAAAACAGTGTGGTAAAACAATATAGCATTAAAAATAGCAGCAACATAGCAGAAGCAGTATGTTTTCTTTCACAGCAGCAGCGTTGCAGATTCAGATAGCAGATTCAGATTCAGATTCTCCCCCTTTCACTTGCTCTTGCGCTTCATGTGCCTTCAAATGCATTCAACAATTTCTCCCCCTTTGGAATCATCAAATAGCACAAGGGAATAGAAATAAAATAGCTGATGAGTCATTATTTTCCCTTATTTTCTTACCTTTCTCTACTTGTTTTCATCTCTAATTTGTGCTTAATTGTTTATATTTTGTACTAATTTCTATTAGGGCTATATTTGGACCAGAAATTCATATTTTAATTAATTTGAATTTTTTAAGTTTAATTATTTCAATTTTTTATTTTCAGGGCAGTTTAAAATTATTTTGGGCTTGGAATTAATTCATGGACTTCAAGAGGAGCTGCCACGTCACAACTTGGACCAGATTTGTTTCTTTGGATTTTGGGCCCAATGGATCTAGGGTTTCGTGCCCATGCAATGCAGCTACAAGTAGGGCAGCTGAGGGAGAACAAGACACAGACACAGCGCGGAGCAACACGGCAGCAATAGTAGGATTAGGGTTTCTTTTACATTTTGCCTTGCGGCGGCAGCAGCAGATATTTTTAGGTTTACGTTTTTTTTTTGGTTTTCAATTCAGAATTCGTTTACTGTTCCATTGCTTTGCAATTCCAGTTTTCCGGTTTCAGTTGTCAATTTCGTTTTCTGTCAATTTCGTTTTCGTTTTCAATTTCGTTTTCGTTTTCAATTTAAATTTCAATTTCTGTTTACGTTTTCTATTTTCTGAATTAATGGAAGGCTAAAATCCCAGGGTGGGGCTCTTGGGCATACTGCACTCACTGATGGAGGTTTCTGTGCGTTTTATGGTTTCGTACGTTTGATTCTCCTCTGTGAAGCCTCTGTTTTGGAGGATGCTTAATCCCTTGGAAGGAGACCTTACAAGGTTCACGTTTGCTTAATTCGTGTAGGGAAGTCTTGGGTTAACTTTCGCTTAGTTGGTTAATCTAGGCCGAACAAGGATTAAACAGACTGATAATCTGTTGTAAGCCAAGGATGTCAGAGATGCATTGTGTTCAAGAGTCTTGCCTATTTTAATTACTGCAATTAATTTGTTGTTTGTCCGCTATATTTTAATTAACTGTTATCTGTCCAAAACCCCCCCCTCCATTGCATGATTCAATCTTTTGACAGTGAAAATTGGTCCTTGAGAGACGACCTAGGAGTCACTTCTTCTAGTACTACATTTAATTGTTTTTTTTTATTTGACCGAGTACGACATCGATCAATAACATATGCAGCGAATTTAAAATTTTCCAAGATACATGGGAATGTAACCCAACTAAAGACAACAACAACAACACAAATTAACAGAACTTGAAAGCAACAAGAATTAAACGGCAAACAACAGCAGCTTGTGGGTGAAACTGTAACAGTAGCAGCAGGAGAGGCAACACACTGGAAACCAACAGCAGCAGATTTCAATGACAGCATAGCAGATACAGCAGCAGAGATCAGTTATTATCTTCTCCACCATCATCACCAGGAGCAGCATAGTATCCCATATTTATTTGTGCAAGTTGGGCATGTAAATATTCTATGCTTTGATCAATGCCGCCCAAACCTATTCATGCAGTAGGTGTGATGATATTGTTGATGAGATTGGATCGAATCAAACCTCTGCAACACAGTTTGCTCAAATAATGAGAGTGGAGTGCCACGGTCAACTGGAGGAACATAAGGAACAATATCACCCATCATTGAGTAGCATTTCGCACTGGGTTACGCATTTCCGGCTTCATCATCGCAGCCTCAGCGAGTAGCTTCAGCAGCAGTTCAAGCAGCACTTGTCTCTCGCATTTCCAGCTTCTTGTCCAGCAGTCCATGCACCATTGCTTTTAGTAAAGCCAAACTTGAAGAGAAAGCTATTGTCCATCTGATGGGATCTCCCTATGTTGATTTTATGTTCACCTCTAATGTCCACACCAAAATACTCAAGGAATTTTGAAATTATTACAGCATATGGAAGATGATAGTCAAGCAACCTTTTGGACTTCATCATGTGATCCTTAATGATATGTATCCAGTTAATTCTTACAGATTTCATCAAACAAAAAATTAGAAGAAGATCACCTTCATTCAATGTAGCATGATTGCTTCCCCTTGGAGTGATCATCCACGTGATGATAAATGTAAGCACCCTAGCTGTCAAGGTTAGTCCACCTACTTGAAATCCTCGAACAGACCCTTGAGAATTCCTTAAGCATTCCCTGTATGTCTGGACTTTGTTGAAATTCTCCAAGGAACCACACAAACCACGGCTAACCACAATGCCATCAGTTTTGAAGCCACCCACTCTTCTCCAAACATAGTTGTTTATGATCAGTTCCTTTCCTTTCACTTTGGAAGTTAAAACAGACCCATCATGCTTGAGATTTGTGTAAAATACTTTCACCAAGTCTGGGTATATGAACCCATTCAACTCCAGAAATTTCTGCAGATCTTGATACTATACCATGGCTATAATGTCAGCCAATCCTTCATCTTCCAGCCACTGAAAACTGAGGACTTTTGGTGGGTTTACAGTCTTCCTACTGATATGGGATTGAAACTTCTCAATCCTCTCTTCATCACCATCGAACCATGATTCAATAGACCCATGTCTATAAGAATGAGTTGCTGGAATTTCAGGTTCCTTATCTTTAGATTTCCCAGCAGTTTTGGATTTCTTCCTTGGGTTGCTTGAAGAAGCCATTGCAGAAAAGAGAAAGTGCAGAGAAATAGAGTATAGAGAATGTATTATGCAGATTTTGCACGGGCATGGTGAATAACAGTGAAGCAATGCATAACACATGTATTTATCAGTTCAGATTTTCAGATTTTAACAAATTAATGCATTATTCAGTCAAACAAGCAATCAAATGCATTCAGTTTGAATATATGGGACAGAGAAATGCAGTATGCACAGACTTGACCAGGGCATTCAGTTGGTTGAATGAAATTCAAATTTGGAGAGAGAAACCAGCTAAAAGCAAAGCAAAAGCACTACAAGACAAAACAGCAGTCAAGATTCTTTTAACCAGCTTTATTTATCATGTAACAGATGCACAATTCTCAATTAATCAACTTAAATGCACCAATTGAATGTTAATCAATGTAGTTTAACAGCTAATTCGTGCTAATTTTAAGTTTTACATTGTTCCAGACAATTTTAGTCAGTTGATTTGTGAGAAACAGCTGATTAAAACAGAAATCCTGATACTGATTTAATGCATTTAATCGACTAAATCGACAGCTTTAATCGGCTAAAATAGAACAGATATCACTCGCACTTCCACTGCAGACCCCAAATTAGGCAAAATAACCGATTAAAAGCCCGAAGCAACTAACTAAAATTCTGAATATCATTGCAGATTTCACTTATAACCTACAATATGCAAATCTAACTGCATCACATCAACAATTATGCAGATTTAAGTACTCAAACACACAAAACAGTATGAATAACAGCAGGAATGAGTCACATACATGAATTACATCACATTTGAAACATCAAGAACACCCAACTCATTTCTTAATTGGAAAAATCTATCTTTTGGGGAGTGGTTTGGTAAATATATCGCAAGTTGGTTATTAGAATCAACAAATTCAATTATGCAATCTCCTTTTTGAACATGATCCCTAATGAAATGGTGCCTTATTTCTATATGCTTTGTTCTAGAGTGCAAAATAGGATTTTTTGTTAAGTTGATAGCACTTGTATTGTCACACCTAATAGGAATGTGATCTAGTTTCAAACCATAATCAAAAAGTCGTTGTTTTAACCAAAGAGTTTGAGCACAATAGCTCCCAACTGCAACATACTCGACTTCAAGCAGTAGACAAAGCCACACTAGCTTGCTTTTTGCTATGCCATGATACTAGACTACTTCCTAATAGATGACAAGTTCCACTAGTGCTTTTTCTATCAAGTTTACATCCAGCAAAGTCAGCATCCGAATAGCCCACTAGATTAAAAGAAGCACCTTTAGGATACCACAAACCAACATTAATAGTTCCTTTTAGATATTTCAAGATTCTTTTGGCAATTGCAAAATGTGATTCTTTGGGATTAGATTGAAATCTAGCACACATGCATACACTAAACATTATATCAGGCCTACTAGCAGTTAGATATAATAGTGAACCTATCAAACCTCTATACTTAGTGGAATCAAAAGGTTTACCACTTTCATCCGCATCAAGATAGCTGCTGGTAGCCATGGGTGTGCTTGATTCTTTGCAGCTGTCCATCTCATATTTCTTTAATAGCTCTTTGCAATATTTTGACTGATTGAGGAATGTTCCATGATCCAATTGCTTGACTTGTAAGCCTAAGAAGAAGTTTAGATCACCCATCATTGACATTTCAAACTCCCCCTGCATAGCTGCCACAAATTCTTCACAAAGCTTCTCATTAGTGGATCCAAAGATTATATCATCCACATAAACCTGCACAAGTATTATGTTGTCCAAAGACTTTCTAATGAACAAAGTTTTATCAACTTGGCCCCTTTCAAAGTTTTGAGAGATAAGAAAGTTACTTAACCTTTCATACCATTGTCTTGGAGCTTGCTTGAGTCCATAAAGAGCCTTTTGAGCTTATATACATGGTTAGGCAATTTGTGATCAACAAATCCAGATGGTTGTGAAACATAAATTTCTTCATTTATACATCCATTCAAAAATGCACTTTTCACATCCATTTGATGAAGTTTGAATCCAATCATGCATGAGAAAGCAAGTAATAACCTAACATCTTCTAACCTAGCAACAGGAGCATACGTTTCCTCATAATCTATTCCTTCCTCTTGGTTATACCCTTTAGCTACAAGCCTAGCTTTATTTCTAGTAATTATTCCTTGATCATTCATTTTATTTTTAAACACCCACTTTGTGCCAATTATATTCATATTAGGTGTGCAAGGGACTAGTTCCCAAACCTCATTCCTTTTAAATTGGTTCAGTTCATCTTGCATTGCCAAAATCCAGTTTTCATCTAATAAAGCATCATCAACACATTTAGGCTCAACTTGGGAAACAAATGCAGCAGTTAAACATGTATCATGCATAGACCTTCTTGTAGAAACACCTTTCTGAACATCACCTATCACATTTTCCATGGATAGATTGCGAGGCACCCTCCATTCTTTAGGTAGATCATTTTCTGCAGAATTTAATTCTGGTGCCAGGATTTCAGTCAGTTCTTTCTGATTTTCACCAGCTAAAATTTCACCTGCAGCAGCTTTATCAGTTTCTACATGTCCAGTTGATACACCTTCAATTAAGTTCTCTTCACCTGCACCTGCACCACTCACTCGCACCTTCATTTTGCACATTAGTCTCATAAAAACAACATGTATTGATTCCTCAATGATAGCTAATCTCTTGTTGTAGATCCTATATGCTTTGCTATGTAAAGAATAGCCTAAAAATAATGCCTCATCAGCTTTAGCATCAAATTTGCCAAGTTTTTCTTTGCCATTATTTAATACAAAACATTTGCAGCCAAACACTCTAAGATGTGCTATGTTGGGTTTTCTCCCTTTATACAATTCATAAGGGGTTTTCTTCAAAATAGGTCTTATCAAAACCCTATTTATTATGTAACATGCAGTATTTATCGCATCCGCCCAAAAATATTTAGGAATGTTTGATTCATTAAGCATTGTCCTTGCTAGTTCCTCAAGTGATCTATTTTTCCTCTCAACAACACCATTTTGTTGAGGAGTTCTAGGTGCTGAAAAGTTATGCTTAATCCCATATTTTTCACAAAAATGATTGAACTTTTCATTTTCAAATTCCCCTCATGATCACTTCTAAGAGCACTTATGCTGCAGCTGTTTTCATTTTGTAAAACCTTGGCAAGTTTCTTAAAAGCATGAAATGCATCATTTTTATTTTTCAAAAATAAAGTCCAAGTAAACCTAGAATAGTCATCAACAATAACCAAAGCATAATAGTTTCCACCAATACTCATTGTTCTAGATGGACCAAACAAATCTAAATGCAGCGATTCCAAAGGTTTTGTTGTAGACACATAATTTTTCAGATTAAAAGAAACTTTGGTTTGTTTACCCTTTTGGCATGCATGACAAATTTTACCTTTCTCAAATTTCAGTTTTGGTATCCCTAAAACAAGTTCTTTTGAAACCAGTTTTTCCAAATGATTCATGTTAATATGTGCAGCTCTCCTATGCCAAAGCCATGAACTATCTTCCTTAGACATGAGACATGTAAAATTAGTTGCACACATATGATCAAGATCAAGCATATAAATGTTCTCAATTCTCTTGCCTAACATGCAGATTTTATCAGAATTTTTCTCAATGATCTTGCAATGATTTGTTTCAAAAGTGATTCTAAATCCTTTATCACATAACTGGCTAATACTAAGTAGATTATGCTTCAAACCTTCAACATATAACACGTTTTCAATGAGGATTGAAGAAATGTTACCAACATCACCACTTCCAAGGATTTTCCCTTTGTTATTATCTCCATATGTGACAAAACCTCCATTTTTCAAGGTGAGTTTGACAAACTTCCTTTGTCACCACACATGTGCCTTGAACAACCACTGTCTAGATACCACAATGATTCCTTGGCCTTCAAGAACACCTGCAAAACACAATCAATGGAGAGAATTTGGTACCCACATCAATTTGGGTCCAACAAAGTTAATTACCTTTCTACCACATTTTGGCTTCCAAATATATTGACCACTAGGAACACCAAATTTTCTGATTTTGCATGATTTTGAAGTATGTCCCTTGTTCATACAATAAAAGCATGTAATAGATGAAGTGCTGGACGGTTTTCTATATGAAAAGAAATTTCTATAAGTCTTTTGTTTCTTTTGAAAACCATTTTTAAATCCAAGTCCAGCTCTATTTGTTACACAATTTTGAAAGCCTAAAAGGGTATCCAAATTGGCTCTTCCCATGGTGAATCTAGCTAGAGATTTATTCACATACTCAATTTGATTTTCTAAAATTCTGCAGCTTGTGCAGATTTTTTCAAGCATGTTCATCATTGCAACTTGAGGCTTTGTAAATCATTTCCAGATTTTCAAAATCAGTTTTTGAATTTTCCAGCTCTTTTTCTAGCTCTTTCACCTTGTTCTCTAGCCAATTGTTCATTCCTTTAAGCTTATTGTTTGAACAAGCAACCTTATTGGCTTCTTCATGCAATTCCAGAAAATTTTGCAGCA
Source organism: Lablab purpureus (assembly GCA_030347555.1). Lineage (NCBI taxonomy): Eukaryota > Viridiplantae > Streptophyta > Magnoliopsida > Fabales > Fabaceae > Lablab > Lablab purpureus. The sequence continues at coordinate 13,906,042 of CM059257.1, read as the reverse complement.
GCTGGTCATAAGGAAGACCATTTTGAGTAGTTGAGGAACTTACACTACTTGTTGTATCACAATCAGCCATAAGGCAAAGATTGGCCCTTTCATCATCACTTGAAGAATCACTAGAGGAGATATCATTCTCATCCCATGCTATGTAAGCCTTCTTGGTTTTGAATGATTTTTCATGCTTCTTTTCTCCATTCCTCTCTTTGTTTTGTGAGTATGGACATTCAAATTCTTAATATGTCCCTCGTTTTCCACAACCAAAACAAGTAAAGTTAGAAGAAGCTAAATCAGATTTTTTATTATACGTCTTGTTCTTGTAATCTTTGTTCTTGTATTTCAAGAACTTGTTGAACTTTCTAACTAAGAGGTTCAGATTTTCTGCATCACTTCCTCCATGTCCTTCATCCTCACTATTCTCCTCCTTGTGAACCAAAGTCTTCAAGGCCAGCCCTTTCTTTTTCTTGTCATTATCTTCTTGTTCAGCAAGTCTATTCAACTCAAGCTCATGTTCCCTTAGCTTTCCAAAAGTGCAGCAACACTCATTGTTGACAAGTCCTTGATTCGAAATTGTCTGTTACTTTGGGTTGCCAACTTCTATCCAAACATTTCAGCACTTTGATGTTCAACTTCTCTTTCTCAAACACTTTTCCAAGGCCTATCGATGGTTTATTATGTGTGTAAACCTCTTTTGCACATCTCGAAACAGCTTCTCCTGGAAGCATTCTAAACATCTCATACTCTTGGATTAAAGTATGCTTTCTAGCTCTTTTAACATCGCTTGTTCCTTCATGAGTAACCTCCAACACTTCCCACATTTCTTTAGCATTGGAACACCGTGAAACACGAAAGAATTCATCAAGATTAAGTGCAGAAGTTATGATGTTCTTTGCTTTACAATCATATTGCACTTTCTTTTGTTCATCAGCATTTAAATTTTCCCATGGTTTCTCTTCTTTAGGGATATACTGGTCCATTGACTATAGCATTCCAAATCCCTATATCAATTGATTCAATGAAAATCTTCATTCTAACTTTCCAAAATGGATAGTTTACCCCGTAAAACATTGGTGGCCTGTTTATAGAAGCACCCTCCGCAAAAGGCAATTTTCCTTCAACCATGTTTGAAATTTTTCGTAAAACTTGAATATTTTTCAAGAACCAACTCTTGATACCAATTGTTGGAATAAATGGCTGAGTTTAAGAGGGGGGTGAATTAAACTCTTAAAGATTTTCGAAATTCAATGGCCAAATATGAAAAACAGTTTCAGAATGAAGACTAAAACCAGTTTTAATAGGTTCTTGAAATGCTGTTAATGAATTGATCATATGTCCAATTCAATTACAATTCAAAATTCAATTGCCGAATGTAAAAGATTAAGGGAAGAAGAACAACACAGCAGATTTATACTGGTTCACCTTTCAACAAAGGCTACATCCAGTTTCCTAAACACACAAATCCAATCAATTCACTAAAAATCAGTTTTTACATGAACACTACATGAAAAATGAAAACCAGAAACCTGCACCTAGTCTTGAACCCTACAAGACCTCTAAACACTTGTAAAACCCTATTACAAGAACCCTTAATCACCCTGATTAAGAGACGAACACGCAACTAACTCACACACAAAGAATTGGATTGAATTCACCTGGAAATTGAGTGCAGAAACGAAAACAGAGCAAGAGCTGTAACGAAAAAAAACAGAGCACACTTTTCTTGATTCAATTCGCTATCAATTGGATCTTGGACTTCTTGGAGAGATTCAAAAATTGATTTAGAGTGTTAGAGAAACGTTCTTGCTCAGTGGGTTCTTCTAAAATGATTCGTCACTGAGTTCTTTGAATTTCAAGTTATTTATAGCAAAGCTATTAAAACTGATTCTGACGAGAATAGTCGGTTGAAATCCCATTTAAACCGGTTGTTTTCATTAAAACCAATTTTCCAGAGAGCACCCTTTTTCTGAAACTTGAAATCAGTTAGTTGAAAACCCGTTTTAACTAGCTATTCCAGAGAACTGGAATTCCTGAACAAAGATACCAGAATTTTAATTGGTTTAAATTTCGAAAACAGTCAGCTAAAGTTTCCTAAATAACGAAGAACAATTTAACTAGTTGAAATCAGATTTTTAATCAGTTAAAAAAATAGTTAAACCTTTGAAAACAATTTAAAACCTTTTTAAAACATTTGAAAACATTTTAAACCCCAAGATTAAGTCCAAGATTAATTGAAATGCAACTTACCACACAACCTAAGACTCTCTAATCCTAAGACACAATCTTCATTCTTCAAGCACCATCATCTTCATCATCAAATTTGGTTGGAGACATCAAATCCACTTGAAACCAAGTCTTGAAGTCCAACACCTACTTTTGTTTTACAAAAAGAACTCAATTTTTAGTAATTTGGATATTTATATTTTCTTTTTGATCCGTACTTTTGTTTTACACAAAAAATTCAATTTTTAATGATTTCGAAATAGATATATTATTTTTCATCCGTAGTTTTGTTTTACAAAAAAGAAACTCAATTTTTCATAATTTTGAAATTTAAATTTTATTCTCGATACTATAGATATATTATTTTTCATCCGTAGTTTTGTTTTACAAAAAAGAAACTCAATTTTTCATAATTTTGAAATTAATATTTTATTCTCGATACTACGTACTTTTGTTTTATGCAAAAGAACTCAATTTTTTGTAATTTCGAAATTTATATTTTATTTTGGATCCCAAATTTTGTTTTACAAAAAGAACTCAATTTTAGTAATTTAGATATTTATATTTTCTTTTCGATCCGTACTCTTGTTTTACACAAAAAATTCAATTTTTAATAATTTCGAAATTGATATGTTATTTTTCATCCGTAGTTTTGTTTTACAAAAAAGAAACTCAATTTTTCATAATTTTGGAATTTATATTTTATTCTCGATACTACGTACTTTTGTTTTATGCAAAAGAACTCAATTTTTGTAATTTTGAAATTTACATTTATTTTGGGTCCAGTACTTTTGTTTTACAAAAAAACTCAATTTTTAGTAATTTGGATATGTATATTTTCTTTCGATCCAGTACTTTTGTTTTACACAAAAAAATTCAATTTTTAATAATTTCGAAATTGATATATTATTTTTCATCCATAGTTTTGTTTTACAAAAAAGAAACTCAATTTTTCATAATTTTGAAATTTATATTTTATTCTCGATACTACGTACTTTTGTTTTATGCAAAAGAACTTAATTTTTTGTAATTTCGAAATTTATATTTTATTTTGGATCCCTACTTTTGTTTTACAAAAAGAACTCAATTTTAGTAATTTGGATATTTATATCTTCTTTTCCATCCGTACGTTTGTTTTACACAAAAAATTCAACTTTTAATAATTTCAAAATTCATATATTATTTTTCATCCGTAGTTTTGTTTTACAAAAACAAACTCAATTTTTCATAATTTTGAAATTTATATTTTGTTCTCGATACTACGTACTTTTGTTTTATGCAAAAGAATTCAATTTTTGTAATTTTGAAATTTATATTTTATTTTGGATCCCAAATTTTGTTTTACAAAAGAACTCAATTTTTAGTAATTTGGATATTAATATTTTCTTTTCGATCCGTACTTTTGTTTTACACAAAAATTCAATTTTTAATAATTTCGAAATTGATATATTATTTTTCATCCGTAGTTTTGTTTTACAAAAAGAAACTCAATTTTTCATAATTTTGAAATTAATATTTTATTCTCGATACTACGTACTTTTGTTTTATGCAAAAGAACTCAATTTTTTGTAATTTCGAAATTTATATTTTATTTTGGATCCCAAATTTTGTTTTACAAAAAGAACTCAATTTTTAGTAATTTAGATATTTATATTTTCTTTTCGATCCAGTACTCTTGTTTTACACAAAAATTCAATTTTTAATAATTTCGAAATTGATATGTTATTTTTCATCCGTAGTTTTGTTTTACAAAAAGAAACTCAATTTTTCATAATTTTGGAATTTATATTTTATTCTCGATACTACGTACTTTTTGTTTTATGCAAAAGAACTCAATTTTTTGTAATTTCGAAATTTACATTTATTTTGGGTCCGTACTTTTGTTTTACAAAAAAACTCAATTTTTAGTAATTTGGATATGTATATTTTCTTTCGATCCGTACTTTTGTTTTACACAAAAAAATTCAATTTTTAATAATTTCGAAATTGATATATTATTTTTCATCCATAGTTTTGTTTTACAAAAAGAAACTCAATTTTTCATAATTTTGAAATTTATATTTTATTCTCGATACTACGTAGTTTTGTTTTATGCAAAAGAACTTAATTTTTTGTAATTTCGAAATTTATATTTTATTTTGGATCCCTACTTTTGTTTTACAAAAAGAACTCAATTTTAGTAATTTGGATATTTATATCTTCTTTTCCATCCGTACGTTTGTTTTACACAAAAATTCAACTTTTAATAATTTCAAAATTCATATATTATTTTTCATCCGTAGTTTTGTTTTACAAAAACAAACTCAATTTTTCATAATTTTGAAATTTATATTTTGTTCTCGATACTACGTACTTTTGTTTTATGCAAAAGAATTCAATTTTTGTAATTTTGAAATTTATATTTTATTTTGGATCCCAAATTTTGTTTTACAAAAGAACTCAATTTTTAGTAATTTGGATATTAATATTTTCTTTTCGATCCGTACTTTTGTTTTACACAAAAATTCAATTTTTAATAATTTCGAAATTGATATATTATTTTTCATCCGTAGTTTTGTTTTACAAAAAGAAACTCAATTTTTCATAATTTTGAAATTAATATTTTATTCTCGATACTACGTACTTTTGTTTTATGCAAAAGAACTCAATTTTTGTAATTTCGAAATTTATATTTTATTTTGGATCCCAAATTTTGTTTTACAAAAGAACTCAATTTTAGTAATTTAGATATTTATATTTTCTTTTCGATCCAGTACTCTTGTTTTACACAAAAATTCAATTTTTAATAATTTCGAAATTGATATGTTATTTTTCATCCGTAGTTTTGTTTTACAAAAAGAAACTCAATTTTTCATAATTTTGGAATTTATATTTTATTCTCGATACTACGTACTTTTTGTTTTATGCAAAAGAACTCAATTTTTTGTAATTTCGAAATTTACATTTATTTTGGGTCCAGTACTTTTGTTTTACAAAAAAACTCAATTTTTAGTAATTTGGATATGTATATTTTCTTTCTATCCGTACTTTTGTTTTACACAAAAAAAATTCAATTTTTAATAATTTCGAAATTGATATATTATTTTTCATCCATAGTTTTGTTTTACAAAAAGAAACTCAATTTTTCATAATTTTGAAATTTATATTTTATTCTCGATACTACGTAGTTTTGTTTTATGCAAAAGAACTTAATTTTTTGTAATTTCGAAATTTATATTTTATTTTGGATCCCTACTTTTGTTTTACAAAAAGAACTCAATTTTAGTAATTTGGATATTTATATCTTCTTTTCCATCCAGTACGTTTGTTTTACACAAAAATTCAACTTTTAATAATTTCAAAATTCATATATTATTTTTCATCCGTAGTTTTGTTTTACAAAAAACAAACTCAATTTTTCATAATTTTGAAATTTATATTTTGTTCTCGATACTACGTACTTTTGTTTTATGCAAAAGAATTCAATTTTTGTAATTTTGAAATTTATATTTTATTTTGGATCCCAAATTTTGTTTTACAAAAAGAACTCAATTTTTAGTAATTTGGATATTAATATTTTCTTTTCGATCCGTACTTTTGTTTTACACAAAAAATTCAATTTTTAATAATTTCGAAATTGATATATTATTTTTCATCCGTAGTTTTGTTTTACAAAAAAGAAACTCAATTTTTCATAATTTTGAAATTAATATTTTATTCTCGATACTACGTACTTTTGTTTTATGCAAAAGAACTCAATTTTTGTAATTTCGAAATTTATATTTTATTTTGGATCCCAAATTTTGTTTTACAAAAAGAACTCAATTTTTAGTAATTTAGATATTTATATTTTCTTTCCGATCCGTACTCTTGTTTTACACAAAAAATTCAATTTTTAATAATTTCGAAATTGATATGTTATTTTTCATCCGTAGTTTTGTTTTACAAAAAAGAAACTCAATTTTTCATAATTTTGGAATTTATATTTTATTCTCGAAACTACGTACTTTTTGTTTTATGCAAAAGAACTCAATTTTTTGTAATTTCGAAATTTACATTTATTTTGGGTCCGTACTTTTGTTTTACAAAAAAAACTCAATTTTTAGTAATTTCGAAATTGATATGTTATTTTTCATCCGTAGCTTTGTTTTACAAAAAAGAAACTCAATTTTTCATAATTTTGGAATTTATATTTTATTCTCGATACTACGTACTTTTTGTTTTATGCAAAAGAACTCAATTTTTTGTAATTTCGAAATTTACATTTATTTTGGGTCCGTAGTTTTGTTTTACAAAAAACAAACTCAATTTTTCATAATTTTGAAATTTATATTTTGTTCTCGATACTACGTACTTTTGTTTTATGCAAAAGAATTCAATTTTTTGTAATTTTGAAATTTATATTTTATTTTGGATCCCAAATTTTGTTTTACAAAAAGAACTCAATTTTTAGTAATTTGGATATTAATATTTTCTTTTCGATCCGTACTTTTGTTTTACACAAAAAATTCAATTTTTAATAATTTCGAAATTGATATATTATTTTTCATCCGTAGTTTTGTTTTACAAAAAAGAAACTCAATTTTTCATAATTTTGAAATTAATATTTTATTCTCGATACTACGTACTTTTGTTTTATGCAAAAGAACTCAATTTTTTGTAATTTCGAAATTTATATTTTATTTTGGATCCCAAATTTTGTTTTACAAAAAGAACTCAATTTTTAGTAATTTAGATATTTATATTTTCTTTCCGATCCGTACTCTTGTTTTACACAAAAAATTCAATTTTTAATAATTTCGAAATTGATATGTTATTTTTCATCCGTAGTTTTGTTTTACAAAAAAGAAACTCAATTTTTCATAATTTTGGAATTTATATTTTATTCTCGATACTACGTACTTTTTGTTTTATGCAAAAGAACTCAATTTTTTGTAATTTCGAAATTTACATTTATTTTGGGTCCGTACTTTTGTTTTACAAAAAACTCAATTTTTAGTAATTTGGATATGTATATTTTCTTTCGATCCGTACTTTTGTTTTACACAAAAAAATTCAATTTTTAATAATTTCGAAATTGATATATTATTTTTCATCCATAGTTTTGTTTTACAAAAAAGAAACTCAATTTTTCATAATTTTGAAATTTATATTTTATTCTCGATACTACGTAGTTTTGTTTTATGCAAAAGAACTTAAATTTTTGTAATTTCGAAATTTATATTTTATTTTGGATCCCTACTTTTGTTTTACAAAAAGAACTCAATTTTAGTAATTTGGATATTTATATCTTCTTTTCCATCCGTACGTTTGTTTTACACAAAAATTCAACTTTTAATAATTTCAAAATTCATATATTATTTTTCATCCGTAGTTTTGTTTTACAAAAACAAACTCAATTTTTCATAATTTTGAAATTTATATTTTGTTCTCGATACTACGTACTTTTGTTTTATGCAAAAGAATTCAATTTTTTGTAATTTTGAAATTTATATTTTATTTTGGATCCCAAATTTTGTTTTACAAAAGAACTCAATTTTTAGTAATTTGGATATTAATATTTTCTTTTCGATCCGTACTTTTGTTTTACACAAAAATTCAATTTTTAATAATTTCGAAATTGATATATTATTTTTCATCCGTAGTTTTGTTTTACAAAAAGAAACTCAATTTTTCATAATTTTGAAATTAATATTTTATTCTCGATACTACGTACTTTTGTTTTATGCAAAAGAACTCAATTTTTTGTAATTTCGAAATTTATATTTTATTTTGGATCCCAAATTTTGTTTTACAAAAAGAACTCAATTTTTAGTAATTTAGATATTTATATTTTCTTTCCGATCCGTACTCTTGTTTTACACAAAAAATTCAATTTTTAATAATTTCGAAATTGATATGTTATTTTTCATCCGTAGTTTTGTTTTACAAAAAGAAACTCAATTTTTCATAATTTTGGAATTTATATTTTATTCTCGATACTACGTACTTTTTGTTTTATGCAAAAGAACTCAATTTTTTGTAATTTCGAAATTTACATTTATTTTGGGTCCGTACTTTTGTTTTACAAAAAACTCAATTTTTAGTAATTTGGATATGTATATTTTCTTTCGATCCGTACTTTTGTTTTACACAAAAAAATTCAATTTTTAATAATTTCGAAATTGATATATTATTTTTCATCCATAGTTTTGTTTTACAAAAAGAAACTCAATTTTTCATAATTTTGAAATTTATATTTTATTCTCGATACTACGTAGTTTTGTTTTATGCAAAAGAACTTAATTTTTTGTAATTTCGAAATTTATATTTTATTTTGGATCCCTACTTTTGTTTTACAAAAAGAACTCAATTTTAGTAATTTGGATATTTATATCTTCTTTTCCATCCGTACGTTTGTTTTACACAAAAATTCAACTTTTAATAATTTCAAAATTCATATATTATTTTTCATCCGTAGTTTTGTTTTACAAAAACAAACTCAATTTTTCATAATTTTGAAATTTATATTTTGTTCTCGATACTACGTACTTTTGTTTTATGCAAAAGAATTCAATTTTTTGTAATTTTGAAATTTATATTTTATTTTGGATCCCAAATTTTGTTTTACAAAAGAACTCAATTTTTAGTAATTTGGATATTAATATTTTCTTTTCGATCCGTACTTTTGTTTTACACAAAAATTCAATTTTTAATAATTTCGAAATTGATATATTATTTTTCATCCGTAGTTTTGTTTTACAAAAAAGAAACTCAATTTTTCATAATTTTGAAATTTATATTTTATTCTCGATACTACGTACTTTTGTTTTATGCAAAAGAACTCAATTTTTTGTAATTTCGAAATTTATATTTTATTTTGGATCCCAAATTTTGTTTTACAAAAAGAACTCAATTTTTAGTAATTTAGATATTTATATTTTCTTTCCGATCCGTACTCTTGTTTTACACAAAAAATTCAATTTTTAATAATTTCGAAATTGATATGTTATTTTTCATCCGTAGTTTTGTTTTACAAAAAGAAACTCAATTTTTCATAATTTTGGAATTTATATTTTATTCTCGATACTACGTACTTTTTGTTTTATGCAAAAGAACTCAATTTTTTGTAATTTCGAAATTTACATTTATTTTGGGTCCGTACTTTTGTTTTACAAAAAACTCAATTTTTAGTAATTTGGATATGTATATTTTCTTTCGATCCGTACTTTTGTTTTACACAAAAAAATTCAATTTTTAATAATTTCGAAATTGATATATTATTTTTCATCCATAGTTTTGTTTTACAAAAAGAAACTCAATTTTTCATAATTTTGAAATTTATATTTTATTCTCGATACTACGTAGTTTTGTTTTATGCAAAAGAACTTAATTTTTTGTAATTTCGAAATTTATATTTTATTTTGGATCCCTACTTTTGTTTTACAAAAAGAACTCAATTTTAGTAATTTGGATATTTATATCTTCTTTTCCATCCGTACGCTTGTTTTACACAAAAATTCAACTTTTAATAATTTCAAAATTCATATATTATTTTTCATCCGTAGTTTTGTTTTACAAAAACAAACTCAATTTTTCATAATTTTGAAATTTATATTTTGTTCTCGATACTACGTACTTTTGTTTTATGCAAAAGAATTCAATTTTTTGTAATTTTGAAATTTATATTTTATTTTGGATCCCAAATTTTGTTTTACAAAAGAACTCAATTTTTAGTAATTTGGATATTAATATTTTCTTTTCGATCCGTACTTTTGTTTTACACAAAAATTCAATTTTTAATAATTTCGAAATTGATATATTATTTTTCATCCGTAGTTTTGTTTTACAAAAAAGAAACTCAATTTTTCATAATTTTGAAATTAATATTTTATTCTCGATACTACGTACTTTTGTTTTATGCAAAAGAACTCAATTTTTTGTAATTTCGAAATTTATATTTTATTTTGGATCCCAAATTTTGTTTTACAAAAGAACTCAATTTTTAGTAATTTAGATATTTATATTTTCTTTCCGATCCAGTACTCTTGTTTTACACAAAAATTCAATTTTTAATAATTTCGAAATTGATATGTTATTTTTCATCCGTAGTTTTGTTTTACAAAAAGAAACTCAATTTTTCATAATTTTGGAATTTATATTTTATTCTCGATACTACGTACTTTTTGTTTTATGCAAAAGAACTCAATTTTTTGTAATTTCGAAATTTACATTTATTTTGGGTCCGTACTTTTGTTTTACAAAAACTCAATTTTTAGTAATTTGGATATGTATATTTTCTTTCGATCCGTACTTTTGTTTTACACAAAAAAATTCAATTTTTAATAATTTCGAAATTGATATATTATTTTTCATCCATAGTTTTGTTTTACAAAAAGAAACTCAATTTTTCATAATTTTGAAATTTATATTTTATTCTCGATACTACGTAGTTTTGTTTTATGCAAAAGAACTTAATTTTTTGTAATTTCGAAATTTATATTTTATTTTGGATCCCTACTTTTGTTTTACAAAAAGAACTCAATTTTAGTAATTTGGATATTTATATCTTCTTTTCCATCCGTACGCTTGTTTTACACAAAAATTCAACTTTTAATAATTTCAAAATTCATATATTATTTTTCATCCGTAGTTTTGTTTTACAAAAACAAACTCAATTTTTCATAATTTTGAAATTTATATTTTGTTCTCGATACTACGTACTTTTGTTTTATGCAAAAGAATTCAATTTTTTGTAATTTTGAAATTTATATTTTATTTTGGATCCCAAATTTTGTTTTACAAAAGAACTCAATTTTTAGTAATTTGGATATTAATATTTTCTTTTCGATCCGTACTTTTGTTTTACACAAAAATTCAATTTTTAATAATTTCGAAATTGATATATTATTTTTCATCCGTAGTTTTGTTTTACAAAAAAGAAACTCAATTTTTCATAATTTTGAAATTAATATTTTATTCTCGATACTACGTACTTTTGTTTTATGCAAAAGAACTCAATTTTTTGTAATTTCGAAATTTATATTTTATTTTGGATCCCAAATTTTGTTTTACAAAAGAACTCAATTTTTAGTAATTTAGATATTTATATTTTCTTTCCGATCCGTACTCTTGTTTTACACAAAAATTCAATTTTTAATAATTTCGAAATTGATATGTTATTTTTCATCCGTAGTTTTGTTTTACAAAAAAGAAACTCAATTTTTCATAATTTTGGAATTTATATTTTATTCTCGATACTACGTACTTTTTGTTTTATGCAAAAGAACTCAATTTTTTGTAATTTCGAAATTTACATTTATTTTGGGTCCGTACTTTTGTTTTACAAAAACTCAATTTTTAGTAATTTGGATATGTATATTTTCTTTCGATCCGTACTTTTGTTTTACACAAAAAAATTCAATTTTTAATAATTTCGAAATTGATATATTATTTTTCATCCATAGTTTTGTTTTACAAAAAGAAACTCAATTTTTCATAATTTTGAAATTTATATTTTATTCTCGATACTACGTAGTTTTGTTTTATGCAAAAGAACTTAATTTTTTGTAATTTCGAAATTTATATTTTATTTTGGATCCCTACTTTTGTTTTACAAAAAGAACTCAATTTTAGTAATTTGGATATTTATATCTTCTTTTCCATCCGTACGCTTGTTTTACACAAAAATTCAACTTTTAATAATTTCAAAATTCATATATTATTTTTCATCCGTAGTTTTGTTTTACAAAAACAAACTCAATTTTTCATAATTTTGAAATTTATATTTTGTTCTCGATACTACGTACTTTTGTTTTATGCAAAAGAATTCAATTTTTTGTAATTTTGAAATTTATATTTTATTTTGGATCCCAAATTTTGTTTTACAAAAAGAACTCAATTTTTAGTAATTTGGATATTAATATTTTCTTTTCGATCCGTACTTTTGTTTTACACAAAAATTCAATTTTTAATAATTTCGAAATTGATATATTATTTTTCATCCGTAGTTTTGTTTTACAAAAAGAAACTCAATTTTTCATAATTTTGAAATTAATATTTTATTCTCGATACTACGTACTTTTGTTTTATGCAAAAGAACTCAATTTTTTGTAATTTCGAAATTTATATTTTATTTTGGATCCCAAATTTTGTTTTACAAAAAGAACTCAATTTTTAGTAATTTAGATATTTATATTTTCTTTTCGATCCGTACTCTTGTTTTACACAAAAATTCAATTTTTAATAATTTCGAAATTGATATGTTATTTTTCATCCGTAGTTTTGTTTTACAAAAAGAAACTCAATTTTTCATAATTTTGGAATTTATATTTTATTCTCGATACTACGTACTTTTTGTTTTATGCAAAAGAACTCAATTTTTTGTAATTTCGAAATTTACATTTATTTTGGGTCCGTACTTTTGTTTTACAAAAAACTCAATTTTTAGTAATTTGATATGTATATTTTCTTTCGATCCGTACTTTTGTTTTACACAAAAAAATTCAATTTTTAATAATTTCGAAATTGATATATTATTTTTCATCCATAGTTTTGTTTTACAAAAAGAAACTCAATTTTTCATAATTTTGAAATTTATATTTTATTCTCGATACTACGTAGTTTTGTTTTATGCAAAAGAACTTAATTTTTTGTAATTTCGAAATTTATATTTTATTTTGGATCCCTACTTTTGTTTTACAAAAGAACTCAATTTTAGTAATTTGGATATTTATATCTTCTTTTCCATCCGTACGCTTGTTTTACACAAAAATTCAACTTTTAATAATTTCAAAATTCATATATTATTTTTCATCCGTAGTTTTGTTTTACAAAAACAAACTCAATTTTTCATAATTTTGAAATTTATATTTTGTTCTCGATACTACGTACTTTTGTTTTATGCAAAAGAATTCAATTTTTTGTAATTTTGAAATTTATATTTTATTTTGGATCCCAAATTTTGTTTTACAAAAGAACTCAATTTTTAGTAATTTGGATATTAATATTTTCTTTTCGATCCGTACTTTTGTTTTACACAAAAATTCAATTTTTAATAATTTCGAAATTGATATATTATTTTTCATCCGTAGTTTTGTTTTACAAAAAAGAAACTCAATTTTTCATAATTTTGAAATTAATATTTTATTCTCGATACGTACTTTTGTTTTATGCAAAAGAACTCAATTTTTTGTAATTTCGAAATTTATATTTTATTTTGGATCCCAAATTTTGTTTTACAAAAAGAACTCAATTTTTAGTAATTTAGATATTTATATTTTCTTTCCGATCCGTACTTTTGTTTTACACAAAAATTCAATTTTTAATAATTTCGAAATTGATATGTTATTTTTCATCCGTAGTTTTGTTTTACAAAAAGAAACTCAATTTTTCATAATTTTGGAATTTATATTTTATTCTCGATACTACGTACTTTTTGTTTTATGCAAAAGAACTCAATTTTTTGTAATTTCGAAATTTACATTTATTTTGGGTCCGTACTTTTGTTTTACAAAAAACTCAATTTTTAGTAATTTGATATGTATATTTTCTTTCGATCCGTACTTTTGTTTTACACAAAAAAATTCAATTTTTAATAATTTCGAAATTGATATATTATTTTTCATCCATAGTTTTGTTTTACAAAAAGAAACTCAATTTTTCATAATTTTGAAATTTATATTTTATTCTCGATACTACGTAGTTTTGTTTTATGCAAAAGAACTTAATTTTTTGTAATTTCGAAATTTATATTTTATTTTGGATCCCTACTTTTGTTTTACAAAAGAACTCAATTTTAGTAATTTGGATATTTATATCTTCTTTTCCATCCGTACGCTTGTTTTACACAAAAATTCAACTTTTAATAATTTCAAAATTCATATATTATTTTTCATCCGTAGTTTTGTTTTACAAAAACAAACTCAATTTTTCATAATTTTGAAATTTATATTTTGTTCTCGATACTACGTACTTTTGTTTTATGCAAAAGAATTCAATTTTTTGTAATTTTGAAATTTATATTTTATTTTGGATCCCAAATTTTGTTTTACAAAAAGAACTCAATTTTTAGTAATTTGGATATTAATATTTTCTTTTCGATCCGTACTTTTGTTTTACACAAAAATTCAATTTTTAATAATTTCGAAATTGATATATTATTTTTCATCCGTAGTTTTGTTTTACAAAAAGAAACTCAATTTTTCATAATTTTGAAATTAATATTTTATTCTCGATACTACGTACTTTTGTTTTATGCAAAAGAACTCAATTTTTTGTAATTTCGAAATTTATATTTTATTTTGGATCCCAAATTTTGTTTTACAAAAGAACTCAATTTTTAGTAATTTAGATATTTATATTTTCTTTTCGATCCAGTACTCTTGTTTTACACAAAAATTCAATTTTTAATAATTTCGAAATTGATATGTTATTTTTCATCCGTAGTTTTGTTTTACAAAAAGAAACTCAATTTTTCATAATTTTGGAATTTATATTTTATTCTCGATACTACGTACTTTTTGTTTTATGCAAAAGAACTCAATTTTTTGTAATTTCGAAATTTACATTTATTTTGGGTCCGTACTTTTGTTTTACAAAAAACTCAATTTTTAGTAATTTGGATATGTATATTTTCTTTCGATCCGTACTTTTGTTTTACACAAAAAAATTCAATTTTTAATAATTTCGAAATTGATATATTATTTTTCATCCATAGTTTTGTTTTACAAAAAGAAACTCAATTTTTCATAATTTTGAAATTTATATTTTATTCTCGATACTACGTAGTTTTGTTTTATGCAAAAGAACTTAATTTTTTGTAATTTCGAAATTTATATTTTATTTTGGATCCCTACTTTTGTTTTACAAAAGAACTCAATTTTAGTAATTTGGATATTTATATCTTCTTTTCCATCCGTACGCTTGTTTTATACACAAAAATTCAATTTTTAATAATTTCAAAATTCATATATTATTTTTCATCCGTAGTTTTGTTTTACAAAAACAAACTCAATTTTTCATAATTTTGAAATTTATATTTTGTTCTCGATACTACGTACTTTTGTTTTATGCAAAAGAATTCAATTTTTTGTAATTTTGAAATTTATATTTTATTTTGGATCCCAAATTTTGTTTTACAAAAAGAACTCAATTTTTAGTAATTTGGATATTAATATTTTCTTTTCGATCCGTACTTTTGTTTTACACAAAAATTCAATTTTTAATAATTTCGAAATTGATATATTATTTTTCATCCGTAGTTTTGTTTTACAAAAAGAAACTCAATTTTTCATAATTTTGAAATTAATATTTTATTCTCGATACTACGTACTTTTGTTTTATGCAAAAGAACTCAATTTTTTGTAATTTCGAAATTTATATTTTATTTTGGATCCCAAATTTTGTTTTACAAAAAGAACTCAATTTTTAGTAATTTAGATATTTATATTTTCTTTCCGATCCAGTACTCTTGTTTTACACAAAAATTCAATTTTTAATAATTTCGAAATTGATATGTTATTTTTCATCCGTAGTTTTGTTTTACAAAAAGAAACTCAATTTTTCATAATTTTGGAATTTATATTTTATTCTCGATACTACGTACTTTTTGTTTTATGCAAAAGAACTCAATTTTTTGTAATTTCGAAATTTACATTTATTTTGGGTCCGTACTTTTGTTTTACAAAAAACTCAATTTTTAGTAATTTGATATGTATATTTTCTTTCGATCCGTACTTTTGTTTTACACAAAAAAATTCAATTTTTAATAATTTCGAAATTGATATATTATTTTTCATCCATAGTTTTGTTTTACAAAAAGAAACTCAATTTTTCATAATTTTGAAATTTATATTTTATTCTCGATACTACGTAGTTTTGTTTTATGCAAAAGAACTTAATTTTTTGTAATTTCGAAATTTATATTTTATTTTGGATCCCTACTTTTGTTTTACAAAAAGAACTCAATTTTAGTAATTTGGATATTTATATCTTCTTTTCCATCCGTACGCTTGTTTTACACAAAAATTCAACTTTTAATAATTTCAAAATTCATATATTATTTTTCATCCGTAGTTTTGTTTTACAAAAACAAACTCAATTTTTCATAATTTTGAAATTTATATTTTGTTCTCGATACTACGTACTTTTGTTTTATGCAAAAGAATTCAATTTTTTGTAATTTTGAAATTTATATTTTATTTTGGATCCCAAATTTTGTTTTACAAAAAGAACTCAATTTTTAGTAATTTGGATATTAATATTTTCTTTTCGATCCGTACTTTTGTTTTACACAAAAATTCAATTTTTAATAATTTCGAAATTGATATATTATTTTTCATCCGTAGTTTTGTTTTACAAAAAGAAACTCAATTTTTCATAATTTTGAAATTAATATTTTATTCTCGATACTACGTACTTTTGTTTTATGCAAAAGAACTCAATTTTTTGTAATTTCGAAATTTATATTTTATTTTGGATCCCAAATTTTGTTTTACAAAAAGAACTCAATTTTTAGTAATTTAGATATTTATATTTTCTTTTCGATCCGTACTCTTGTTTTACACAAAAAATTCAATTTTTAATAATTTCGAAATTGATATGTTATTTTTCATCCGTAGTTTTGTTTTACAAAAAAGAAACTCAATTTTTCATAATTTTGGAATTTATATTTTATTCTCGATACTACGTACTTTTTGTTTTATGCAAAAGAACTCAATTTTTTGTAATTTCGAAATTTACATTTATTTTGGGTCCGTACTTTTGTTTTACAAAAAACTCAATTTTTAGTAATTTGGATATGTATATTTTCTTTCGATCCGTACTTTTGTTTTACACAAAAAAATTCAATTTTTAATAATTTCGAAATTGATATATTATTTTTCATCCATAGTTTTGTTTTACAAAAAGAAACTCAATTTTTCATAATTTTGAAATTTATATTTTATTCTCGATACTACGTAGTTTTGTTTTATGCAAAAGAACTTAATTTTTTGTAATTTCGAAATTTATATTTTATTTTGGATCCCTACTTTTGTTTTACAAAAAGAACTCAATTTTAGTAATTTGGATATTTATATCTTCTTTTCCATCCGTACGCTTGTTTTACACAAAAATTCAACTTTTAATAATTTCAAAATTCATATATTATTTTTCATCCGTAGTTTTGTTTTACAAAAACAAACTCAATTTTTCATAATTTTGAAATTTATATTTTGTTCTCGATACTACGTACTTTTGTTTTATGCAAAAGAACTCAATTTTTTGTAATTTCGAAATTTATATTTTATTTTGGATCCCAAATTTTGTTTTACAAAAAGAACTCAATTTTTAGTAATTTGGATATTAATATTTTCTTTTCGATCCGTACTTTTGTTTTACACAAAAATTCAATTTTTAATAATTTCGAAATTGATATATTATTTTTCATCCGTAGTTTTGTTTTACAAAAAGAAACTCAATTTTTCATAATTTTGAAATTAATATTTTATTCTCGATACTACGTACTTTTGTTTTATGCAAAAGAACTCAATTTTTTGTAATTTCGAAATTTATATTTTATTTTGGATCCCAAATTTTGTTTTACAAAAAGAACTCAATTTTTAGTAATTTAGATATTTATATTTTCTTTCCGATCCGTACTCTTGTTTTACACAAAAAATTCAATTTTTAATAATTTCGAAATTGATATGTTATTTTTCATCCGTAGTTTTGTTTTACAAAAAAGAAACTCAATTTTTCATAATTTTGGAATTTATATTTTATTCTCGATACTACGTACTTTTTGTTTTATGCAAAAGAACTCAATTTTTTGTAATTTCGAAATTTACATTTATTTTGGGTCCGTACTTTTGTTTTACAAAAAACTCAATTTTTAGTAATTTGATATGTATATTTTCTTTCGATCCGTACTTTTGTTTTACACAAAAAAATTCAATTTTTAATAATTTCGAAATTGATATATTATTTTTCATCCATAGTTTTGTTTTACAAAAAGAAACTCAATTTTTCATAATTTTGAAATTTATATTTTATTCTCGATACTACGTAGTTTTGTTTTATGCAAAAGAACTTAATTTTTTGTAATTTCGAAATTTATATTTTATTTTGGATCCCTACTTTTGTTTTACAAAAAGAACTCAATTTTAGTAATTTGGATATTTATATCTTCTTTTCCATCCGTACGTTTGTTTTACACAAAAATTCAACTTTTAATAATTTCAAAATTCATATATTATTTTTCATCCGTAGTTTTGTTTTACAAAAAACAAACTCAATTTTTCATAATTTTGAAATTTATATTTTGTTCTCGATACTACGTACTTTTGTTTTATGCAAAAGAATTCAATTTTTTGTAATTTTGAAATTTATATTTTATTTTGGATCCCAAATTTTGTTTTACAAAAAGAACTCAATTTTTAGTAATTTGGATATTAATATTTTCTTTTCGATCCGTACTTTTGTTTTACACAAAAATTCAATTTTTAATAATTTCGAAATTGATATATTATTTTTCATCCGTAGTTTTGTTTTACAAAAAGAAACTCAATTTTTCATAATTTTGAAATTAATATTTTATTCTCGATACTACGTACTTTTGTTTTATGCAAAAGAACTCAATTTTTTGTAATTTCGAAATTTATATTTTATTTTGGATCCCAAATTTTGTTTTACAAAAAGAACTCAATTTTTAGTAATTTAGATATTTATATTTTCTTTTCGATCCGTACTCTTGTTTTACACAAAAATTCAATTTTTAATAATTTCGAAATTGATATGTTATTTTTCATCCGTAGTTTTGTTTTACAAAAAGAAACTCAATTTTTCATAATTTTGGAATTTATATTTTATTCTCGATACTACGTACTTTTTGTTTTATGCAAAAGAACTCAATTTTTTGTAATTTCGAAATTTACATTTATTTTGGGTCCGTACTTTTGTTTTACAAAAAACTCAATTTTTAGTAATTTGGATATGTATATTTTCTTTCGATCCGTACTTTTGTTTTACACAAAAAAATTCAATTTTTAATAATTTCGAAATTGATATATTATTTTTCATCCATAGTTTTGTTTTACAAAAAGAAACTCAATTTTTCATAATTTTGAAATTTATATTTTATTCTCGATACTACGTAGTTTTGTTTTATGCAAAAGAACTTAATTTTTTGTAATTTCGAAATTTATATTTTATTTTGGATCCCTACTTTTGTTTTACAAAAAGAACTCAATTTTAGTAATTTGGATATTTATATCTTCTTTTCCATCCGTACGTTTGTTTTACACAAAAATTCAACTTTTAATAATTTCAAAATTCATATATTATTTTTCATCCGTAGTTTTGTTTTACAAAAAACAAACTCAATTTTTCATAATTTTGAAATTTATATTTTGTTCTCGATACTACGTACTTTTGTTTTATGCAAAAGAATTCAATTTTTTGTAATTTTGAAATTTATATTTTATTTTGGATCCCAAATTTTGTTTTACAAAAAGAACTCAATTTTTAGTAATTTGGATATTAATATTTTCTTTTCGATCCGTACTTTTGTTTTACACAAAAATTCAATTTTTAATAATTTCGAAATTGATATATTATTTTTCATCCGTAGTTTTGTTTTACAAAAAGAAACTCAATTTTTCATAATTTTGAAATTAATATTTTATTCTCGATACTACGTACTTTTGTTTTATGCAAAAGAACTCAATTTTTTGTAATTTCGAAATTTATATTTTATTTTGGATCCCAAATTTTGTTTTACAAAAGAACTCAATTTTTAGTAATTTAGATATTTATATTTTCTTTTCGATCCGTACTCTTGTTTTACACAAAAATTCAATTTTTAATAATTTCGAAATTGATATGTTATTTTTCATCCGTAGTTTTGTTTTACAAAAAAGAAACTCAATTTTTCATAATTTTGGAATTTATATTTTATTCTCGATACTACGTACTTTTTGTTTTATGCAAAAGAACTCAATTTTTGTAATTTCGAAATTTACATTTATTTTGGGTCCGTACTTTTGTTTTACAAAAAACTCAATTTTTAGTAATTTGGATATGTATATTTTCTTTCGATCCAGTACTTTTGTTTTACACAAAAAAATTCAATTTTTAATAATTTCGAAATTGATATATTATTTTTCATCCATAGTTTTGTTTTACAAAAAGAAACTCAATTTTTCATAATTTTGAAATTTATATTTTATTCTCGATACTACGTAGTTTTGTTTTATGCAAAAGAACTTAATTTTTTGTAATTTCGAAATTTATATTTTATTTTGGATCCCTACTTTTGTTTTACAAAAAGAACTCAATTTTAGTAATTTGGATATTTATATCTTCTTTTCCATCCGTACGTTTGTTTTACACAAAAAATTCAACTTTTAATAATTTCAAAATTCATATATTATTTTTCATCCGTAGTTTTGTTTTACAAAAAACAAACTCAATTTTTCATAATTTTGAAATTTATATTTTGTTCTCGATACTACGTACTTTTGTTTTATGCAAAAGAATTCAATTTTTGTAATTTTGAAATTTATATTTTATTTTGGATCCCAAATTTTGTTTTACAAAAAGAACTCAATTTTTAGTAATTTGGATATTAATATTTTCTTTTCGATCCGTACTTTTGTTTTACACAAAAATTCAATTTTTAATAATTTCAAAATTCATATATTATTTTTCATCCGTAGTTTTGTTTTACAAAAAAGAAACTCAATTTTTCATAATTTTGAAATTAATATTTTATTCTCGATACTACGTACTTTTGTTTTATGCAAAAGAACTCAATTTTTTGTAATTTCGAAATTTATATTTTATTTTGGATCCCAAATTTTGTTTTACAAAAAGAACTCAATTTTTAGTAATTTAGATATTTATATTTTCTTTTCGATCCGTACTCTTGTTTTACACAAAAAATTCAATTTTTAATAATTTCGAAATTGATATGTTATTTTTCATCCGTAGTTTTGTTTTACAAAAAGAAACTCAATTTTTCATAATTTTGGAATTTATATTTTATTCTCGATACTACGTACTTTTTGTTTTATGCAAAAGAACTCAATTTTTTGTAATTTCGAAATTTACATTTATTTTGGGTCCGTACTTTTGTTTTACAAAAAACTCAATTTTTAGTAATTTGGATATGTATATTTTCTTTCGATCCGTACTTTTGTTTTACACAAAAAAATTCAATTTTTAATAATTTCGAAATTGATATATTATTTTTCATCCATAGTTTTGTTTTACAAAAAGAAACTCAATTTTTCATAATTTTGAAATTTATATTTTATTCTCGATACTACGTAGTTTTGTTTTATGCAAAAGAACTTAATTTTTTGTAATTTCGAAATTTATATTTTATTTTGGATCCCTACTTTTGTTTTACAAAAAGAACTCAATTTTAGTAATTTGGATATTTATATCTTCTTTTCCATCCGTACGTTTGTTTTACACAAAAATTCAACTTTTAATAATTTCAAAATTCATATATTATTTTTCATCCGTAGTTTTGTTTTACAAAAACAAACTCAATTTTTCATAATTTTGAAATTTATATTTTGTTCTCGATACTACGTACTTTTGTTTTATGCAAAAGAATTCAATTTTTTGTAATTTTGAAATTTATATTTTATTTTGGATCCCAAATTTTGTTTTACAAAAGAACTCAATTTTTAGTAATTTGGATATTAATATTTTCTTTTCGATCCGTACTTTTGTTTTACACAAAAATTCAATTTTTAATAATTTCGAAATTGATATATTATTTTTCATCCGTAGTTTTGTTTTACAAAAAGAAACTCAATTTTTCATAATTTTGAAATTAATATTTTATTCTCGATACTACGTACTTTTGTTTTATGCAAAAGAACTCAATTTTTTGTAATTTCGAAATTTATATTTTATTTTGGATCCCAAATTTTGTTTTACAAAAAGAACTCAATTTTTAGTAATTTAGATATTTATATTTTCGTTTCGATCCGTACTCTTGTTTTACACAAAAAATTCAATTTTTAATAATTTCGAAATTGATATGTTATTTTTCATCCGTAGTTTTGTTTTACAAAAAGAAACTCAATTTTTCATAATTTTGGAATTTATATTTTATTCTCGATACTACGTACTTTTTGTTTTATGCAAAAGAACTCAATTTTTTGTAATTTCGAAATTTACATTTATTTTGGGTCCAGTACTTTTGTTTTACAAAAAAACTCAATTTTTAGTAATTTGGATATGTATATTTTCTTTCGATCCGTACTTTTGTTTTACACAAAAAAATTCAATTTTTAATAATTTCGAAATTGATATATTATTTTTCATCCATAGTTTTGTTTGACAAAAAGAAACTCAATTTTTCATAATTTTGAAATTTATATTTTATTCTCGATACTACGTAGTTTTGTTTTATGCAAAAGAACTTAATTTTTTGTAATTTCGAAATTTATATTTTATTTTGGATCCCTACTTTTGTTTTACAAAAAGAACTCAATTTTAGTAATTTGGATATTTATATCTTCTTTTCCATCCGTACGTTTGTTTTACACAAAAATTCAACTTTTAATAATTTCAAAATTCATATATTATTTTTCATCCGTAGTTTTGTTTTACAAAAACAAACTCAATTTTTCATAATTTTGAAATTTATATTTTGTTCTCGATACTACGTACTTTTGTTTTATGCAAAAGAATTCAATTTTTGTAATTTTGAAATTTATATTTTATTTTGGATCCCAAATTTTGTTTTACAAAAGAACTCAATTTTTAGTAATTTGGATATTAATATTTTCTTTTCGATCCGTACTTTTGTTTTACACAAAAATTCAATTTTTAATAATTTCGAAATTGATATATTATTTTTCATCCGTAGTTTTGTTTTACAAAAAGAAACTCAATTTTTCATAATTTTGAAATTAATATTTTATTCTCGATACTACGTACTTTTGTTTTATGCAAAAGAACTCAATTTTTTGTAATTTCGAAATTTATATTTTATTTTGGATCCCAAATTTTGTTTTACAAAAGAACTCAATTTTTAGTAATTTAGATATTTATATTTTCTTTTCGATCCGTACTCTTGTTTTACACAAAAATTCAATTTTTAATAATTTCGAAATTGATATGTTATTTTTCATCCGTAGTTTTGTTTTACAAAAAGAAACTCAATTTTTCATAATTTTGGAATTTATATTTTATTCTCGATACTACGTACTTTTTGTTTTATGCAAAAGAACTCAATTTTTTGTAATTTCGAAATTTACATTTATTTTGGGTCCGTACTTTTGTTTTACAAAAAAACTCAATTTTTAGTAATTTGGATATGTATATTTTCTTTCGATCCGTACTTTTGTTTTACACAAAAAAATTCAATTTTTAATAATTTCGAAATTGATATATTATTTTTCATCCATAGTTTTGTTTGACAAAAAGAAACTCAATTTTTCATAATTTTGAAATTTATATTTTATTCTCGATACTACGTAGTTTTGTTTTATGCAAAAGAACTTAATTTTTTGTAATTTCGAAATTTATATTTTATTTTGGATCCCTACTTTTGTTTTACAAAAGAACTCAATTTTAGTAATTTGGATATTTATATCTTCTTTTCCATCCGTACGTTTGTTTTACACAAAAATTCAACTTTTAATAATTTCAAAATTCATATATTATTTTTCATCCGTAGTTTTGTTTTACAAAAACAAACTCAATTTTTCATAATTTTGAAATTTATATTTTGTTCTCGATACTACGTACTTTTGTTTTATGCAAAAGAATTCAATTTTTTGTAATTTTGAAATTTATATTTTATTTTGGATCCCAAATTTTGTTTTACAAAAAGAACTCAATTTTTAGTAATTTGGATATTAATATTTTCTTTTCGATCCGTACTTTTGTTTTACACAAAAATTCAATTTTTAATAATTTCGAAATTGATATATTATTTTTCATCCGTAGTTTTGTTTTACAAAAAGAAACTCAATTTTTCATAATTTTGAAATTAATATTTTATTCTCGATACTACGTACTTTTGTTTTATGCAAAAGAACTCAATTTTTTGTAATTTCGAAATTTATATTTTATTTTGGATCCCAAATTTTGTTTTACAAAAAGAACTCAATTTTTAGTAATTTAGATATTTATATTTTCGTTTCGATCCGTACTCTTGTTTTACACAAAAAATTCAATTTTTAATAATTTCGAAATTGATATGTTATTTTTCATCCGTAGTTTTGTTTTACAAAAAAGAAACTCAATTTTTCATAATTTTGGAATTTATATTTTATTCTCGATACTACGTACTTTTTGTTTTATGCAAAAGAACTCAATTTTTTGTAATTTCGAAATTTACATTTATTTTGGGTCCGTACTTTTGTTTTACAAAAAAAACTCAATTTTTAGTAATTTGGATATGTATATTTTCTTTCGATCCGTACTTTTGTTTTACACAAAAAAAATTCAATTTTTAATAATTTCGAAATTGATATATTATTTTTCATCCATAGTTTTGTTTTACAAAAAAGAAACTCAATTTTTCATAATTTTGAAATTTATATTTTATTCTCGATACTACGTAGTTTTGTTTTATGCAAAAGAACTTAATTTTTTGTAATTTCGAAATTTATATTTTATTTTGGATCCCTACTTTTGTTTTACAAAAAGAACTCAATTTTAGTAATTTGGATATTTATATCTTCTTTTCCATCCGTACGTTTGTTTTACACAAAAAATTCAATTTTTAATAATTTCAAAATTCATATATTATTTTTCATCCGTAATTTTGTTTTACAAAAAACAAACTCAATTTTTCATAATTTTGAAATTTATATTTTGTTCTCGATACTACGTACTTTTGTTGTATACAAAAGAACTCAATTTTTTGTAATTTCGAAATTTATATTTTATTTTGGATCCCTACTTTTGTTTTACAAAAAGAACTCAATTTTTAGTAATTTGGATATTTATATTTTCTTTTTGATCGGGACTTTTGTTTTACACAAAAAAGTCAATTTTTAATAATTTCAAAATTGATATATTATTTTTCATCCGTAGTTTTGTTTTACAAAAACGAAACTCAATTTTTCATAATTTTGAAATTTATATTTTATTCTCGATACTACGTACTTTTGTTTTATACAAAAGAACTCAATTTTTTGTAATTTTGAAATTTATATTGTATTTTGGATCCCAATTTTTGTTTTACAAAAAGAACTCAATTTTTAGTAATTTTGATATTTTTATTTTCTTTTCGATCCGTACTCGTGTTTTACACAAAAAATTCAATTTTTAATAATTTCGAAATTGATATATTATTTTTCATCCGTAGTTTTGTTTTACAAAAAAGAAACTCAATTTTTCATAATTTCGAAATTTATATTTTATTTTCAATACTAAGTGTAACACCCCAATATTTTAAATTATAAAGATAGTAGAATATAAGCATATTATATTATAAATATATTTTATTATAAGGATATTAGATTAATAAAAATATTCGGTTATAAAGATATTCAGTTATAAAAATATTATATTATAAAAATATATAGTTATAAAAATATTATGTCTTAAAGATATTATATTATAAAGATTTCAGTTATAAAAATATTAGATTATAAAAATATCAGATTATAAAGATAATACAATATAAAATAAAAAGGGGCTAGTTGGGTAGTTTTTTTTCACATACCTCTATTCTCTGTGCCTCTATTCTTTCTATTCTCTCTACCTCTATTCTTTCTATTCTCTCTATTCCCTCTCCACACTCTCCCTAAGGTTTAGATACTGCAATCCTAATGGTTTCTAGATCCAGAAGAAGCAATAGGAGGCTAACAGTGTAAGAAAGAGTTCTACCCGACTAGTTTTGTGACCGGGTAAGTCTAAGTCCGTTTATTCTTGAGAATTTCTTTTGGAAAGTTTATGGTTTTTGAAGATTTTTCTCAATCAATTCTCTTTATGGGGAGATGTTATCCAGGATTTTGAGATAAAAGATGAGCTAAGGATTATGATTGCAATTTTTCCATCCGAGCAAGGAATAAACAAAAATCCAAATTAGGGAAGTTAATGTTCAAAAATATATAAATTGATATTAATAAAATTAATGTTATATATATAAAATTAGTATGTTTTGTATATTATTGTTGTATTGAGTGTAATGCGTGAAAAACCTTGATTTTGTATTGTTTATGATGTTTGTGTGCGGCCGAGTAGAGCCTGGGGTTGGTGCCCATAATCTACCGATATGTTTGTGTGTGGGGCCGAGTAGAGCCTGGGGTTGGTGCCCATAATCTATCGATATGTTTGTGTGTGGGGCCGAGTAGAGCCTGGGGATAGTGCCCATAATCTACCGATATGTTTGTGTGTGGGGCCGAGTAGAGCCTGGGGTTGGTGCCCATAATCTACCGATATGTTTGTGTGTGGGCCGAGTAGAGCCTGGGGTTGGTGCCCATAATCTACCGATATGTTTGTGTGTGGGGCCGAGTAGAGCCTGGGGTTCGTGCCCATAATCTACCTATATGTTTGTGTGTGGGGCCGAGTAGAGCCTGGGGTTGGTTCCCATAATCTACCGATATGTTTGTGTGTGGGCCGAGTAGAGCCTGGGGTTGGTGCCCATAATTTACCGATATGTTTGTGTGTGGGGCCAAGTAGAGCCTGGGATTGGTGCCCATAATCTACCGATATGTTTGTGTGTGGGGCCGAGTAGAGCCTGGGGTTGGTGCCCATAATCTACCGATATGTTTGTGTGTGGGGCCGAGTAGAGCCTGGGGTTGGTGCCCATAATCTACTTATGTGTGTTAATGAGAATGTTGTGAATATGTGTATTACATGATAATATGATTTCTGTTGTTACTTTTCAATTATTAAGGATGCATTAAATTTCAAAGCATTTAAGTATGTTCTATGATGAATGTGCATGAGAATGATATGATGATGAATACTACATGATGTTATTATTTTGTGTTGTTATATTTTTGAATGATTAGCTTACCCTACAATTGCCGATTGTTTGGCCTGCGATGATCGTATTTTGCTACACGGGAGCAGATATCTTAATAGGTGAGCGGGATGCTTCGGAGTCCCAGGAATATATTGAAAGATGAAGTAGTAGTTATACGCATATATTTATATATGTTTTTATTTCTTATAATAGAATTTTGTACTAGTAGAGATTCCCTTTTGTATTGAATACAAATACAAAATATATATATAATGTGTTTTATTATCAGTTAATGTAAGTTACATTTGCATACTAAGTATGATAAAAGTAGCGATTTCTTGGGTCGTTTTACCCTACAATTGCCGATTGTTTGGCCTGCAATGATCTTGTTTTGCTACACGCGAGCAGATATCTTAATAGGTGAGCGGGATGCTTCTGAGTCCCAGGATTATATTGAAAGATGAAGTAGTAGTTATACGCATATATTTATATATGTTTTTATTTCTTATAATAGAATTTTGTACTAGTAAAGATTCCCTTTTGTATTGAATACAAATACAAAATATATATATAATGTGTTTTATTATTAGTTAATGTAAGTTACGTTTGCATACTAAGTATGATAAAAGTAGCGATTTCTTGGGTCGTTTTACCCTACAATTGCCGATTGTTTGGCCTGCAATGATCTTGTTTTGCTACACGGGAGCAGATATCTTAATAGGTGAGCGGGATGCTTCTGAGTCCCAGGATTATATTGAAAGATGAAGTAGTAGTTATACGCATATATTTATATATGTTTTTATTTCTTATAATAGAATTTTGTACTAGTAAAGATTCCCTTTTGTATTGAATACAAATACAAAATATATATATAATGTGTTTTATTATTAGTTAATGTAAGTTACGTTTGCATACTAAGTATGATAAAAGTAGCGATTTCTTGGGTCGTTACAATAATGGTATCAGAGCAGTTCTTTCCTAGGATTGACCTAAGGGGATTGGTTTGCCATGCTAGTTTGTTGTATATAGAGAAATTGATTGGATGTTTGCCAAATCTCAATTTCATTGGAATGAGATTGTTGTTTTTAATAGATATAAACATATTAAGGAAGGAAGGAATCTGGATTAAGTAATGGGACTCATAACTAAATCAAGATGAATTTCTGTCTTAATTGTGAGGATATCTCATAAATAATTATATGATGTATGATTATGGAGAGACACACTCTCTTGTGTCATGTGCTTGTGTGAAGTAATTGTAGCTTCCATTGAAGTTGTAATGTGATTTGTTGGTGTTACACCAACATCTGGTATGATGATGATGTCCTTTATGTGTGTTAGATGTGTGATAGTGATGAAAAACCATTTAGCCACATCTTTTCCTAGAGCACTAGAAATAAACATATATGAAAATTGGGTGTTAATTATGTCCGATGGGTCATTAAGATTGTGCATTGATTAAGCAACTCAACAAACTCACTATAAAGAATAAGTATTTGTTATCATTGATGATTTGTAATATTAGTTGTATGGAACAGCTTGTATTCTCTAAGATTGATCCGATATCGACTTTCATCATATCGAGTGAAGGTTGAAGATGTTCATAAGACAACTTTTAGGATGAAGTATGGTCACTATTAGTATGTAGTTATGCCTTGTAGTGTTCATGGAGTACATGAACAAGATTTCCAGGTTATACCTAGATTAGTTTGTAGTGGTGTTTATAGATGAGATTCTGAACTACTTTTACTCGTGTAAGGAGTATGAGGTACACCTAAGAACAATGTTGGATATCTTGAGAAAAAGAAAGTTGTATGATAAATTGTCAAAGTATAAATTCTGGTTGTTAGAAGTTCAGTTCTTGGAACTTGTAAATTTCAAGTTGAGAGAAGTTTTGTAGATCCTGCTAAAGTTGAGACAAGTGTTGTAAGTGGGAACGCCCCAAGATAATGTTACAGATTAGGAACCTTATGCAGTTGGTTGGTTATTACATCATGTTTATAAAAGGATTTTCTAAGATCATGGCTCTATTAACTCAGTTGACTTGAAAGGATCAACCATTTGTATGGACCAACATAGGTAAGCAAAGTTTCATAGAGCTGAAACAAAGGTTGACCATAACCCTATGTTAGTAATTCTTAATTTGAGTAAACCCTTTGAGATTAGAATGATGCTTCCTATCTGGGATTAGGTTGTGTATTGATGCAAGAGAAGAAAATTATTACTTTTGGATCTTATTAGTTGAAGGTGTATGAAAAGAATTACCCTATCCACGATTTGGGACTAGTTGCAATTATCTTTGCCTTGAAGACCTGGAGACATTATTATGAATGGTGTATAGTTTGATGTGTTCAGTGACCACAAGAGCTTGAAGTATTTGTTTGATCAGAAGAAACTGAACATGAGACAGAGAAGATGGATGGAGTTCCTAAAAGATTTTGACTTTTAGCTGAACTACCATGTAGGTAAAGTAAAATGTAGTTGTTGATCCCTTGAGTAGAAGGGTAGTACAAGTACCGACCATGACGATAAAGGAGCAGAAATTATTAGAGCAACTTAAAAAAAAAAAAATAAAAAAAATCTGAGCCTTGGGTTAGATATGATTCCTGCTTACACTAGTTGCAACATACACATTGTGACGAACAAATTCATGAAATAGATTGGAGAACAACATAGGATAGATCTTGAGTTAAAAAGTTGTTTTTGATCACATTGGAATAGATCAAGCGAAGGATTTCAAATTAAGAATGGATGGAGTGTTGAGGTCCCGAGACAAAGTTTGCATTCTAGTTGATCTAACACTAAAGAAAATGGTATTGGATGAAGGGTACAAGACTCGTCTCAGTTTACATCCTGAGATGACTAAGATATACTAGGGTCTAAAGAAGTTCTTCTAGAGGTTGGTCATGAAGAATGATGTTGCTCAATATGTTGTTGCTCGTTTAACCTAGCAGAAGGCTAAGGTGGAGCATTAGAGACCGTGTGAGATGTTACAACAGATGGAGATTCTTGAGTGAAATTGGGATAACATTGCTATGGGTTTTGTTATCCATCTGTCATGGGAAATCATAGGGCATAATTCGATTTGGGTGATTGTAGATAAATTGATGAAGAGTGCTCACTTTTAGCTAGTTAACTTAAGGATTTTCCATGGCTATGTTGGCCTCGTTGTACATTAAAGAGATAGTATGATTGCATGGAGTGTTGTCTAGTATCATTTCTGGATAGAGACCCTAGGTTCATCTTTAGATTTTAGTAGACACTACAAGAGGTGCTAAGTACCAAGTTAAGATTGAGCTCAACCTACCATCCTTAGATAGACAGACAATTCGAGAGAAAATTACAATCACTAGAAAATTTGTTGAGATTTTGTGCAATGGATCATCTAGGAGTCGAGATGAAATCCTTTCCTTTAGTGGAGTTCACTTATAACAACAACTATCATGCCGACATTGGGATAGAACCACATAAAGCATTATATGGATAGAAATATAAGACACCTCTATCCTGGTACCATAATGGTGAATAAGTGTTAGTAAGACTCGAGTTGTTACAACCGACTACAAAGAAGAATTAAGAGATTCGGGAGAAAATGGTGACTGCTATGAGTAGGAAGAAATCATATAAAAATCGAAGACAAATGCTTTTGGAGTTTAATATGGGAGAATATGTTTTCCTGAGAGTAAAGTCTACTATAAGAGTTGGTCAAACTATAAAATCTAGGAAATTGACTATGAAATTCATTGAGCCATATCAAATTCTCTGAAAGATTGGTGCAATGGCTTATGAGTTGGCTTTGTCCCCTCATTTGGAAAATCTACATAACATTAAGGAAATAAGTGCATGATTCAGTCCATAGTTTGGAGTAAGACGATGTACAAATTAGAGAAGACCTATCTACAGAAATCAAGCCGTAAAAGTGATTAATTTTCAGATGAAGCAACTCTGAGACAAAATGAATGACATGGGTTAGGTGGTGTAGAATGACCAGATGGGTAATTTTACTTAGGAACTGGAGAACCAAATGAGAGAATCATATCCATTTATGTTTGTTGGTAAGTCAATTTTCGAGGACGAAAATTTTTAATGGTGGGAAGATTGTAACACCCCAATATTTTAAATTATAAAGATATTAGAATATAAACATATTATATTATAAAGATATTTTATTATAAGGATATTAGATTAATAAAAATATTCAGTTATAAAGATATTCAGTTATAAAAATATTATATTATAAAAATATTTAGTTATAAAAATATTATATCTTAAAGATATTATATTATAAAGATGTTCAGTTATAAAAATATTAGATTATAAAAATATCAGATTATAAAGATAATACAATATAAAATAAAAAGGGGCTAGTTGGGTAGTTTGTTTTCACATACCTCTATTCTCTCGTCTATTCTTTCTATTCTCTCGCCTCTATTCTTTCTATTCTCTACCTCTATTCTTTCTATTCTCTCTATTCCCTCTCTACACTCTCCCTAAGGTTTAGATACTCGAAATCCTAATGGTTTCTAGATCCAGAAGAAGCAATAGGAGGCTAACAGTGTAAGAAAGAGTTCTACCCGATTAGTTTTGTGACAGGGTAAGTCTAAGTCCGTTTATTCTTGAGAATTTCTTTGGGAAAGTTTATGGTTTTTGAAGATTTTTCTCAATCATTTCTCTTTATGGGGAGATGTTATCCAGGATTTTGAGATAAAAGATGAGCTAAGGATTAGGATTGCAATTTTTCCATCCGAGCAAGGAATAAACAAAAATCCAGGTTAGGGAAGTTAATGTTCAAAACTATATAAATTGATATTAAGAAAATTAATGTTATATATATAAAATTAGTATGTTTTGTATATTATTGTTGTATTGAGTGTAATGTGTGTAAAACCTTGTTTTTGTATTTTTTAGGATGTTTGTGTGGGGCCGAGTAGAGCCTGGGGTTGGTGCCCATAGTCTACCAATATGTTTGTGTGTGGGGCCGAGTAGAGCCTGGGGTTGGTGCCCATAATCTACCGATATGTTTGTGTGTGGGGCCGAGTAGAGCCTGGGGTTGGTGCCCATAATCTACCGATATGTTTGTGTGTGCGGTCGAGTAGAGCCTGGGGTTGGTGCCCATAATCTACCGATGTGTTTTTGTGTGGGGCCGAGTAGAGCCTGGGGTTGGTGCCCATAATCTATC
This sequence comes from Lablab purpureus, assembly GCA_030347555.1. Lineage (NCBI taxonomy): Eukaryota > Viridiplantae > Streptophyta > Magnoliopsida > Fabales > Fabaceae > Lablab > Lablab purpureus. The sequence goes on along the minus strand of CM059257.1, from coordinate 13,873,760 downwards.
GATATGTTTGTGTGTGGGGCCGAGTAGAGCCTGGGATTGGTGCCCATAATCTACCAATATGTTTGTGTGGGGCCGAGTAGAGCCTGGGGTTGGTGCCCATAATCTACCGATATGTTTGTGTGTGGGGCCGAGTAGAGCCTGGGTTGGTGCCCATAATCTACCGATATGTTTGTGTGTGGGCCGAGTAGAGCTCGGGTTGGTGCCCATAATCTACCGATATGTTTGTGTGTAGGTCGAGTAGAGCCTGGGTTGGTGCCCATAATCTACCGATATGTTTGTGTGTGGGCCGAGTAGAGCCTGGGGTTGGTGCCCATAATCTACCGATATGTTTGTGTGTGGGCCGAGTAGAGCCTGGGGTTGGTGCCCATAATCTACCGATATGTTTGTGTGTGGGCCGAGTAGAGCATGGGGTTGGTGCCCATAATCTACCGATATGTTTGTGTGTGGGCCGAGTAGAGCCTGGGGTTGGTGCCCATAATCTACCGATATGTTTGTGTGTGGGGTCGAGTAGAGCATGGGGTTGGTGCCCATAATCTACCGATATGTTTGTGTGTGGGGTCGAGTAGAGCCTGGGGTTGGTGCCCATAATCTACTTATGTGTGTTAATGAGTTTCTTTTTTGTAAAACAAAACTATGGATGAAAAATAATATATCAATTTCGAAATTATTAAAAATTGAATTTTTTTTGTAAAACAAAAGTACAGATTGAAAATAAAATATAAATATCCAAATTACTAAAAATTGAGTTCTTTTTGTAAAACAAAAGTAGGGATCCATATTTAATAATATGGATATTTATATTTTATTCTCGATATATACTTTCGTTTTATGCAAAAGAACTCAATTTTTTGTAATTTCGAAATTTATATTTTATTTTCGATCCCTACTTTTGTTTTACAAAAAGAAGTCAATTTTTCGTAATTTGGATATTTATATTTTATTTGTTATCCTTACTTTTGTTTTACAAAAAAAATTCAATTTTTAATAATTTCGAAATTGATATATTATTTTTTATCCGTAGTTTTGTTTTACAAAAAATAAACTCAATTTTTCATAAATTTGAAATTTATATTTTATTCTCGATACGTACTTTTGTTTTATGCAAAAGAACTCAATTTTTTGTTATTTCGAAATTGATATTTTATTTTGGATCCCTACTTTTGTTTTACAAAAAGAACTCAATTTTTAGTAATTTGGAAATGTATATTTTATTTTCGATCCGTACTTTTGTTTTACAAAAAAAATTCAATTTTTAATAATTTCGAAATTGATATATTATTTTTCATCCGTAGTTTTACTTGACAAAAAATAAATTCAATTGTTCATAATTTTGAAATTTATATTTTATTCTCGATACGTACTTTTGTTTTATGCAAGAGAACTCAATTTTTTGTAATTTTGATATTTATATTTTATTCTCGATATATAGTTTGGTTTTATGCAAAAGAACTCAATTTTTTGTAATTTCGAAACTGATATTTTATTTTGGATCCCTACTTTTGTTTTACAAAAAGAACTCAATTTTTAGTAATTTGGATATTTATATTTTATTCTCGATATGTACTTTGGTTTTATGCAAAAGAACTCAATTTTTTGTAAATTTGAAATTGACATTTTATTTTGGATCCCTAATTTTGTTTTACAAAAAGAACTCAATTTTTAGTAATTTGGATATTTATATTTTATTTTCGATCCGTACTTTTGTTTTATGGAAAAGAACTCAATTTTTTGTAATTTCAAAATTTATATTTTATTTTTGGATCCCTACTAAAGTTTTACAAAAAGGACTCAAGTTTTAGTAATTTGCATATTTATACTTTATTCTCGATATGTACTTTGGTTTTATGCAAAAGAACTCAATTTGTTGTAATTTCGATCTTAATATTTTATTTTGGATCCGTACTTTTGTTTTACAAAAAGAACTCAATTTTTAGTAATTGGGATATTTATATTTTATTTCGATCCGTACTTTTGTTTTACAAAAAAAATTCAATTTTTGATAATCTCAAAATTGATATATTATTTTTCATCCGTACTTATGTTTTACAAAAAAGAAACTCAATTTTTCATAATTTTGAAATTTATATTTTATTCTCAATACCTACTTTTGTTTTATGCAAAAGAACTCAATTTTTTGTAATTTCGAAATTGATATTTTATTTTCGACCCCTACTTTTGTTTTACAACAAGAACTCAATTTTTAGTAATTTGCATATTTCTATTTTATTCTCGATACATACTTTGGTTTTATGCAAAAGAACTCAATTTTTTGTAATTTCGAAATTTATATTTTATTTTGGATCCCTACTTTTGTTTTACAAAAAGAACTCAATTTTTAGTAATTTGGATATTTATATTTTATTTTCAATCTGTACTTTTGTTTTACAAAAAAAATTCAATTTTTAATAATTTCGAAATTGATATATTATTTTTCATCCATAGTTTTGTTTTACAAAAAAGAAACTCAATTTTTCATAATTTTCAAATTTATATTTTATTCTGAATACGTACTTTTGTTTTATGTAAAAGAACTCAATTTTTTGTAATTTCAAAATTGATATTTTATTTTGGATCCCTACTTTTGTTTTACAAAAAGAACTCAATTTTTAGTAATTTGGATATTTATATTTTATTTCGATCCGTACTTTTGCTTTACAAAAAAAATTCAATTTTTAATAATTTCGGAATTGATATATTATTTTTCATTCGTAGATTTGTTTTACAAAAAAGAAACTCAATTTTTCATAATTTTGAAATTTATACTTTATTCTCAATACGTACTTTTGTTTTATGCAAAAGAACTCAATTTTTTGTAATTTCGAAATTGATATTTTATTTTGGATCCCTACTTTTGTTTTACAAAAAGAACTCAATTTTTAGTAATTTGGATATTTATATTTTATTTCGATCCGTACTTTTGCTTTACAAAAAAAATTTAATTTTTAATAATTTCGGAATTGATATATTATTTTTCATCCGTAGATTTGTTTTACAAAAAAGAAACTCAATTTTTCATAATTTTGAAATTTATATTTTATTGTCGATACGTACTTTTGTTTTATGCAAAAGAACTCAATTTTTTGTAATTTCGAACTTGATATTTTATTTTGGATCCTTACTTTTGTTTTACAAATAGAACTCAATTTTTAGTAATTTCGATATTTATAATTTGTTTTCGATCCGTACTTTTGTTTTCGATCCGTACTTTTGCTTTACAAAAAAAATTCAATTTTTAATAATTTCGAAATTGATATATTATTTATCATCCGTAGTTATGTTTTACAAAAAAGAAACTCAATTTTTCATAATTTTGAAATTTATATTTTATTCTCGATACGTACTTTTGTTCTATGCAAAAAACTCAATTTTTTGTGCTTTCGAAATTGATATTTTATTTTGGATCCCATCGTAAAACAAAACTACTGATGAAAATTAATATATCAATTTCGAAGTTATTAAAAATGGAATTTTTTTTGTAAAACAAAACTACGGATCGAAAATAAAATATACATATCCAAATTACTAAAAATTGAGTTCTTTCTGTAAAACAAAAGTAGGGATCCAAAATAAAATATCAATTTCGAAATGACAAAAAATTGAGTTCTTTTGCATAAAACAAAAGTACGTATCGAGAATAAAATTTAAATTTCAAAATTATGAAAAATTGAGTTTCTTTTTTGTAAAACAAAACTACTAATGAAAATTAATATATCAATTTCGAAGTTATTAAAAATTGAATTTTTTTTGTAAAACAAAACTACGGATTGAAAATAAAATATACATATCCAAATTACTAAAAATTGAGTTCTTTTTGTAAAACAAAAGTAGGAATCCAAAATAAAATATAAATTTCGAAACTACAAAAAATTGAGTTCTTTTGCATAAAACAAAAGTACGTATTGAGAATAAAATATAAATTTCAAAATTATGAAAAATTGAGTTTCTTTTTTGTCAAAGAAAACTACGGATGAAAAATAATATATCAATTTCGAAATTATTAAAAACTGAATTTTTTTTTGTAAAACAAAAGTACGGATCGAAAATAAAATATACATGTCCAAATTACTAAAAATTGAGTTGTTTTTGTAAAACAAAAGTAGGGATCCAAAATAAAATATGAATTTCGAAATTACAAAAAATTGAGTTCTTTTGCATAAAACCAAAGTACATATCGAGAATAAAATATAAATATCCAAATTACTTAAAATTGAGTTCTTTTTGTAAAACAAAAGTAGGCATCCAAAATAAAATATAAATTTCGAAATTAAAAAAAATTGAGTTCTTTTGCATGAAACAAAAGTACGGATCGAAAATAAAATATAAATATCCAAATTACTAAAATTTGAGTTCTTTTCGTAAAACAAAAGTAGGGATCCAAAATAAAATATCAATTTCGAAATTACAAAAAATTGAGTTCTTTTGCATAAAACCAAAGTACATATCGAGAATAAAATATAAATATCCAAATTACTAAAAATTGATTTCTTTTTGTAAAACAAAAGTAGGGATCCAAAATAAAATATCAATTTCGAAATTACAAAAAATTGAGTTCTTTTGCATAAAACCAAAGCATATATCGAGAATAAAATATAAATATCCAAATTATTAAAAATTGAGTTCTTTCTGTAAAACAAAAGTAGGGATCCAAAATAAAATATCAATTTCGAAATGACAAAAAATTGAGTTCTTTTGCATAAAACAAAAGTATATATCGAGAATAAAATATAAATATCCAAATTACTAAAAATTGAGTTCTTTTTGTAAAAGAAAAGTAGGGATCCAAAATAAAATATAAATTTCGAAACTACAAAAAATTGAGTTCTTTTGCATAAAACAAAAGTACGTATCGAGAATAAAATATAAATTTCAAAATTATGAAAAATTGAGTTTCTTTTTCGTAAAATAAAACTACTGATGAAAATTAATATATCAATTTCGAAGTTATTAAAAATTGAATTTTTTTTGTAAAACCAAAGTACGGATCGAAAGTAAAATATACATATCCAAATTACTAAAAATTGAGTTCTTTTTGTAAAACAAAAATAGGGATCCAAAATAAAATATAAATTTCGAAACTACAAAAAATTGAGTTCCTTTGCATAAAACAAAAGTACGTATCGAGAATAAAATATAAATTTCAAAATTATGAAAAATTGAGTTTTTTTTTGTAAAACAAAACTACTGATGAAAATTAATATATCAATTTCGAAGTTATTAAAAATTGAATTTTTTTTGTAAAACAAAAGTACGGATCGAAAATAAAATATACATATCCAAATTACTAAAAATTGAGTTCTTTTTGTAAAACTAAAGAAGGGATCCAAAATAAAATATCAATTTCGAAACTACAAAAAATTGAGTTCTTTTGCATAAAACAAAAGTACGTATCGAGAATAAAATATAAATTTCAAAATAATGAAAAATTGAGTTTTTTTTTGTAAAACAAAACTACTGATGAAAATTAATATATCAATTTCGAAGTTATTAAAAATTGAATTTTTTTTGTAAAACAAAAGTACGGATCGAAAATAAAATATACATATCCAAATTACTAAAAATTGAGTTCTTTTTGTAAAACAAAAGTAGGGATCCAAAATAAAATATAAATTTCGAAACTACAAAAAATTGAGTTCTTTTGCATAAAACAAAAGTACGTATCGAGAATAAAATATAAATTTCAAAATAATGAAAAATTGAGTTTTTTTTTGTAAAACAAAACTACTGATGAAAATTAATATATCAATTTCGAAGTTATTAAAAATTGAATTTTTTTTGTAAAACAAAAGTACGGATCGAAAATAAAATATACATATCCAAATTACTAAAAATTGAGTTCTTTTTGTAAAACAAAAGTAGGGATCCAAAATAAAATATAAATTTCGAAACTACAAAAAATTGAGTTCTTTTGCATAAAACAAAAGTACGTATCGAGAATAAAATATAAATTTCAAAATTATGAAAAATTGAGTTTCTTTTTTGAAAAACAACACTACTAATGAAAATTAATATATCAATTTCGAAGTTATTAAAAATTGAATTTTTTTTGTAAAACAAAACTACGGATCGAAAATAAAATATACATATCCAAATTACTAAAAATTGAGTTCTTTTTGTAAAACAAAAGTAGGCATCCAAAAGAAAATATCAATTTCGAAATTACAAAAAATTGAGTTCTTTTGCATAAAACAAAAGTACGTATCGAGAATAAAACATAAATTTCAAAATTATGAAAAATTGAGTTTGTTTTTTGTAAAAAAAAAACTACGGATGAAAAATAATATATCAATTTCAAAATTAATAAAAATTGAATTCCTTTTGTAAAAAAAAAGTACGGATCGAAAATAAGATATAAATATCCAAATTACTAAAAATAGAGTTCTTTTTGTAAAACAAAAGTAGGGATCCAAAATAAAATATAAATTTCGAAATTACAAAAAATTGAGTTCTTTTGCTTAAAACCAAAGTATATATCGAGAATAAAATATAAATATCAAAATTACTAAAAATTGAGTTTTTTCGTAAAACAAAAGTAGGCATGCAAAATAAAATATCAATTTCGAAATTACAAAAAATTGAGTTCTTTTGCATAAAACAAAAGTACGTATCGAGAATGAAATATAAATTTCAAAATTATGAAAAATTGAGTTTCTTTTTTGTAAAACAAAACTATGAATGAAAAATAATATATCAATTTCAAAATTATTAAAAATTGAATTTTTTTTGTAAAACAAAAGTACGGATCAAAAATAAAATATAAACATCCAAATTGATAAAAATTGAGTTCTTTTTCTAAAACAAAAGTAGGGATCCAAAATAAAATATCAATTTCGAAATAACAAAAAATTGAGTTCTTTTGCATAAAACAAAAGTACGTATGGAGAATAAAATATAAATTTCAAAATTATGAAAATTTGAGTTTCTTTTTTGTAAAACAAAACTACGGATGAAAAATAATATATCAATTTCGAAATTATTAAAAATTGAATTTTTTTTGTAGAACAAAAGTAAGGATCGAAAATAAAATATAAATATCCAAATTACTAAAAATTGAGTTCTTTTTGTAAAACAAAAGTAAGGATCGAAAATAAAATATGAATTTCGAAATTACAAAAAATTGAGTTCTTTTGCATAAAACCAAAGTATATATCGAGAATAAAATATAAATATATATATTACTAAAAATTGAGTTCTTTTTGTAAAACAAAAGTAGGGATCCAAAATAAAATATCAATTTCAAAATTACAAAAAATTGAGTTCTTTTGCAGAAAACAAAAGTACGTATCGAGAATAAAATATAAATTTCAAAAATTATGAAAAATTGAGTTTCTTTTTTGTAAAACAATTGTACGCATGAAAAATAATATATAAATTTCAAAATTATTAAAAATTGAATTTTTTTTGTGGAACAAAACTAAGTATCGAAAATAAAATATAAATATCCAAATTAGTAAAAATTAAGTTCTTTTTGTAAAACAAAAGTAGGGATCGAAAATAAAATATAAATTTCGAAATTACAAAAAATTGAGTTCTTTTGCATAAAACCAAAGTATATATCGAGAATAAAATATAAATATCCAAATTACTAATAATTGAGTTCTTTTTGTAAAACAAAATTAGGGATCCAAAATAAAATATCAATTTCGAAATTACAAAAAATTGAGTTCTTTTGCATAAAACAAAAGTACGTATCGAGAATAAAATATAAATTTCAAAATTATGAAAAATTGAGTCTCTTTTTTTTAAAACAAAACTACGGATGAAAAATAATATATCAATTTCGAAACTATTAAAAATTGAATTTTTTTTGTAAAACAAAAGTATGGATCGAAAATAAAATACAAATATGAAAAATAATATATCAATTTCGAAACTATTAAAAATTGAATTTTTTTTGTAAAACAAAAGTATGGATCGAAAATAAAATACAAATATCCCTTTTTGTAAAACAAAAGTAGGGATCCAAAATATAATATAAATTTCGAAATTACAAAAAATTGAGTTCCTTTGCATAAAACCAAAGTGTATATCGAGAATAAAATATAAATATCGAAATTACTAAAAATTGAGTTCTTTTTGTAAAACAAAAAGTAGGGATCCAAAATAAAATATCAATTTCGAAATTACAAAAAATTGAGTTCTTTTGCATAAAACAAAAGTACGTATTGAGAATAAAATATAAATTTCAAAAGTAAGGATCGAAAATAAAATATAAATATCCAAATTACTAAAAATTGAGTTCTTTTTGCAAAACAAAAGTAGGGATCGAAAATAAAATATAAATTTCGAAATTACAAAAAATTGAGTTCTTTTGAATAAAACCAAAGTATATATCGAGAATAAAATATAAATATCCAAATTACTAAAAATTGAGTTCTTTTTGTAAACAAAAGTAGGGATCCAAAATAAAATATCAATTTCAAAATTACAAAAAATTGAGATCTTTTGCATTAAACAAAAGTACGTATCGAGAATAAAATATAAATTTCAAAATTATGAAAAATTGAGTTTCTTTTTTGTAAAACAAAACTACGGATGAAAAATAATATATCAATTTTGAAATTATTAAAAATTGATTTTTTTTTTAAAAGAAAAGTATCGATCGAAAATAAAATATAAATATCCAAATTACTAAAAATTGAGTTCTTTTCGTAAAACGAAAGTAGCGATCCAAAATAAAATATTAATTTCGAAATTACAAAAAATTGAGTTCTTTTGCATAAAACCAAAGTATATATCGAGAATAAAATGTAAATATCGAAATTACTAAAAATTGAGTTCTTTTTGTAAAACAAAAGTAGGGATCAAAAATAAAATATCAATTTCGAAATTACAAAAAATTGAGTTCTTTAGCATAAAACAAAAGTACGTATCGAGAATAAAATATAAATTTCAAAATTATGAAAAATTGAGTTTGTTTATTGTAAAACAAAAGTACGGATCGAAATAATATATAAATATCCAAATTACTAAAAATTGAGTTCTTTTTGTAAAACAATAGTAGGGATCCAAAATAAAATATAAATTTCGAAACTACAAAAAATTGACTTCTTTTGCATAAAACCAAAGTACATATCAAGAAGAAAATATAATTATCCAAATTACTAAAAATTGAGTTCTTTTTGTAAAACAAAAGTAGGGATCCAAAATAAAATATCAATTTCGAAATTACAAAAAATTGAGTTGTTTTGCATAAAACCAAAGTATATATCGAGAATAAAATATAAATATCCAAATTACTAAAAATTGAGTTCTTTTTGTAAAATAAAAGTAGGGATCCAAAATAAAATATCAATTTCGAAATTACAGAAAATTGAGTTCTTTTGCACAAAACAAAAGTACGTATCGAGAATAAAACATAAATTTCAAAATTATGAAAATTGAGTTTGTTTTTTGTAAAACAAAACTACGGATGAGAAATAATATATCAATTTCGAAATTAGTAAAAATTGAATTTCTTTTGTAAAACAAAAGTACGGATCGAAAATAAGATATAAATATCCAAATTACTAAAAAATTGAGTTCTTTTTGTAAAACAAAAGTAGGGATCCAAAATAAAATATAAATTTCGAAATTACAAAAAATTGAGTTCTTTTGCTTAAAACCAAAGTATATATCGAGAATAAAATATAAATATCAAAATTACTAAAAATTGTGTTTTTTTCGTAAAACAAAAGTAGGGATCCAAAATAAAATATCAATTTCGAAATTACAAAAAATTGAGTTCTTTTGCATAAAACAAAAGTACGTATCGAGAATGAAATATAAATTTCAAAATTATGAAAAATTGAGTTTCTTTCTTGTAAAACAAAACTACGAATGAAAAATAATATATCAATTTCAAAATTATTAAAAATTGAAGTTTTTTTGTAAAACAAAACTACGAATGAAAAATAATATATCAATTTCAAAATTATTAAAAATTGAAGTTTTTTTGTAAAACAAAAGTACGGATCAAAAATAAAATATAAACATCCAAATTAATAAAAATTGAGTTCTTTTTCTAAAACAAAAGTAGGGATCCAAAATAAAATATCAATTTCGAAATTACAAAAAATTGAGTTCTTTTGCATAAAACAAAAGTACGTATGGAGAATAAAATATAAATTTTAAAATTATGAAAAATTGAGTTTCTTTTTTGTAAAACAAAACTACGGATGAAAAATAATATATCAATTTCGAAATTATTAAAAATTGAATTTTTTTTGTAGAACAAAAGTAAGGATCGAAAATAAAATATAAATATCCAAATTACTAAAAATTGAGTTATTTTTGTTAAACAAAAGTAAGGATCGAAAATAAAATATAAATTTCGAAATTACAAAAAATTGAGTTCTTTTGCATAAAACCAAAGTATATATCGAGAATAAAATATAAATATATATATTACTAAAAATTGAGTTGTTTTTGTAAAAAAAAAGTAGGGATCCAAAATAAAATATCAATTTCGAAATTAAAAAAAATTGAGTTCTTTTGCATAAAACCAAAGTATAAATCGAGAATAAAATATAAATATCCAAATTACTAAAAATTGAGTTCTTTTTGTAAAACAAAAGTAGGGGATCCAAAATAAAATATCAATTTCAAAAATACAAAAAATTGAGATCTTTTGCATAACACAAAAGTACGTATCGAGAATAAAATATAAATTTCAAAATTATGAAAAATTGAGTTTCTTTTTTGTAAAACAAAACTACGGATCAAAAATAATATATCAATTTCGAAATTATTAAAAATTGAATTTTTTTTTGTAAAAGAAAAGTACGGATCGAAAATAAAATATAAATATCCAAATTACTAAAAATTGAGTTCTTTTTGTAAAACAAAAATAGCGATCCAAAATAAAATTTAAATTTCGAAATTACAAAAAATTGAGTTCTTTTGCATAAAACCAAAGTATATATCGAGAATAAAATATAAATATCCAAATTACTAAAAATTGAGTTCTTTTTGTAAAACAAAAGTAGGGGATCCAAAATAAAATATCAATTTCGAAATTACAAAAAATTGAGTTCTTTTGCATAAAACAAAAGTACGTATCGAGAATAAAATATAAATTTAAAAATTATGAAAAATTGAGTTTCTTTTTTGTAAAACAAAACTACAAATGAAAAATAATATATCAATTTCGAAATTATTAAAAATTGAATTTTTTTTTAAAACAAAAGTACGGATCGAAAATAAAATATAAATATCCAAATTACTAAAAATTGAGTTCTTTTCGTAAATCAAAAGTAGGGATCCAAAATATAATATAAATTTCGAAATTAAAAGAAATTGAGTTCTTTTGTATAAAACCAAAGTATATATCGAGAATAAAATATAAATATCCAAATTACTAAAAATTGTGGTCTTTTTGTGAAACAAAAGTAGGGATCCAAAATAAAATATCAATTTCGAAATTACAAAAAATTGAGTTCTTTTGCATAAAACAAAAGTATGTATCGAGAATAAAATATAAATTTCAAAATTATGAAAAATTGAGTTTCTTTTTTGTAAAACAAAACTACAGATGAAAAATAATATATCAATTTCGAAATTATTAAAAATTGAATTTTTTTTGTGAAACAAAAGTACGGATCGAAAATAAAATAGAAATATCCAAATTAGTGAAAATTGAGTTCTTTTTGTAAAAGAAAAGTAGGGATCCAAAATAAAATATCAATTTCGAAATAACAAAAAATTGAGTTCTTTTGCATAAAACCAAAGTACATATCGAGAATAAAATATAAATATCCAAATTAGTAAGAATTGAGTTGTTTTTGTAAAACAAAAGTCGGGATCCAAAATAAAATATAAAATTCGAAATTACAAAAATTTGAGTTCTTTTGCATAAAACAAAAGTACGTATAGAGAATAAAATATAAATTTCAAAATTATGAAAAATTGAGTTTATTTTTCGAAAAACAAAACTACGGATGAGAAAAAATATATCAATTTAAAAATTATTAAAAATTGAATTTTTTTTGTAAAACAAAAGTACGGATTGAAAATAAAATATAAATATCCAAATTACTAAAAATTGAGTTCTTTTATTAAAACTAAAGTAGGGATCCAAAATAAAACATCAATTTTGAAATTAAAAAAAATTGAATCCTTTTGCATAAAAGAAAAGTACCTATCGAGAATAAAATATAAATTTCAAAATTATGAAAAATTCAGTTTCTTTTTTGTAAAACAAAACTACGAAGGAGAAATAATATATCAATTTCGAAATTATTAAAAATTGAATTTTTTTTGTAAAACCAAATTACGGATCGAAAATAAAATATAAATATCCAAATTACTAAGATTTGAATTCTCTTTGTAAAACAAAAGTAGGGATCCAAAATAAAATATAAATTTCAAAATTACAAAAAATTGAGTTCTTTTGCATAAAACCAGAGTACATATCGAGAATAAAATATAAATATCCAAATTACTAAAAAATGAGTTCTTTTTGTAAAACAAAAGTAGGGATCCAAAATAAAATATAAATTTCGAAATTACAAAAATTGAGTTCTTTTGCATAAAACAAAAGTACATATCGAGAATAAAATATAAATATCCAAATTACTAAGAATTGAGTTCTTTTTGTAACACAAAAGTAGCCATCCAAAATAAAATATCAGTTTCGAAATTACAAAAAATTGGGTTCTTTTGCATAAAACAAAAGTACGTATCGAGAATAAAATATAAATTTCAAAATTATGAAAAAGTTTCTTTTTTTGTAAAACAAAAGTACGGATGAAAAATAATATATCAATTTCGAAATTATTAAAAATTGAATTTTTTTTGTAAAACAAAAGTACGGATCGAAAATAAAATGTAAATATCCAAATTACTAAAAATTGAGTTCTTTTTGTAAAACAAAAGTAGGGATCCAAAATAACATATCAATTTCGAAATTACAAAAAATTTAGTTATTTTGCATAAAACCAAAGTACATATCGAGAATAAAATATAAATATCCAAATTACTAAAAATTGAGTTGTTTTTGTAAAACAAAGTAGGGATCGAAAATAAAATATCAATTTCGAAATTACAAAAAATTGAGTTCTTTTGCACAAAACAAAAGTACGTATCGACAATAAAATATAAATTTCAAAATTATGAAAAATTGAGTTTCTTTTTTGTAAAACAAAACTACGGATCAAAAATAATACATCCATTTCGAGATTATTAAAAATTGAGTTTTTTTTGTAAAACAAAAGTACGGAACAAAATAAAGTATAAATATCCAAATTACTAAAAATTGCGTTCTTTTTGTAAAACAAAATTACGGATCCAAAATAAAATATCAATTTCGAAATTACCAAAAATTGAGTTCTTTTGCATAAAACCAAAGTACATATCGAGAATAAAATATAAATATCCAAATTACTAAAAATTGAGTTGTTTTTGTAAACCAAATTAGGGATCGAAAATAAAATATCAATTTCGAAATTATAAAAAATTGAGTTCTTTTGCATAAAACAAAAGTAGGTATCGAGAATAAAATATAAATTTCAAAATTATGAAAAATTGAGTTTCTTTTTTGTAAAACAAAACAACGGATAAAAAATAATATATCAATTTTGAAATTATTAAAAAATGAGTTTTTTTTGTAAAACAAAAGTACGGAACGAAATAAAATATAAATATCCAAATTACTAAAAATTGCGTTCTTTTTGTAAAAAAAAAGTAGGGATCGAAAATAAAATATCAATTTTGAAATTACAAAAAATTGAGTTCTTTTGCATACAACAAAAGTACGTTTCGAGAATAAAATATAAATTTCAAAATTATGAAAAATTGAGTTTCTTTTTTGTAAAAGAAAACTACTGATGAAAAATAATATATCAATTTCGAAATTATTAAAAATGGAATCTTTTTTGTAAAACAAAAGTACCGATCGAAATAAAATATAAATATCCAAATTACTAAAAATTGAGTTCTTTTTGTAAAACAAAAGTAGGGATCCAAAATAAAATATCAATTTCGAAATTACCAAAAATTGAGTTCTTTCGGATAAAACCAAAGTACATATCGAGAATAAAATATAAATATCCAAATTACTAAAAATTGAGTTGTTTTTGTAAAACAAAGTGGGGATCGAAAATAAAATATCAATTTCGAAATTACAATAAATTGAGTTCTTTTGCATAAAACAAAAGTACATATCGAGAATAAAATATAAATTTCCAAATTATGAAAAATTGTGTTTCTTTGTTGAAAAACAAAACTACGGATGAAAAATAATATATCAGTTTCGAAATTACTAAAAATTGAATTTTTTTTGTAGAACAAAAATACGGATCGAAAATAAAATATACTTATCCAAATTACTAAAAATTGAGTTCTTGTTGTAAAACAAATGTAGGGATCCAAAATAAAATATCGATTTCGAAATTACAAAAATTGATTTCTTTTGCGTGAAACAAAAGTACGTATCGAGAATAAAATATAAATTTCAAAATTATGAATTATTGAGTTTGTTTTTTGTCAAAAAAAACTACGGATGAAAAATAATATATCAATTTCGAAATTATTAAATATTGAATTTTTTTTGTAAAACAATAGTACGGATCGAAAACAAAATATAAATATCCAAATTACTAAAAATTGAGTTCTTTTTTGTAAAACAAAAGTAGGGATCCAAAATAAAATACCAATTTCGAAAGCACAAAAAATTGAGTTTTTTTTGTAAAGCAAAAGTATGGATCGAAAACAAATTATAAATATCGAAATTACTAAAAATTGAGTTCTAAAAAAGAAACTCAATTTTTCATAATTTTGAAATTTAAATTTTATTCTCGATACGTACTTTTGTTTTATGCAAAAGAACTCAATTTTTTGTAATTTCGAAATTGCTATTTTATTTTGGATCCCTACTTTTGTTTTACAAAAAGAACTCAATTTTTAGTAATTTGGATATGTATATTTTATTTTTGATCCGTAGTTTTGTTTTACAAAAAAAATTCAATTTTTAATAACTTCGAAATTGATATATTAATTTTCATCCGTAGTTTTGTTTTACAAAAAAGAAACTCAATTTTTCATAATTTTGAAATTTATATTTTATTCTCGATACGTACTTTTGTTTTATGCAAAAGAACTCAATTTTTTGTAATTTCGAAATTGATATTTTATTTTGGATCCCCACTTTTGTTTTACAACAAGAACTCAATTTTTAGTAATTTGGATATGTATATTTTATTTTCGATCTCTACTTTTGTTTTACAAAAAAAAATTCAATTTTTAATAATTTCGAAATTGATATATTATTTTTCATCCGTAGTTTTGTTTGACAAAAAAGAAACTCAAATTTTCATAATTTTCAAATTTATATTTTATTCTCGATACGTACTTTTGTTTTATGTAAAAGAACTCAATTTTTTGTAATTTTGAAATTGATATTTAATTTTCGATCCCTACTTTTGTTTTATAAAAATAACTCAATTTTTAGTAATTTGGATATTTATATTTTATTCTCGATATATACTTTGGTTTTATGCAAAAGAACTCAACTTTTTGTAATTTCGAAATTGATATTTTATTTTGGATCCCTACTTTTCTTTTACAAAAAGAACTCTATTTTTAGTAAATTGGATATTTATATGTTATTTTCGATCCGTACTTTTGTTTTACAAAAAATATTCAATTTTTAATAATTTCGAAATTGATATAATATTTTTCATCCGTAGTTTTGTTTTAAAAAAAAGAAACTCAATTTTTCATAATTTGGAAATTTATATTTTATTCTCGATACGTACTTTGGTTTTATGCAAAAGAACTCAATTTTTTGTAATTTCGAAATAGATATTTTATTTTGGATCCCTACTTTTGTTTTACAAAAAGAACTCAATTTTTAGTAATCTGGATATTTATATTTTATTCTCGATATGTACTTTGGTTTTATGCAAAAGAACTCAATTTTTTGTAATTTCGAAATTGATATTTTATTTTGGATCCCTACTTTTGTTTTACAAAAAGAACTCAATTTTTAGTAATTTGGATATTTATATTTTATTCTCGATATGCACTTTGGTTTTATGCAAAAGAACTCAATTTTTTGTAATTTCAAAATTTATAATTTATGTTGGATCCCTACTTTTGTTTTACAAAAAGAACTCAATTTTTACTAATTTGGATATTTATATTTTATTCTCGATATATACTTTGGTTTTATGCAAAAGAACTCAATTTTTTGTAATTTCGAAATTGATATTTTATTTTGGATCCCTACTTTTGTTTTACAAAAAGAACTCAATTTTTAATAATTTGGATATTTATATTTTATTCTCGATATGTACTTTGTTTTCTGCAAAAGAACTCAATTTTTTTCTAATTTTGAAATTGATATTTTATTATGGATCACTACTTTTGTTTTTCAAAAACAACTCAATTTTTAGTAATTTGGATATTTATATTTTATTCTTGATATGTACTTTGGTTTTATGCAAAAGAACTCAATTTTTTGTAATTTCAAAATTTATATGTTATTCTGGATCCCTACTTTTGTTTTACAAAAAGAACTCAATTTGTAGTAATTTGGATATTTATATTTTATTCTCGATATGTACGTTGGTTTTATGCAAAAGAACTCAATTTTTTGTAATTTTGAAATTTATATTTTATTTTGGATCCCTACTTTTGTTTTACAAAAAGAACTCAATTTTTAGTAATTTGGATATTTATATTTTATTCTCGATATGCACTTTGGTTTTATGCAAAAGAACTCAATTTTTTGTAATTTCAAAATTTATAATTTATGTTGGATCCCTACTTTTGTTTTACAAAAAGAACTCAATTTTTACTAATTTTGATATTTATATTTTATTCTCGATATGTACTTTGGTTTTATGTAAAAGAACTCAATTTTTTGTAATTTCGAAATTTATATTTTATTTTGGATCCCTACTTTTGTTTTACAAAAAGAACTCAATTTTTAGTAATTTGGATATTTATATTTTATTTTCGATCCGTACTTTTGTTTTACAAAAAAAATTCAATTTTTAATAATTTCGAAATGGATATATTATTTCTCATCCGTAGTTTTGTTTTAAAAAAAAGAAACTGAATTTTTCATAATTTTGAAATTTATATTTTATTCTCGTTACGTACTTCTGTTTTATGCAAAAGAACTCAATTTTTTGTAATTTCGAAATTGATATTTTATTTTGGATCCCTACTTTTGTGTTACAAAAGGAACTCAATTTTTAGTAATTTGGATATTTATATTTTATTCTCGATATGTACTTTGGTTTTATGCAAAAGAACTCAATTTTCTGTAATTTCGAAATTGATATTTTATTTTGGATCCCTACTTTTGTTTTACAAAAAGAACTCAATTTTTAGTAATTTGGATATTTATATATTATCCTCGATATGTACTTTGGTTTTATGCAAAAGACTTCAATTTTTGGTAATTTCGAAATTTATATTTTATTTTGGATCCCTACTTTTGTTTTACAAAAAGAACTCAATTTGTAGTAATTTGGATATTTATATTTTATTCTCGATATGTACGTTGGTTTTATGCAAAAGAACTCAATTTTTTGTAATTTCGAAATTAATATTTTATTTTGGATCCTACTTTTGTTTTACAAAAAGAACTCAATTTTTAGTAATTTGGATATTTGTATTTTATTCTCGATATATACTTTGGTTTTATGCAAAAGAACTCAATTTTTTGTAATTTCGAAATTGATATTTTATTTTGGATCCCTACTTTTGTTTTACAAAAAGAACTCAATTTTTAATAATTTGGATATTTATATTTTATTCTCGATATGTACTTTGTTTTCTGCAAAAGAACTCAATTTTTTTCTAATTTTGAAATTGATATTTTATTATTGATCACTACTTTTGTTTTTCAAAAACAACTCAATTTTTAGTAATTTGGACATTTATATTTTATTCTTGATATGTACTTTGGTTTTATGCAAAAGAACTCAATTTTTCTTAATTTCGAAATTTATATGTTATTCTGGATCCCTACTTTTGTTTTACAAAAAGAACTCAATTTGTAGTAATTTGGATATTTATATTTTATTCTCGATATGTACGTTGGTTTTATGCAAAAGAACTCAATTTTTTGTAATTTTGAAATTTATATTTTATTTTGGATCCCTACTTTTGTTTTACAAAAAGAACTCAATTTTTAGTAATTTGGATATTTATATTTTATTCTCGATATGTACTTTGGTTTTATGCAAAAGAACTCAATTTTTTGTAATTTCAAAATTTATAATTTATGTTGGATCCCTACTTTTGTTTTACAAAAAGAACTCAATTTTTACTAATTGGGATATTTATATTTTATTCTCGATATGTACTTTGGTTTTATGTAAAAGAACTCAATTTTTTGTAATTTTGAAATTTATATTTTATTTTGGATCCCTACTTTTGTATTACAAAAAGAACTCAATTTTTAGTAATTTGGATATTTATATTTTATTTTCGATCCGTACTTTTGTTTTACAAAAAAATTTCAATTTTTAATAATTTTGAAATGGATATATTATTCCTCATCCGTAGTTTTGTTTTATGCAAAAGAACTCAATTTTTTGTAATTTCGAAATTGATATTTTATTTTGGATCCCTACTTTTGTTTTACAAAAAGAACTCAATTTTTAGTAATTTGGATATTTATATTTTATTCTCGATATGTACTTTGGCTTTCTGCGAAAGAACTCAATTTTTTGTAATTTCGAAATTTATATTTTATTTTGGATCCTAATTTTGTTTTACAAAAAGAACTAAATTTTTAGTAATTTGGATATTTGTATTTTATTCTCGATGTATACTTTGGTTTTATGCAAAAGAACTCAATTTTTTGTAATTTCGAAATTGATATTTTATTTTGCATCCCTACTTTTGTTTTACAAAAAGAACTCAATTTTTAATAATTTGGATATTTATATTTTATTCTCGATATGTACTTTGTTTTCTGCAAAAGAACTCAATTTTTTTCCAATTTTGAAATTGATATTTTATTATGGATCACTACTTTTGTTTTTCAAAAACAACTCAATTTTTAGTAATTTGGATATTTATATGTTATTCTTGATATGTACTTTGGTTTTATGCAAAAAAACTCAATTTTTTGTAATTTCGAAATTTATATGTTATTCTGGATCCCTACTTTTGTTTTACAAAAAGAACTCAATTTGTAGTAATTTGGATATTTATATTTTATTCTCGATATGTACGTTGTTTTTATGCAAAAGAACTCAATTTTTTGTAATTTCGAAATTTATATTTTATTTTGGATCCCTACTTTTGTTTTACAAAAAGAACTCAATTTGTAGTAATTTGGATATTTATATTTTATTCTCGATATGTACGTTGGTTTTATGCAAAAGAACTCAATTTTTTGTAATTTTGAAATTTATATTTTATTTTGGATCCGTACTTTTGTTTTACAAAAAGAACTCAATTTTTAGTAATTTGGATATTTATATTTTATTCTCGATATGCACTTTGGTTTTATGCAAAAGAACTCAATTTTTTGTAATTTCAAAATTTATAATTTATGTTGAATCCCTACTTTTGTTTTACAAAAAGAACTCAATTTTTACTAATTTGGATATTTATATTTTATTCTCGATATGTACTTTGGTTTTATGTAAAAGAACTCAATTTTTTGTAATTTCGAAATTTATATTTTATTTTGGATCCCTACTTTTGTTTTACAAAAAGAACTCAATTTTTAGTAATTTGGATATTTATATTTTATTTTCGATCCGTACTTTTGTTTTACAAAAAAAATTCAATTTTTAATAATTTCGAAATGGATATATTATTTCTCATCCGTAGTTTTGTTTTAAAAAAAAGAAACTGAATTTTTCATAATTTTGAAATTTATATTTTATTCTCGTTACGTACTTTTGTTTTATGCAAAAGAACTCAATTTTTTGCAATTTCAAAATTGATATTTTATTTTGGATCCCTACTTTTGTTTTACAAAAAGAACTCAATTTGTAGTAATTTGGATATTTATATTTTATTCTCGATATGTACGTTGGTTTTATGCAAAAGAACTCAATTTTTTGTAATTTTGAAATTTATATTTTATTTTGGATCCCTACTTTTGTTTTACAAAAAGAACTCAATTTTTAGTAATTTGGATATTTATATTTTATTTTCGATCCGTACTTTTGTTTTACAAAAAAAATTCAATTTTTAATAATTTCGAAATGGATATATTATTTCTCATCCGTAGTTTTGTTTTAAAAAAAAGAAACTGAATTTTTCATAATTTTGAAATTTATATTTTATTCTCGTTACGTACTTTTGTTTTATGCAAAAGAACTCAATTTTTTGTAATTTCGAAATTTATATGTTATTCTGGATCACTACTTTTGTTTTACAAAAAGAACTCAATTTGTAGTAATTTGGATATTTATATTTTATTCTCGATATGTACGTTGGTTTAATGCAAAAGAACTCAATTTTTTGTAATTTTGAAATTTATATTTTATTTTGGATCCCTACTTTTGTTTTACAAAAAGAACTCAATTTTTAGTAATTTGGATATTTATATTTTATTCTCGATATGCACTTTGGTTTTATGCAAAAGAGATCAATTTTATGTAATTTCAAAATTTATAATTTATGTTGGATCCGTACTTTTGTTTTACAAAAAGAACTCAATTTTTACTAATTTGGATATTTATATTTTATTCTCGATATGTACTTTGGTTTTATGTAAAAGAACTCAATTTTTTGTAATTTCGAAATTTATATTTTATTTTGGATCCCTAGTTTTGTTTTACAAAAAGAACTCAATTTTTAATAATTTGGATATTTATATTTTATTCTCGATATGTACTTTGGTTTTATGCAAAAGAACTCAATTTTTTGTAATTTCGAAATTGATATTTTATTTTGGATCCCTACTATTGTTTTACAAAAAGAACTCAATTTTTACTAATTTGGATATTTATATTTTATTCTCGATATGTAGTTTGGTTTTATGCAAAAGACCTCAATTTTTTGTAATTTCGAAATTTATATTTTATTTTGGATCCCTACTTTTGTTTTACAAAAAGAACTCAATTTGTAGTAATTTGGATATTTATATTTTATTCTCGATATGTACGTTGGTTTTATGCAAAAGAACTCAATTTTTAGTAATTTGGATATTTATATTTTATTCTCGATATGTACTTTGGTTTTATGCAAAAGAACTCAATTTTTTGTAATTTCAAAATTTATAATTTATGTTGGATCCCTACTTTTGTTTTACAAAAAGAACTCAATTTTTACTGATTTGGATATTTATATTTTATTCTCGATATGTACTTTGGTTTTATGTAAAAGAACTCAATTTTTTGTAATTTCAAAATTTATATTTTATTTTGGATCCCTACTTTTGTTTTACAAAAAGAACTCAATTTGTAGTAATTTGGATATTTATATTTTATTCTCGATATGTACGTTGGTTTTATGCAAAAGAACTCAATTTTTTGTAATTTTGAAATTTATATTTTATTTTGGATCCCTACTTTTGTTTTACAAAAAGAACTCAATTTGTAGTAATTTGGATATTTATATTTTATTCTCGATATGTACGTTGGTTTTATGCAAAAGAACTCAATTTTTTGTAATTTTGAAATTTATATTTTATTTTGGATCCCTACTTTTGTTTTACAAAAAGAACTCAATTTTTAGTAATTTGGATATTTATATTTTATTTTCGATCCGTACTTTTGTTTTACAAAAAAAATTGAATTTTTAATAATTTCGAAATGGATATATTATTTCTCATCCGTAGTTTTGTTTTAAAAATAAGAAACTGAATTTTTCATAATTTTGAAATTTATATTTTATTCTCGTTACGTACTTTTGTTTTATGCAAAAGAACTCAATTTTTTGTAATTTCGAAATTGATATTTTATTTTGGATCCCTACTTTTGTTTTACAAAAGGAACTCAATTTTTAGTAACTTGGATATTTATATTTTATTCTCGATATGTACTTTGGTTTTATGCAAAAGAACTCAATTTTTTGTAATTTCGAAATTGATATTTTATATTGGATCCCTACTTTTGTTTTACAAAAAGAACTCAATTTTTAGTAATTTGGATATTTATATTTTATTCTCGATATGTACTTGGGTTTTATGCAAAAGAACTCAATTTTTTGTAATTTCGAAATTTTTATTTGATTTTGGATCCCTACTTTTGCTTTACAAAAAGAACTCAATTTTTAGTAATTTGGATATTTATATTTTATTCTCGATATGTACTTGGGTTTTATGCAAAAGAACTCAATTTCTTGTAATTTCGAAATTTTTATTTGATTTTGGAACCCTACTTTTGTTTTACAAAAAGAACACAATTTTTAGTAATTTGGATATTTATATTTTATTCTCGATATGTACTTTGGTTTTGTGCGAAAGAACTCAATTTTTTGTAATTTCGAAATTTATATTTTATTTTGGATCCTAATTTTGTTTTACAAAAAGAACTAAATTTTTAGTAATTTGGATATTTGTATTTTATTCTCGATATATACTTTGGTTTTATGCAAAAGAACTCAATTTTTTGTAATTTCGAAATTGATATTTTATTTTGGATCCCTACTTTTGTTTTACAAAAAGAACTCAATTTTTAATAATTTGGATATTTATATTTTATTCTCGATATGTACTTTGTTTTCTGCAAAAGAACTCAATTTTTTTCTAATTTTGAAATTGATATTTTATTATGGATCACTACTTTTGTTTTTCAAAAACAACTCAATTTTTAGGAATATGGATATTTATATTTTATTCTTGATATGTACTTTGGTTTTATGCAAAAGAACTTAATTTTTTGTAATTTCGAAATTTATATGTTATTCTGGATCCCTACTTTTGTTTTACAAAAAGAACTCAATTTGTAGTAATTTGGATATTTATATTTTATTCTCGATATGTATGTTGGTTTTATGCAAAAGAACTCAATTTTTTGTAATTTTGAAATTTATATTTTATTTTGGATCCCTACTTTTGTTTTACAAAAAGAACTCAATTCTTAGTAATTTGGATATTTATATTTTATTCTCGATATGCACTTTGCTTTTATGCAAAAGAACTCAATTTTTTGTAATTTCAAAATTTATAATTTATGTTGGATCCCTACTTTTGTTTTACAAAAAGAACTCAATTTTTACTAATTTGGATATTTATATTTTATTCTCGATATGTACTTTGGTTTTATGTAAAAGAACTCAATTTTTTGTAATTTCGAAATTTAGATTTTATTTTAGATCCCTACTTTTGTTTTACAAAAAGAACTCAATTCTTAGTAATTTGGATATTTATATTTTATTTTCGATCCGTACTTTTGTTTTACAAAAAAAATTCAATTTTTAATAATTTCGAAATTGATATATTATTTTTCATTTGTAGTTTTGTTTGACAAAAAAGAAACTCAATTTTTCATTATTTTGAAACTTATATTTTATTCTCGATACGTACTTTTGTTTTATGCAAAATAACTCAATTTTTTGTAATTTCGAAATTGATATTTTATTTTGGATCCTTACTTTTGTTTTACAAAAACAACTCAATTTTTAGCAATTTGGATATTTATATTTTATTCTCGATATGTACTTGGGTTTTATGCAAAAGAACTCAATTTTTTTGTAATTTCGAAATTGATATTTTATTTTGGATCCCTACTTTTGTTTTACAAAAAGAACTCGATTTTTAATAATTTGGATATTTATATTTTATTTTCGATCCATAGTTTTGTTTTACAAAAAAGAAACTCAATTTTTCATAATTTTGAAATTTATATTTTATTCTCGATACGTACTTTTGTTTTATGCAAAAGAACTCAATTTTTTGTAATTTCGAAATTGATATTTTATTTTGGATCCCTACTTTCGTTTTACAAAAAGAACTCAAATTTTAGTAATTTGGATATTTATATTTTATTCTCGATATGTACTTTGGTTTTATGCAAAAGAACTCAATTTTTTGTAATTTCGAAATTGATATTTTATTTTGGATCCCTACTTTTGTTTTACAAAAAGACCTTAATTTTTAGTAATTTGGATATTTATATTTTATTTTCGATCCGTACTTTTGTTTTACAAAAAAAAATCAATTTTTAATACTTTCGAAATTGATATATTATTTCTCATCCGTAGTTTTGATTTACAAAAAAGAAACTCAATTTTTCAGAATTTTGAAACTTATATTTTATTCTCGATACGTACTTTTGTTTTATGCAAAAGAACTCAATTTTTTGTAATTTCGAAATTGATATTTTAATTTGGATCCCTACTTTTGTTTTACAAAAAGAACTCAATTTTTAGTAATTTGGATATTTATATTTTATGCTCGATATGTACTTTGGTTTTATGCAAAAGAACTCAATTTTTTGTAATTTCGAAATCTATATTTTATTTTGGATCCCAACTTTTGTTTTACAAAAAGAACTCAATTTTTTGTAATTTGGATATTTATATTTTATTGTCGATATGTACTTTGGTTTTATGCAAAAGAACTCAATTTTTTGTAATTTCAAAATTTATATTTTATTTTGGATCCCTACTTTTGTTTTACAAAAAGAACTCAATTTTTACTAATTTGGATATTTATACTTTATTCTCGATATGTACTTTGGTTTTATGCAAAAGAACTCAATTTTTTGTAATTTCGAAATTTATATTTTATTTTGGATCCCTACTTCTGTTTTACAAAAAGAACTCAATTTTTACTAATTTGGATATTTATATTTTACTGTCGATACGGAATTTTGTTTTACAAAAAAATTTCAATTTTTAATATTTTCGAAATTGATATATTATTTTTCATTTGTAGTTTTGTTTTACAAAAAAGAAACTCAATTTTTCATAATTTTGAAACTTATATTTTATTCTCGATACGTACTTTTGTTTTATGCAAAAGAACTCAATTTTTTGTAATTTCGATATTGATATTTTATTTTGGATCCCTACTTTTGTTTTACAAAAGAACCCAATTTTTAGTAATTTGGATATTTATATTTTATTCTCGATATGTACTTTGGTTTTATGCAAAAGAACTCAATTTTTTGTAATTTCGAAATTTATATTTTATTTTGGATCCCTACTTTTGTTTTACAAAAAGAACTCAATTTTTAGTAATTTGGATATTTATATTTTATTCTCGATATGTACTTTGGTTTTATTCAAAAGAACTCAATTTTTTCTAATTTCGAAATTTATATTTTATTTTGGATCCCTACTTTTGTTTTACAAAAAGAACTCAATTTTTAGTAATTTGGATATTTATATTTTATTCTCGATATGTACTTTGGTTTTATGCAAAAGAACTCAATTTTTTGTAATTTCAAAATTTATATTTTATTTTGGATCCCTACTTTTGTTTTACAAAAAGAACTCAATTTTTAGTAATTTAGATATTTATATATTATTTTCGATCCGTACTTTTGTTTTACAAAAAAAAGTCAATTTTTAATATTTTCGAAATTGATATATTATTTCCCATCCGTAGTTTTGGTTTACTAAAAAGAAACTGAATTTTTCATAATTTTCAAATTTCTATTTTATTCTCGAGACGTATTTTCGTTTTATGCAAAAGAACTCAATTTTTTTTAATTTCGAAATTGATATTTTATTTTGGATGCGTACTTTTCTTTTACAAAAAGAACTCAATTTTTAGTAATTTGGATATTTATATTTTATTCTCGATATGTACTTTGGTTTTATGCAAAAGAACTCAATTTTTTGTAATTTCGAAATTGATATTTTATTTTGGATCCCTACTTTTGTTTTACAAAAAGAACTAAATTTTTAGTAATTTGGATATTTATATTTTATTCTCGATATGTACTTTGCTTTTATGCAAAAGAACTCCATTTTTTCTAATTTCGAAATTGATATTTTATTTTGGATCCCTACTTTTGTTTTACAAAAAGAATTCAATTTTTAGTAATTTGGATATTTATAATTTATTTTCGATCCGTACTTTTGTTTTACAAAAAAAATTCAATTTTTAATAATTTTGAAATTGATATATTATTTTTCATCCGTAGTTTTGGTTTACAAAAAAGAAACTCAATTTTTCATAATTTGGAAATTTATATTTTATTCTCGATACGTACTTTTGTTTTATGCAAAATAACTCATTTTTTTGTAATTTCGAAATTGATATTTTATTTTGGATCCCTACTTTTGTTTTACAAAAAGAACTCAATTTTTCGTAATTTTGATATTTATATTTTATTCTCGATATGTACTTGGGTTTTATGCAAAAGAACCCAATTTTTGTAATTTCAAAATTGATATATTATTTTGGATCCCTACTTTTGTTTTACAAAAAGAACTCAATGTTTAGTAATTTAGATATTTATATTTTATTTTCGATCCGTACTTTTGTTTTACAAAAAAAATTCAATTTTTAATAATTTCGAAATTGATATATTATTTTTCATCCGTAGTTTTGTTTTACAAAAAAGAAACTCAATTTTTCATAATTTGGAAATTTATATTTTATTCTCGATATGTACTTTTGTTTTATGCAAAAGAACTCAATTTTTTTTAATTTCGAAATTTATATTTCATTTTGGATCCCTACTTTGTTTTACAAAAAGAACTCAATTTTTAGTAATTTGGATATTTATATTTTATTCTCGATATGTACTTGGGTTTTATGGAAAAGAACTCAATTTTTTGTAATTTCGAAATTGATATTTCATTTTGGATCCCTACTTTTGTTTTACAAAAAGAACTAAATTTTTAGTAATTTGGATATTTATATTTTATTCTCGATATGTACTTGGGTTTTATGCAAAAGAACTCAATTTTTTGTAATTTCAAAATTGATATTTTATTTTGGATCCCTACTTTTGTTTTACAAAAAGAACTCAATTCTAAGTAATTTGGATATTTATAATTTATTTTCGATCCGTACTTTTGTTTTACAAAAAAAATTGAATTTTTAATAATTTCAAAAATGATATATTATTTCTCATCCGTAGTTTTGTTTTACAAAAAAGAACTCAATTTTTAGTAATTTGGATATTTATATTTTATTCTCGATATGTACTTGGGTTTTATGCAAAAGAACTCAATTTTTTGTAATTTCGAAATTGATATTTCATTCTGGATCCCTACTTTTGTTTTACAAAAAGAACTCAATTTTTAGTAATTTGGGTATTTATATTTTATTCTCGATATGTACTTCGGTTTTATGCAAAAGAACTCAATTTTTTGTAATTTCGAAATTGATATTTTATTTTGGATCCCTACTTTTGTTTTACAAAAAGAACTCAATTTTTAGTAATTTAGATATTTATATTTTATTTTCGATATGTACTTTTGTTTTACAAAAAAATTCAATTTTTAATAATTTCGAAATTGATATATTATTTCTCATCCGTAGTTTTGTTTTTCAAAAAGATACTCGAATTTTTCATAATTTTGAAATTTATATTTTATTCTCGATACGTACTTTTGTGTTATGCAAAAGAACTCAATTTTTTGTAATTTCGAAATTGATATTTTATTTTAAATCCCTACTTTTGTTTACAAAAAGAACTCAATTTTCGGTAATTTGGATATTTATATTTTATTCTCGATATGTACTTCGGTTTTATGCAAAAAAACTCAATTTTTTGTAATTTCGAAATCTATATTTTATTTTGGATCCCAACTTTTGTTTTACAAAAAGAACTCAATTTTTTGTAATTTGGATATTTATATTTTATTGTCGATATGTACTTTGGTTTTATGCAAAAGAACTCAATTTTTTGTAATTTCAAAATTTATATTTTATTTTGGATCCCTACTTTTGTTTTACAAAAAGAACTCAATTTTTACTAATTTGGATATTTATACTTTATTCTCGATATGTACTTTGGTTTTATGCAAAAGAACTCAATTTTTTGTAATTTCGAAATTTATATTTTATTTTGGATCCCTACTGCTTTTACAAAAGAACTCAATTTTTACTAATTTGGATATTTATATTTTACTTGTCGATACTGAATTTTGTTTTACAAAAAAATTTCAATTTTTAATATTTTCGAAATTGATATATTATTTTTCATTTGTAGTTTTGTTTTACAAAAAAGAAACTCAATTTTTCATAATTTTGAAACTTATATTTTATTCTCGATACGTACTTTTGTTTTATGCAAAAGAACTCAATTTTTTGTAATTTCGATATTGATATTTTATTTTGGATCCCTACTTTTGTTTTACAAAAAGAACCCAATTTTTAGTAATTTGGATATTTATATTTTATTCTCGATATGTACTTTGGTTTTATGCAAAAGAACTCAATTTTTTGTAATTTCGAAATTTATATTTTATTTTGGATCCCTACTTTTTGTTTTACAAAAAGAACTCAATTTTTAGTAATTTGGATATTTATATTTTATTCTCGATATGTACTTTGGTTTTATTCAAAAGAACTCAATTTTTTCTAATTTCGAAATTTATATTTTATTTTGGATCCCTACTTTTGTTTTACAAAAAGAACTCAATTTTTAGTAATTTGGATATTTATATTTTATTCTCGATATGTACTTTGGTTTTATGCAAAAGAACTCAATTTTTTGTAATTTCAAAATTTATATTTTATTTTGGATCCCTACTTTTGTTTTACAAAAAGAACTCAATTTTTAGTAATTTAGATATTTATATATTATTTTCGATCCGTACTTTTGTTTTACAAAAAAAAGTCAATTTTTAATATTTTCGAAATTGATATATTATTTCCCATCCGTAGTTTTGGTTTACTAAAAAGAAACTGAATTTTTCATAATTTTCAAATTTCTATTTTATTCTCGAGACGTATTTTCGTTTTATGCAAAAGAACTCAATTTTTTTTAATTTCGAAATTGATATTTTATTTTGGATGCGTACTTTTCTTTTACAAAAAGAACTCAATTTTTAGTAATTTGGATATTTATATTTTATTCTCGATATGTACTTTGGTTTTATGCAAAAGAACTCAATTTTTTGTAATTTCGAAATTGATATTTTATTTTGGATCCCTACTTTTGTTTTACAAAAAGAACTAAATTTTTAGTAATTTGGATATTTATATTTTATTCTCGATATGTACTTTGCTTTTATGCAAAAGAACTCCATTTTTTCTAATTTCGAAATTGATATTTTATTTTGGATCCCTACTTTTGTTTTACAAAAAGAATTCAATTTTTAGTAATTTGGATATTTATAATTTATTTTCGATCCGTACTTTTGTTTTACAAAAAAAAATTCAATTTTTAATAATTTTGAAATTGATATATTATTTTTCATCCGTAGTTTTGGTTTACAAAAAAGAAACTCAATTTTTCATAATTTGGAAATTTATATTTTATTCTCGATACGTACTTTTGTTTTATGCAAAAGAACTCATTTTTTTGTAATTTCGAAATTGATATTTTATTTTGGATCCCTACTTTTGTTTTACAAAAAGAACTCAATTTTTCGTAATTTTGATATTTATATTTTATTCTCGATATGTACTTGGGTTTTATGCAAAAGAACCCAATTTTTGTAATTTCAAAATTGATATATTATTTTGGATCCCTACTTTTGTTTTACAAAAAGAACTCAATGTTTAGTAATTTAGATATTTATATTTTATTTTCGATCCGTACTTTTGTTTTACAAAAAAAATTCAATTTTTAATAATTTCGAAATTGATATATTATTTTTCATCCGCAGTTTTGTTTTACAAAAAAGAAACTCAATTTTTCATAATTTGGAAATTTATATTTTATTCTCGATATGTACTTTTGTTTTATGCAAAAGAACTCAATTTTTTTTAATTTCGAAATTTATATTTCATTTTGGATCCCTACTTTGTTTTACAAAAAGAACTCAATTTTTAGTAATTTGGATATTTATATTTTATTCTCGATATGTACTTGGGTTTTATGGAAAAGAACTCAATTTTTTGTAATTTCGAAATTGATATTTCATTTTGGATCCCTACTTTTGTTTTACAAAAAGAACTAAATTTTTAGTAATTTGGATATTTATATTTTATTCTCGATATGTACTTGGGTTTTATGCAAAAGAACTCAATTTTTTGTAATTTCAAAATTGATATTTTATTTTGGATCCCTACTTTTGTTTTACAAAAAGAACTCAATTCTAAGTAATTTGGATATTTATAATTTATTTTCGATCCGTACTTTTGTTTTACAAAAAAAATTGAATTTTTAATAATTTCAAAAATGATATATTATTTCTCATCCGTAGTTTTGTTTTACAAAAAAGAACTCAATTTTTAGTAATTTGGATATTTATATTTTATTCTCGATATGTACTTGGGTTTTATGCAAAAGAACTCAATTTTTTGTAATTTCGAAATTGATATTTCATTCTGGATCCCTACTTTTGTTTTACAAAAAGAACTCAATTTTTAGTAATTTGGGTATTTATATTTTATTCTCGATATGTACTTCGGTTTTATGCAAAAGAACTCAATTTTTTGTAATTTCGAAATTGATATTTTATTTTGGATCCCTACTTTTGTTTTACAAAAAGAACTCAATTTTTAGTAATTTAGATATTTATATTTTATTTTCGATATGTACTTTTGTTTTACAAAAAAAATTCAATTTTTAATAATTTCGAAATTGATATATTATTTCTCATCCGTAGTTTTGTTTTTCAAAAAAGATACTGAATTTTTCATAATTTTGAAATTTATATTTTATTCTCGATACGTACTTTTGTGTTATGCAAAAGAACTCAATTTTTTGTAATTTCGAAATTGATATTTTATTTTAAATCCCTACTTTTGTTTACAAAAAGAACTCAATTTTCGGTAATTTGGATATTTATATTTTATTCTCGATATGTACTTGGGTTTTACTCAAAACAACTCAATTTTTTGTAATTTTGAAATTGATATTTCATTTTGGATCCCTACTTTTGTTTTACAAAAAGAACTCAATTTTTTGTAATATGGATATTTATATTTTATTCTCGATATGTACTTGAGTTTTAAGCAAAAGCACTCAATTTTTGTAATTTCGAAATTGATATTTTATTTCTGATCCCTACTTTTGTTTTACATAAAGAACTCAATTTTTAGTAATATGGATATTTATATTTTATTCTCGATATGTACTTTGGTTTAATGCAAAAGAACTCAATTTTTTGTAATTTCGAAATTGATATTTTATTTTGGATCCCTACTTTTGTTTTAGAAACACAACTCAATTTTTTGTAATTTGGATATTTATAATTTATTTTCGATCCGTACTTTTGTTTTACAAAAAAAGTTCAATTTTTAATAATTTCGAAATTGATATATTATTTTTCATCCGTAGTTTTGTTTTACAAAAAAGAAACTCAATTTTTCATAATTTGAAAATTTATATTTTATTCTTGATACGTACTTTTGTTTTATGCAAAAGAACTCAATTTTTTGTAATTTCGAAATTTATATTTTATTTTGGATCCCTACTTTTGTTTTACAAAAAGAACTCAATTTTTAGTAATTTGGATATTTATATTTTATTTTTGATCCGTACTTTTGTGTTACAAAAAAAATTCAATTATTAATAATTTCGAAATTGATATATTATTTTTCATCCGTAGTTTTGTTTTGCAAAAAAGAAACTCAATTTTTCATAATTTGAAAATTTATATTTTATTCTCGATACGTACTTTTGTTTTATGCAAAAGAACTCAATTTTTTGTAATTTCGAAATTGATATTTTATTTTGGATCCCTACTTTTGTTTTACATAAAGAACTCAATTTTTCATAATTTGGATATTTATATTTTATTCTCGATATGTACTTTGGTTTTATGTAAAAGAACTCAATTTGTTGTAATTTCAAAATTTATATTTTATTTTGGATCCCTACTTTTGTTTTACAAAAAGAACTCAATTTTTAATAATTTGGATATTTATACTTTATTCTCGATATGTAATTTGGTTTTATGCAAAAGAACTCAATTTTTTGTAATTTCGAAATTTATATTTTATTTTGGATCCCTACTTTTGTTTTACAAAAAGAACTCAATTTTTAGTAATTTGGATATTTATATTTTATTCTCGATATGTACTTCGATTTTATGCAAAAGAACTCAATCTTTTGTAATTTCGAAATTGATATTTTATTTTGGATCCCTACTTTTGTTTTACAAAAAGAACTCAATTTTTAGTAATTTGGATATTTATATTTTATTCTCGATATGTACTTTGGATTTATGCAAAAGAACTAAATATTTTGTAATTTCAAAATTGATATTTTATTTTGGATCCCTACTTTTGTTTTACAAAAAGAACTCAATGTTTAGTAATTTAGATATTTATATTTTATTGTTGATCCGTTGTTTTGTTTTACAATAAAAATGTTAAATAAAGACGGCAGTTTAAAAACCAAGAGTGGGGTTGAATTGGGTTTTGAAAGAAATTTTCTCTTTTAAATAAATTTTCAGGTTTTGAAAAACTTTCAAAAACTTGGATGTGAATTTTTCCAATCCTTTGATTAACGCTGTTGGGATTAGCAATTGTAATAATGATCCACAATTAAGAGATAAAGAGAAAGAGAAAGAACACAGAGATTTATACTGGTTCGGATTAAGCCAATCCTACATCCAGTTCCCAACCACCACAAATCCGTGATGATTTTCCCCACTATCTTTAAATGAAATTACAAACACCAATTCATGCAATAACAAATAAAGATAAACGGAAACACCTCCTCAGACACACTAAGGATGAAACACCTCCCCAGACACACTGAGGATGAAACCCACCTCTCTTGACACACAAGAGATGAAACACCTCCCTTAGAACAGATCCAAGGGATGAATTTTCCCTTCTACGAAAAACAAGTAAAAGAATACACCGAAATGTGTCTGGATAGAAAGCTTAAGCACAATGATCACCACTTCCAAGACTTGATCAACCTCGAAGAGAGCGGGAAGCGGCTTTGAAAAAGCTAAGGCGCAGAAACACTTTGAATATTTTGTGTTTGTTCGGATGTGTTAAACCTAAGACATTCTCTTTCATTTTATAATTCGAAAATGCTCCAAAGTTTCCATTCTTAGGTTGATTTAAAATTAATTTCGCAAAAGCGACTCATTTAATCGATTATATTAAAAGCTTAATCGATTATATTATGTTTAAAAACTGGAAAACAAACATCGTTTGATTTAATCGATTAGATTAAGGCCATAATCGATTATATTAACCCAGAACCAATATAATCGATTATCAAAGACACTTAATCGATTATTTTGCTCGTTAAACATTTTTTATTCAAATTTTAAGTTAAATAATCGATTATCCACGTATGGTAATCGATTAAAAGCGTAGAAAAACGTTTTTGCGAGAAAACACCTTGCTCTCTTGTTTGGGAAGGTCTTGAATGGGATTTATGACTTACTCTTTTTATCCTACACCCAAAACAGAACCTTCTACCTTTGATCCTTCAGCTCTTGAGAAAATCTTCATCAATCTTCTCTCTTGAAAGCTTTGAATGCTCTTTATGCCTTTCCTTTCTTATCAAGCAACCTTCCTTTGTGAGATGGCACAAGTCTTTAATGTTGATTGAAACTTCCTAAAAACTTCATCATCAAAACTTTATGTCTCCATAAAACTCTGGACTTGAAATATGCCAACAATCTCCCCCTTTTTGATGATGATAAAAAGAAACCTAGAGACTTGTGATAATATCCTGAAAATCTTGAAAATAATGTATGGATATCTCCATCATAAATATTAGTCCACAAAGGAAATAAAATAGGTAGTCATATAGCATTTAAGTTTCAATTTGAAATTTTGAAAAAGAGATTTCAAGGAATTAATGAGAGGAAATTATTTCTAAAAGCTCCCCCTTAAACTATGCTCTTAATTGTTTAAGCTATATTAGGCACTTATTTGAATTATTTCCTAAAGTTCCCTTGAAATTAATTTTCTTAAAAGCTATATTAACTAGACAGATTTTCAATCAAGACAAATATTTTCTCCCCCTTTATTTTTATCATTTTCAAAAGATTACATTTTCGGAGATAATTACAGCGAAGCAAATTAATACACGAGAAAATAATAGAGAGAAAAAATACAGCAGCTGGAAAATAATGAAGAACAAGCTAAGGAAAAGTGAACTTGTAGCTTATTCAGTTTCTTCACTATCTTCTTCATCTTCCTCATCATTGGCTGGCTGTTTGCCTCTTGAGGATGTTGTATTATCTTCTTCAGGAGATAAATCTTCAATTTCCATCTTTCTTTCAACTCTATACATTCTTCTATTAAGCCTTGAGAGTTGATGAGAAAGGCCTTGAAATTCCTTGGAGTGAAGATTCATCATAGAATCCATTCTTGATATGAGAAGCTCCTCTACTGATCCTGGTTGAGGTTGAAATTGAGGTGGAGGATGAGATTGGTCTTCATCATCTTCTTCCATGGCAGCAGCTCCTTCTTCTCTTTGGGTAAACCTGTTGCCTTGTTCTATGAGGCCCATATGCCTTAGAACATTTTTGCCAATTTTGCTATTGCTTAGCAAAATCTGTTTATTCACCCTTCAAGATCAACACCTTTGTATTCTAGAATCTTAGAAACAAACACAGACATAGGGTAATGCAAAGAGGAAAGCCTAATGGCTTTAAACATATTATCAAGGATAATTGTGGGCCAATCTATGCTCACATTATTAAGGAATCCATACATTAGAAGAATGTCTTCCTTAGTAAGTTGGGCATGATTAGTGCCTCTTGCAACTAAAATCCAAACAATAACATAATGCAACATTCTTTCATTTAACTTAACATTACCAACTTTATACAAGTTCTCAACTTGTAGGTTAGGATCCTTGCAGAATTTTCTGAATTCTACCAACTTGTTGAAGTCCTCAAAGCCATATGTGATGTTTATGCCTTGAGTTGAGAGACCAGCTACATTGTTCCACAAATCTTCATCAAAGAAGATCCTTACACCTTTCACTTTGGTGCTTGGACTTGCAGTTCTTGATGTCAAGTTCATGTAGAACACTCTAACCAAATCTGGGTAGAATGCCCCTTCCATCTCCACAAATTGTTGTAGTCCACTTCCTACTAAAAATTCCTGAAATTGAAAACCATGAGATCTAAAAATTCACAAGACAAGAATTTAGGGGTAAGAATTTTTCTATCCTTCCACTTGTTAACAAAGGCAATTTGCGGATCTTCATCCGAAATCCAACCGGCTAGAGTTGGAGGTCTCCTTTCTTGAGAAGTCATTGGCTCCTTGCCCTTTCTCCTTGATGGCATCTTCCTTCTTCTTTGATCAGCCATTTCGGTGATATAAAAGACAAGAGAAATTGCACAACAAGATAATGGAATAACAGATACAGCACTGAGAAAATTAAAAAAATCGCACAAGACAGCAAAGAACAGCAGAAACAGACAAGAGTGAGAGAGAGAGTGAGTGAGTCACTTTGATTCTCAAACCAGCTATTTATAGAATGAAATCCGGTTCATAAAGCGTTGATTTAATGAAAATATATCCGTTGGGAGCGAATATAGCCGTTTAGAAAAGACAAAACACGTGAAAACATGGCCAAGGTTCGAAAATCAGATTTGCGAGAAAAACACAGAACGGTGCATTTAATCGATTATATTCTCATTTAATCGATTATTTTCCTTAAAAAATTTTCCAGAAAACGAAAACACAGAAATTTAATCGATTATGTGCATTTCTTAATCGATTAAATTGCTCCTCAGCGATTTAATCGATTATGTCATAAACGTAATCGATTATATTGTAAAACATTTTCATAAACACCGCGTTTAATCGATTAACACACGAAACTTAATCGATTAAATACGTAAATTTTAAGTAAAGCAGCTGAAATAACATCAAAATCAACAACAATACTTACCTGGATCCTTTCTAAGCTCATAAAATCTTACTTGAGATAAAAGATTGGTAAATATGCCAACTTGTTGATGTTTTTGTGCCTTCCTTCATAATCTTGATCACTTGCTAACTCATCACCAAAGAGGCCTTTTGGATATGGAACCAGCCTGCAATATAAACAAGAAAAATTCTGGTTCCCTACAATCACTTATCAGGGCCCTCATGGGTTAGAAACAATTTTTCCTTTGGGAACCCATTTGTATCTCCCATTAGGAACACTAAAATGTTTAATATTGCATCTATTAACCGAATGACCTTTATGCATACAATAAAAACATGTAGGAACATTTGTTTTCCTTGAAACATATGCATTTTTATAAAACTTCTTTGTAGGCACATTTTGTTTAAAGGAATTAGAATTTTCAAAAACCTTATTTGAATTAGACGATTCTCCTTTCACAAAAACAGTTTTAGTAGGTTTATGATTATACACGAAATTATAACCAAGACACCTTTTTCATATAAACCTTTTGCACTTTCAAAACATTATTTAAATTATTATTGCCCATCGTGATTTTTGAAAGAGATGTTTCAAGATAAGAAACCTTGTTTGCAAGAACACTACAATTTTCGCAAATAGGAATTTTGGTTTTGCATTTGCAAGGAATTTTCATTGTTTCCAAATCATCTTTCAAAACGATTTTCTCTTGTTCCAAATCTGAAATTTTCTTTTCAAGACTCTTGTAGTCATTTTTTAATTTATTATAAACCAAAGAAAGCTTTTCATATTTTTTACAAAGATTTAGAAATTCTTCAAGCAATTCATCATAATCATTTGGAAGATCGGAATCACTTACCTCATCTGCACGTGGATTCCACTTCATCATCCGCCATAAGACAAATGTTTGCTTCTTCTTCGATTCACTTGAACCCTCGGAAGAACTCACTTCATTGTCGTCCCAAGCAATATATGCTCTCTTCTTCTTTTGAAGAACTTCTTACTTTTCTTTTCCCTTTCTTCGGGTTTCTTGGAATTCGGACAATCTGCTCTCATGTGCCCCTTTTGCCACAACCATAACATTTATAATTATCGTTAGAATTTGAATTTTCAAATTTCTTACCTTTCTTATGGTTGCCTTTCTTCTTGATGAACTTTTTGTATTTCTTTACAAATTCATTTAGATCATCGTCTTCCGAATCATCGATATCATCTGCTCTCCTCTTTAATGGATTGAACCTTTAAGGCAATACCTTTTCTTTTAACGTCCTCTTCTTCACCGTTGAAGCGACCTAGCTCCATTTCATGTTCTCTAAGCTTTCCGAAGAGAGTTGTCATGTTCATGTTTGATAGATTCTTTGATTCAGTGATGGCCGTCACTTTAGGTTGCCAAGTCCTGTCCAAAGATTTCAAAATTTTGACATTTAATTCTTCGATGATCGAATTTCTTACCTAATGCCTTGAGATGATTTACGATGTGAGTAAATCTCTTTTGTACGTCGCATATGGTTTCTCCTTTGATCATACTGAAACATTTCATATTCCTGAATCAAGGTGTTCTTCCTTGATCGTTTCACTTCTTCCGTTCCTTCATGTGTGACTTCTAAAGTGTCCCACATCTCCTTTGCTGTAGTGCAATCCGACAACCTGTAAAACTCATCAATGGTTAAGGCGGATGCTATCATGTTACATGCCCTTATGTCGCATTGATTCCGGTTGTATTCGTCCTTGCTCCAATTTGCTTTCTTCTTAGGTACTGCGCTTCTTCAACAACAACCATAGGAATAAATGGACCATTTACAACAGACATCCCAAACGCCTTGATCATTAGACCTTAGAAAAATTTCCATCCTCTTTTTCCAAAAGGATAGTTTTCACCTGTAAAAAGTGGTGGTCTATGAATAGATGCACCTTCGACAAAAGTTTGATTTTTGTGCGCCATAAGGATCTTGTTTTTGAATAACTTTCAAAAACCAGCTCTGAGGCCAATTGTTAAATAAAGACGGCAGTGTAAAAACCAAGAGGGGGGGGTGAATTGGGTTTTTAAAGAAATTTTCTCTTTTAAATAAATTTTCAGGTTTTGAAAAACTTTCAAAAACTTGGATGTGAATTTTTCCAATCCTTTGATTAACGTCTGTTGGGATTAGCAATTGTAATAATGATCCACAATTAAGAGATAAAGAGAAAGAGAAAGAACACAGAGATTTATACTTGGTTCGGATTAAGCCAATCCTACATCCAGTTCCCAACCACCACAAATCCGTGATGATTTTCCCCACTATCTTTAAATGAAATTACAAACACCAATTCATGCAATAACAAATAAAGATAAACGGAAACACCTCCTCAGACACACTAAGGATGAAACACCTCCTCAGACACACTAAGGATGAAACACCTCCTCAGACACACTAAGGATGAAACACCTCCTCAGACACACTAAGATGAAACACCTCCCCAGACACACTGAGGATGAAACCCACCTCTCTTGACACACAAGAGATGAAACACCTCCCTTAGAACATATCCAAGGGATGAATTTTCCCTTCTAGAAAACAGTAAAAGAATACACCTGAAATGTCTTTGGATAGAAAGCTTAAGCACAATGATCACCACTTCCAAAGACTTGATCAAAGCGAAGAGAGTAGGAAAGCGGCTTTGAAAAAGCTAAGGCGCGAAACACTTTGAATATTTTGTGTTTGTTCGGATGTGTTAAACCTAAGACATTCTCTTTCATTTTATAATTCGAAAATGCTCCAAAGTTTCCATTCTTAGGTTGATTTAGAATTGATTTCGCAAAAGCGACTCATTTAATCGATTATATTAAAAGCTTAATCGATTATATCATGTTTAAAAGCTGGAAAACAAATATCGTCCGATTTAATCGATTAGATTAAGGCCATAGTCGATTATATTAACCCGGAATCAATATAATCGATTATCAAAGACACTTAATCGATTATTTTGCTCGTTAAACATTTTTTATTCAAATATTAAGTTAAATAATCGATTATCTACGTATGGTAATCGATTAAAAGCGTAGAAAAATGTTTTTGCGAGAAAACACCTTGCTCTCTTGTTTGGGAAGGTCTTGAATGGGATTTATGACTTACTCTTTTTATCCTACACCCAAAACAGAACCTTCTACCTTTGATCCTTCAGCTCTTGAGAAAATCTTCATCAATCTTCTCTTTTGAAAGCTTTGAATGCTCTTTATGCCTTTCCTTTCTTATCAAGCAACCTTCCTTTGTGAGATGGCACAAGTCTTTAATGTCAATAGAAACTTCCTAAAAACTTCATCATCAAAACTGTAGGTGTCCATAAAACTCTGGACTTGAAATATGCCAACAAAAAATTCAATTTTTAATAATTTTTAAATTGATATATTATTTTTCATCCGTACTTTTGTTTTACAAAAAAGAAACTCAATTTTTCATAATTTGGAAATTTATATTTTATTCTCGATACGTACTTTTGTTTTACGCAAAAGAACTCAATTTTTTGTAATTTCGACATTGATATTTTATTTTGGATCCCTACTTTTGTTTTACAAAAAGAACTCAATTTTTAGTAATTTGGATATTTATATTTTATTCTCGATATGTACTTTGGTTTTATGCAAAAGAACTCAATTTTTTGTAATTTCGAAATTGATATTTTATTTTGGATCCCTACTTTTTGTTTTACAAAAGGAACTCAATTTTTAGTAATTTGGATATTTATATTTTATTCTCGATATGTACTTTGGTTTTATTCAAAAGAACTCAATTTTTTGTAATTTCGAAATTTATATTTTATTTTGGATCCCTACTTTTGTTTTACAAAAAGAACTCAATTTTTAGTAATTTGGATATTTATATTTTATTCTCGATATGTACTTTGGTTTTATGCAAAAGAACTCAATTTTTTGTAATTTCGAAATTTATATTTTATTTTAGATCCCTACTTTTGTTTTACAAAAAGAACTCAATTTTTAGTAATTTGGATATTTATATTTTATTTTCGATCCATACTTTTGTTTTACAAAACAAATTCGATTTTTAATATTTTCGAAATTGATATATTATTTCCCATCCGTAGTTTTGGTTTACTAAAAAGAAACTGAATTTTTCATAATTTTGAAATTTCTATTTTATTCTCGAGACGTACTTTCGTTTTATGCAAAAGAACTCAATTTTTTTTAATTTCGAAATTGATATTTTATTTTGGATGCCTACTTTTGTTTTACAAAAAGAACTCAGTTTTTAGTAATTTGGATATTTATATTTTATTCTCGATATGTACTTTGGTTTTATGCAAAAGAACTCAATTTTTTGTAATTTCGAAATTTATATTTTATTTTGGATCCCTACTTTTGTTTTACAAAAAGAACTCAATTTTTAGTAATTTGGATATTTATAATTTATTTTCGATCCATACTTTTGTTTTACAAAACAAATTCGATTTTTAATATTTTCGAAATTGATATATTATTTCCCATCCGTAGTGTTGGTTTACTAAAAAGAAACTGAATTTTTCATAATTTTGAAATTTCTATTTTATTCTCGAGAGGTACTTTCGTTTTATGCAAAAGAACTCAATTTTTTTTAATTTCGAAATTGATATTTTATTTTGGATGCCTACTTTTGTTTTACAAAAAGAACTCAATTTTTAGTAATTTGGATATTTATATTTTATTCTCGATATGTACTTTTGTTTTATGCAACAGAACTCAATTTTTTGTAATTTCGAAATTGATATTTTATTTTGGATCCGTACTTTTGTTTTACAAAAAGAACTAAATTTTTAGTAATTTGGATATTTATATTTTATTCTCGATATGTACTTTGGTTTTATGCAAAAGAACTCCATTTTTTCTAATTTCGAAATTGATATTTTATTTTGGATCCCTACTTTTGTTTTACAAAAAGAATTCAATTTTTAGTAATTTGGATATTTATAATT
The DNA here is from genome assembly GCA_030347555.1 of Lablab purpureus. Taxonomy (NCBI): domain Eukaryota; kingdom Viridiplantae; phylum Streptophyta; class Magnoliopsida; order Fabales; family Fabaceae; genus Lablab; species Lablab purpureus. Next base: position 13,833,033 of record CM059257.1, on the reverse strand, counting down.
TATTTTCGATCCGTACTTTTGTTTTACAAAAAAAATTCAATTTTTAATAATTTTGAAATTGATATATTATTTTTCATCCGTAGTTTTGTTTTACAAAAAACAAACTCAATTTTTCATAATTTGGAAATTTATATTTTATTCTCGATACGTACTTTTGTTTTATGCAAAAGAACTCAATTTTTTGTAATTTCGAAATTGATATTTTATTTTGGATCCCTACTTTTATTTTACAAAAAGAACTCAATTTTTAGTAATTTGGATATTTATATTTTATTCTCGATATGTACTTGGGTTTTATGCAAAAGAACCCCATTTTTTGTAATTTCAAAATTGATATTTTATTTTGGATCCCTACTTTTGTTTTACAAAAAGAACTCAATGTTTAGTAATTTAGATATTTATATTTTATTTTCGATCCGTGCTTTTGTTTTACAAAAAAAATTCAATTTTTAATAATTTCGAAATTGATATATTATTTTTCATCCGTAGTTTTGTTTTACAAAAAAGAAACTCAATTTTTCATAATTTGGAAATTTATATTTTATTCTCGATATGTACTTTTGTTTTATGCAAAAGAACTCAATTTTTTGTAATTTCGAAATTGATATTTCATTTTGGATCCCTACTTTTGTTTTACAAAAAGAACTCAATTTTTAGTAATTTGGATATTTATATTTTATTCTCGATATGTACTTGGGTTTTATGGAAAAGAACTCAATTTTTTGTAATTTTGAAATTGATATTTCATTTTGGATCCCTACTTTTGTTTTATAAAAAGAACTAAATTTTTAGTAATTTGGATACTTATATTTTATTCTCGATATGTACTTGAGTTTTATGCAAAAGAACTCAATTTTTTGTAATTTCAAAATTGATATTTTATTTTGGATCCCTACTTTTGTTTTACAAAAAGAACTCAATTCTAAGTAATTTGGATATGTATAATTTATTTTCAATCCGTACTTTTGTTTTACAAAAAAAATTGAATTTTTAATAATTTTAAAAATGATATATTATTTCTCATCCGTAGTTTTGTTTTACAAAAAAGAACTCAATTTTTAGTAATTTGGATATTTCTATTTTATTCTCGATATGTACTTGGGTTTTATGCAAAAGAACTCAATTTTTTGTAATTTCGAAATTGATATTTCATTTTGGATCCCTACTTTTGTTTTACAAAAAGAACTCAATTTTTAGTAATTTGGGTATTTATATTTCATTCTCGATATGTACTTCGGTTTTATGCAAAAGAACTCAATTTTTTGTAATTTCAAAATTGATATTTTATTTTGGATCCCTACTTTTGTTTTACAACAAGAACTCAATGTTTAGTAATTTAGATATTTATATTTTATTTTCGATCCGTACTTTTGTTTTACAAAAAAAATTCAATTTTTAATAATTTCGAAATTGATATATTATTTCTCATCCGTAGTTTTGTTTTTCAAAAAAGAAACTGAATTTTTCATAATTTTGAAAGTTATATTTTATTTTCGATACGTACTTTTGTTTTATGCAAAAGAACTCAATTTTTTGTAATTTTGAAATTGATATTTTATTTTAAATCCCTACGTTTGTTTACAAAAAGAACTCAATTTTCGGTAATTTGGATATTTATATTTTATTCTCGATATGTACTTCGGTTTTATGCAAAAAAACTCAATTTTTTGTAATTTCGAAATTGATATTTTATTTTGGATCCCTACTTTTGTTTTACAAAAAGAACTCAATTTTTAGTAATATGGATATTTATATCTTATTCTCGATATGTACTTGAGTTTTAAGCAAAAGCACTCAATTTTTGTAATTTCGAAATTGATATTTTATTTCTGATCCCTACTTTTGTTTTACATAAAGAACTCAATTTTTAGTAATATGGATATTTATATTTTATTCTCGATATGTACTTTGGTTTAATGCAAAAGAACTCAATTTTTTGTAATTTCGAAATTGATATTTTATTTTGGATCCCTACTTTTGTTTTACAAAAAGAACTCAATGTTTAGTAATTTAGATATTTATAATTTATTTTCGATTCGTACTTTTGTTTTACAAAAAAAATTCAATTTTTAATAATTTCGAAATTGATATATTATTTTTCATCCGTAGTTTTGTTTTACAAAAAAGAAACTCAATTTTTCATAATTTGAAAATTTATATTTTATTCTCGATACGTACTTTTGTTTTACGCAAAAGAACTCAATTTTTTGTAATTTCAAAATTTATATTTTATTTTGGATCCCTACTTTTGTTTTACAAAAAGAACTCAATTTTTAGTAATTTGGAAATTTATATTTTATTTTCGATCCGTACTTTTGTTTTACAAAAAAAATTCAATTATTAATAATTTCGAAATTGATATATTATTTTTCATCCGTAGTTTTGTTTTACAAAAAAGAAACTCAATTTTTCATAATTTGAAAATTTATATTTTATTCTCGACACGTACTTTTGTTTTATGCAAAAGAACTCAATTTTTTGTAATTTCGAAATTGATATTTTATTTTGGAACCCTACTTTTGTTTTACATAAAGAACTCAATTTTTCATAATTTGGATATTTATATTTTATTCTCGATATATACTTTGGTTTTATGCAAAAGAACTCAATTTTTTGTAATTTCGAAATTGATATTTTATTTTGGATCCCTACTTTTCTTTTAGAAACAGAACTCAATTTTTTGTAATTTGGATATTTATAATTTATTTTCGATCCGTACTTTTGTTTTACAAAAAAAATTCAATTTTTAATAATTTCGAAATTGATATATTATTTTTCATCCGTAGTTTTGTTTTACAAAAAAGAAACTCAATTTTTCATAATTTGAAAATTTATATTTTATTCTCGATACGTACTTTTGTTTTATGCAAAAGAACTCAATTTTTTGTAATTTCGAAATTTATATTTTATTTTGGATCCCTACTTTTGTTTTACATAAAGAACTCAATTTTTAGTAATTTGGATATTTATATTTTATTCTCGATATGTACTTTGGTTTTATGCAAAAGAACTCAATTTTTTGTAATTTCGAAATTGATATTTTATTTTGGATCCCTACTTTTGTTTTAGAAACAGAACTCAATTTTTTGTAATTTGGATATTTATAATTTATTTTCGATCCGTACTTTTGTTTTACAAAAAAAATTCAATTTTTAATAATTTCGAAATTGATATATTATTTTTCATCCGTAGTTTTGTTTTACAAAAAAGAAACTCAATTTTTCATAACTTGAAAATTTATATTTTATTCTCGACACGTACTTTTGTTTTATGCAAAAGAACTCAATTTTTTGTAATTTCGAAATTGATAATTTATTTTGGATCCCTACTTTTGTTTTACATAAAGAACTCAATTTTTAGTAATTTGGATATTTATATTTTATTCTCGATATGTACTTTGGTTTTATGCAAAAGAACTCAATTTTTGTAATTTCGAAATTGATATTTTATTTTGGATCCCTACTTTTGTTTTAGAAACAGAACTCAATTTTTGTAATTTGGATATTTATAATTTATTTTCGATCCAGTACTTTTGTTTTACAAAAAAATTCAATTTTTAATAATTTCGAAATTGATATATTATTTTTCATCCGTAGTTTTGTTTTACAAAAAAGAAACTCAATTTTTCATAACTTGAAAATTTATATTTTATTCTCGACACGTACTTTTGTTTTATGCAAAAGAACTCAATTTTTTGTAATTTCGAAATTGATATTTTATTTTGGATCCCTACTTTTGTTTTACATAAAGAACTCAATTTTTAGTAATTTGGATATTTATATTTTATTCTCGATATGTACTTTGGTTTTATGCAAAAGAACTCAATTTTTTGTAATTTCGAAATTGATATTTTATTTTGGATCCCTACTTTTGTTTTAGAAACAGAACTCAATTTTTGTAATTTGGATATTTATAATTTATTTTCGATCCAGTACTTTTGTTTTACAAAAAAATTCAATTTTAATAATTTCGAAATTGATATATTATTTTTCATCCGTGTTTTGTTTTACAAAAAAGAAACTCAATTTTTCATAATTTTAAAATTTATATCTTATTCTCGACACGTACTTTTGTTTTATGCAAAAGAACTCAATTTTTTGTAATTTCGAAATTGATATTTTATTTTGGATCCCTACTTTTGTTTTAGAAACAGAACTCAATTTTTTGTAATTTGGATATTTATAATTTATTTTCGATCCGTACTTTTGTTTTACAAAAAAAATTCAATTTTTAATAATTTCGAAATTGATATATTATTTGTCATCCGTAGTTTTGTTTTACAAAAAAGAAACTCAATTTTTCATAATTTGAAAATTTATATTTTATTCTCGATACGTACTTTTGTTTTATGCAAAAGAACTCAATTTTTTGTAATTTCGAAATTTATATTTTATTTTGGATCCCTACTTTTGTTTTACATAAAGAACTCAATTTTTAGTAATTTGGATATTTATATTTTATTCTCGATAGGTACTTTGGTTTTATGCAAAAGAACTCAATTTTTTGTAATTTCGAAATTGATATTTTATTTTGGATCCCTACTTTTCTTTTAGAAACAGAACTCAATTTTTTGTAATTTGGATATTTATAATTTATTTTCGATCCGTACTTTTGTTTTACAAAAAAAATTCAATTTTTAATAATTTCGAAATTGATATATTATTTGTCATCCGTAGTTTTGTTTTTCAAAAAAGAAACTGAATTTTTCATAATTTTGAAATTTATATTTTATTCTCGATACGTACTTTTGTTTTATGCAAAAGAACTCAATTTTTTGTAATTTCGAAATTGATATTTTATTTTAAATCCCTACTTTTGTTTACAAAAAGAACTCAATTTTCGGTAATTTGGATATTTATATTTTATTCTCGATATGTACTTGGGTTTTACGCAAAAGAACTCAATTTTTTGTAATTTCGAAATTGATATTTCATTTTGGATCCCTACTTTTGTTTTACAAAAAGAACTCAATTTTTAGTAATTTGGGTATTTATATTTTATTCTCGATATGTACTTCGGTTTTATGCAAAAGAACTCAATTTTTTGAAATTTCAAAATTGATATTTTATTTTGGATCCCTACTTTTGTTTTACAAAAAGAACTCAATGTTTAGTAATTTAGATATTTATATTTTATTTTCGATCCGTACTTTTGTTTTACAAAAAAAATTCAATTTTTAATAATTTCGAAATTGATATATTATTTCTCATCCGTAGTTTTGTTTTTCAAAAAAGAAACTGAATTTTTCATAATTTTGAAAGTTATATTTTATTCTCGATACGTACTTTTGTTTTATGCAAAAGAACTCAATTTTTTGTAATTTCGAAATTGATATTTTATTTTAAATCCCTACGTTTGTTTACAAAAAGAACTCAATTTTCGGTAATTTGGATATTTATATTTTATTCTCGATATGTACTTTGGTTTTATGCAAAAGAACTCAATTTTTTGTAATTTCGAAATTGATATTTTATTTTGGATCCCTACTTTTGTTTTAGAAACAGAACACAATTTTTTGTAATTTGGATATTTTTAATTTATTTTCGATCCGTACTTTTGTTTTACAAAAAAAATTCAATTTTTAATAATTTCGAAATTGATATATTATTTTTCATCCGTGTTTTGTTTTACAAAAAAGAAACTCAATTTTTCATAATTTTAAAATTTATATTTTATTCTCGACACGTACTTTTGTTTTATGCAAAAGAACTCAATTTTTTGTAATTTCGAAATTGATATTTTATTTTGGATCCCTACTTTTGTTTTAGAAACAGAACTCAATTTTTTGTAATTTGGATATTTATAATTTATTTTCGATCCGTACTTTTGTTTTACAAAAAAAATTCAATTTTTAATAATTTCGAAATTGATATATTATTTTTCATCCGTAGTTTTGTTTTACAAAAAAGAAACTCAATTTTTCATAATTTGAAAATTTATATTTTATTCTCGATACGTACTTTTGTTTTATGCAAAAGAACTCAATTTTTTGTAATTTCGAAATTTATATTTTATTTTGGATCCCTACTTTTGTTTTACAAAAAGAACTCAATTTTTATTAATTTGGATATTTATATTTTATTTTCGATCCGTATTTTTGAAATTGATATTTTATTTTGGATCCCTACTTTGGTTTTACATAAAGAACTCAATTTTTAGTAATTTGGATATTTATATTTTATTCTCGATATGTACTTTGGTTTTATGCAAAAGAACTCAATTTTTTGTAATTTCGAAATTGATATATTATTTTGGATCCCTACTTTTGTTTTCCAAACAGAACTCAATTTTTTGTAATTTGTATATTTATAATTTATTTTCGATCCGTACTTTTGTTTTACAAAAAAAATTCAATTTTTAATAATTTCGAAATTGATATATTATTTTTCATCCGTAGTTTTGTTTTACAAAAAAGAAACTCAATTTTTCATAATTTGAAAATTTATATTTTATTCTCGACACGTACTTTTGTTTTATGCAAAAGAACTCAATTTTTTGTAATTTCGAAATTGATATTTTATTTTGGATCCCTACTTTTGTTTTACATAAGGAACTCAATTTTTAGTAATTTGGATATTTATATTTTATTCTCGATATGTACTTTGGTTTTATGCAAAAGAACTCAATTTTTTGTAATTTCGAAATTGATATTTTATTTTGGATCCCTACTTTTGTTTTAGAAACAGAACTCAATTTTTTGTAATTTGGATATTTATAATTTATTTTCGATCCGTACTTTTGTTTTACAAAAAAAATTCAATTTTTAATAATTTCGAAATTGATATATTATTTTTCATCCGTGTTTTGTTTTACAAAAAAGAAACTCAATTTTTCATAATTTTAAAATTTATATTTTATTCTCGACACGTACTTTTGTTTTATGCAAAAGAACTCAATTTATTGTAATTTCGAAATTGATATTTTATTTTGGATCCCTACTTTTGTTTTAGAAACAGAACTCAATTTTTTGTAATTTGGATATTTATAATTTATTTTCGATCCGTACTTTTGTTTTACAAAAAAAATTCAATTTTTAATAATTTCGAAATTGATATATTATTTTTCATCCGTAGTTTTGTTTTACAAAAAAGAAACTCAATTTTTCATAATTTGAAAATTTATATTTTATTCTCGATACGTACTTTTGTTTTATGCAAAAGAACTCAATTTTTTGTAATTTCAAAATTGATATTTTATTTTATTTTCGATCCGTACTTTTTTTTTACAAAAAAAAATTCAATTTTTAATAATTTCGAAATTGATATATTATTTTTCATCCGTAGTTTTGTTTTACAAAAAAGAAACTCAATTTTTCATAATTTGAAAATTTATATTTTATTCTCGATACGTACTTTTGTTTTATGCAAAAGAACTCAATTTTTTGTAATTTCGAAATTTATATTTTATTTTGGATCCCTACTTTTGTTTTACAAAAGAACTCAATTTTTATTAATTTGGATATTTATATTTTATTTTCGATCCAGTACTTTTGATTTACAAAAAAATTCAATTTTTAATAATTTCGAAATTGATATATTATTTTTCATCCGTAGTTTTGTTTTACAAAAAAGAAACTCAATTTTTCATAATTGGAAAATTTATATTTTATTCTCGAATTGTACTTTTGTTTTATGCAAAAGAACTCAATTTTTTATAATTTTGAAATTGATATTTTATTTTGGATCCCTACTTTGGTTTTACATAAAGAACTCAAGTTTTAGTAATTTGGATATTTATATTTTATTCTCGATATGTACTTTGGTTTTATGCAAAAGAACTCAATTTTTTGTAATTTCGAAATTGATATTTTATTTTGGATCCCTACTTTTGTTTTAGAAACAGAACTCAATTTTTTCTAATTTGGATATTTATAATTTATTTTCGATCCAGTACTTTTGTTTTACAAAAAAATTCAATTTTTAATAATTTGGAAATTGATATATTATTTTTCATCCGTAGTTTTGTTTTACAAAAAAGAAACTCAATTTTTCATAATTTGAAAATTTATATTTTATTCTCGATACGTACTTTTGTTTTATGCAAAAGAACTCAATTTTTTGTAATTTCGAAATTTATATTTTATTTTGGATCCCTACTTTTGTTTTACAAAAAGAACTCAATTTTTATTAATTTGGATATTTATATTTTATTTTCTATCCGTACTTTTGATTTACAAAAAAAATTCAATTTTTAATAATTTCGATATTGATATATTATTTTTCATCCGTAGTTTTGTTTTACAAAAAAGAAACTCAATTTTTCATAATTGGAAAATTTATATTTTATTCTCGAATTGTACTTTTGTTTTATGCAAAAGAACTCAATTTTTTATAATTTTGAAATTGATATTTTATTTTGGATCCCTACTTTGGTTTTACATAAAGAACTCAATTTTTAGTAATTTGGATATTTATATTTTATTCTCGATATGTAGTTTGGTTTTATGCAAAAGAACTCAATTTTTTGTAATTTCGAAATTGATATTTTATTTTGGATCCCTACTTTTGTTTTAGAAACAGAACTCAATTTTTTCTAATTTGGATATTTATAATTTATTTTCGATCCGTACTTTTGTTTTACAAAAAAATTCAATTTTTAATAATTTCGAAATTGATATATTATTTTTCATCCGTAGTTTTGTTTTACAAAAAGAAACTCAATTTTTCATAATTTGAAAATTTATATTTTATTCTCGATACGTACTTTTGTTTTATGCAAAAGAACTCAATTTTTTGTAATTTCGAAATTGATATTTTATTTTGGATCCCTACTTTTGGTTTAGAAACAGAACTCAATTTTTTGTAATTTGGATATTTATAATTTATTTTCGATCCGTACTTTTTTTTACAAAAAAATTCAATTTTTAATAATTTCGAAATTGATATATTATTTTTCATCCGTAGTTTTGTTTTACAAAAAGAAACTCAATTTTTCATAATTTGAAAATTTATGTTTTATTCTCGATACGTACTTTTGTTTTATGCAAAAGAACTCAATTTTTGTAATTTCGAAATTGATATTTTATTTTGGATCCCTACTTTTGTTTTAGAAACAGAACTCAATTTTTTGTAATTTGGATATTTATAATTTATTTTCGATCCAGTACCTTTTTTTACAAAAAAATTCAATTTTTAATAATTTCGAAATTGATATATTATTTTTCATCCGTAGTTTTGTTTTACAAAAAGAAACTCAATTTTTCATAATTTGAAAATTTATATTTTATTCTCGATACGTACTTTTGTTTTATGCAAAAGAACTCAATTTTTGTAATTTCGAAATTTATATTTTATTTTGGATCCCTACTTTTGTTTTACAAAAACAACTCAATTTTTATTAATTTGGATATTTATATTTTATTTTCGATCCAGTACTTTTGATTTACAAAAAAATTCAATTTTTAATAATTTCGATATTGATATATTATTTTTCATCCGTAGTTTTGTTTTACAAAAAGAAACTCAATTTTTCATAATTGGAAAATTTATATTTTATTCTCGAATTGTACTTTTGTTTTATGCAAAAGAACTCAATTTTTATAATTTTGAAATTGATATTTTATTTTGGATCCCTACTTTGGTTTTACATAAAGAACTCAATTTTTAGTAATTTGGATATTTATATTTTATTCTCGATATGTAGTTTGGTTTTATGCAAAAGAACTCAATTTTTGTAATTTCGAAATTGATATTTTATTTTGGATCCCTACTTTTGTTTTAGAAACAGAACTCAATTTTTTCTAATTTGGATATTTATAATTTATTTTCGATCCAGTACTTTTGTTTTACAAAAAAATTCAATTTTAATAATTTCGAAATTGATATATTATTTTTCATCCGTAGTTTTGTTTTACAAAAAGAAACTCAATTTTTCATAATTTGAAAATTTATATTTTATTCTCGATACGTACTTTTGTTTTATGCAAAAGAACTCAATTTTTGTAATTTCGAAATTGATATTTTATTTTGGATCCCTACTTTTGGTTTAGAAACAGAACTCAATTTTTGTAATTTGGATATTTATAATTTATTTTCGATCCGTACTTTTTTTTACAAAAAAATTCAATTTTTAATAATTTCGAAATTGATATATTATTTTTCATCCGTAGTTTTGTTTTACAAAAAGAAACTCAATTTTTCATAATTTGAAAATTTATGTTTTATTCTCGATACGTACTTTTGTTTTATGCAAAAGAACTCAATTTTTGTAATTTCGAAATTGATATTTTATTTTGGATCCCTACTTTTGTTTTAGAAACAGAACTCAATTTTTGTAATTTGGATATTTATAATTTATTTTCGATCCGTACCTTTTTTTACAAAAAAATTCAATTTTTAATAATTTCGAAATTGATATATTATTTTTCATCCGTAGTTTTGTTTTACAAAAAAGAAACTCAATTTTTCATAATTTGAAAATTTATATTTTATTCTCGATACGTACTTTTGTTTTATGCAAAAGAACTCAATTTTTTGTAATTTCGAAATTTATATTTTATTTTGGATCCCTACTTTTGTTTTACAAAAACAACTCAATTTTTATTAATTTGGATATTTATATTTTATTTTCGATCCGTACTTTTGATTTACAAAAAAAATTCAATTTTTAATAATTTCGATATTGATATATTATTTTTCATCCGTAGTTTTGTTTTACAAAAAAGAAACTCAATTTTTCATAATTGGAAAATTTATATTTTATTCTCGAATTGTACTTTTGTTTTATGCAAAAGAACTCAATTTTTTATAATTTTGAAATTGATATTTTATTTTGGATCCCTCCTTTGGTTTTACATAAAGAACTCAATTTTTATTAATTTGGATATTTATATTTTATTTTCGATCCGTACTTTTGATTTAGAAAAAAAATTCAATTTTTAATAATTTCGATATTGATATATTATTTTTCATCCGTAGTTTTGTTTTACAAAAAAGAAACTCAATTTTTCATAATTTGAAAATTTATATTTTATTCTCGATACGTACTTTTGTTTTATATAAAAGAACTCAATTTTTTGTAATTTTGAAATTTATATTTTATTTTGGATCCCTACTTTTGTTTTACAAAAAGAACTCAATTTTTATTAATTTGGATATTTATATTTTATTTTCGATCCGTACTTTTGATTTACAAAAAAAATTCAATTTTTAATAATTTCGAAATTGATATATTATTTTTCATCCGTAGTTTTGTTTTAGAAAAAAGAAACTCAATTTTTCATAATTGGAAAATTTATATTTTATTCTCGAATTGTACTTTTGTTTTATGCAAAAGAACTCAATTTTTTATAATTTTGAAATTGATATTTTATTTTGGATCCCTACTTTGGTTTTACATAAAGAACTCAAGTTTTAGTAATTTGGATATTTATATTAAATTCTCGATATGTACTTTGGTTTTATGCAAAAGAACTCAATTTTTTGTAATTTCGAAATTGATATTTTATTTTGGATCCCTACTTTTGTTTTAGAAACAGAACTCAATTTTTTCTAATTTGGATATTTATAATTTATTTTCGATCCGTACTTTTGTTTTACAAAAAAAATTCAATTTTTAATAATTTCGAAATTGATATATTATTTTTCATCCGTAGTTTTGTTTTACAAAAAAGAAACTCAATTTTTCATAATTTGAAAATTTATATTTTATTCTCGATACGTACTTTTGTTTTATGCAAAAGAACTCAATTTTTTATAATTTCGAAATTGATATTTTATTTTGGATCCCTACTTTTGTTTTAGAAACAGAACTCAATTTTTTGTAATTTGGATATTTATAATTTATTTTCGATCCGTACTTTTTTTTTACAAAAAAAATTCAATTTTTAATAATTTCGAAATTGATATATTATTTTTCATCCGTAGTTTTGTTTTACAAAAAAGAAACTCAATTTTTCATAATTTGAAAATTTATGTTTTATTCTCGATACGTACTTTTGTTTTATGCAAAAGAACTCAATTTTTTGTAATTTCGAAATTGATATTTTATTTTGGATCCCTACTTTTGTTTTAGAAACAGAACTCAATTTTTTGTAATTTGGATATTTATAATTTATTTTCGATCCGTACTTTTGTTTTACAAAAAAAATTCAATTTTTAATAATTTCGAAATTGATATATTATTTTTCATCCGTAGTTTTGTTTTACAAAAAAGAAACTCAATTTTTCATAATTGGAAAATTTATATTTTATTCTCGAATTGTACTTTTGTTTTATGCAAAAGAACTCAATTTTTTATAATTTTGAAATTGATATTTTATTTTGGATCCCTACTTTGGTTTTACATAAAGAACTCAATTTTTCGTAATTTGGATATTTATATTTTATTCTCGATATGTACGTTGGTTTTATGCAAAAGACCTCAATTTTTTGTAATTTCGAAATTGATATTTTATTTTGGATCCCTACTTTTGTTTTCCAAACAGAACTCAATTTTTTGTAATTTTGATATTTATAATTTATTTTCGATCCGTACTTTTGTTTTACAAAAAAAATTCAATTTTTAATAATTTTGAAATTGATATATTATTTTTCATCCGTAGTTTTGTTTTACAAAAAAGAAACTCAATTTTTCATAATTTGAAAATTTATATTTTATTCTAGACACGTACTTTTGTTTTATGCAAAAGAACTCAATTTTTTGTAATTTCGAAATTGATATTTTATTTTGGATCCCTACTTTTGTTTTACATAAAGAACTCAATTTTTAGTAATTTGGATATTTATATTTTATTCTCGATATGTACTTTGGTTTTATGCAAAAGAACTCAATTTTTTGTAATTTCGAAATTGATATTTTATTTTGGATCCCTACTTTTGTTTTACAAACAGAACTCAATTTTTTGTAATTTGGATATTTATAATTTATTTTCGATCCGTACTTTTGTTTTACAAAAAAAATTCAATTTTTAATAATTTCGAAATTGATATATTATTTTTCATCCGTGTTTTGTTTTACAAAAAAGAAACTCAATTTTTCATAATTTGAAAATTTATATTTTATTCTCGATACGTACTTTTGTTTTATGCAAAAGAACTCAATTTTTTGTAATTTCGAAATTTATATTTTATTTTGGATCCCTACTTTTGTTTTACAAAAAGAACTCAATTTTTATTAATTTGGATATTTATATTTTATTTTCGATCCGTACTTTTGATTTACAAAAAAAATTCAATTTTTAATAATTTCGAAATTGATATATTATTTTTCATCCGTAGTTTTGTTTTACAAAAAAGAAAGTCAATTTTTCAAAATTGGAAAATTTATATTTTATTCTCGAATTGTACTTTTGTTTTATGCAAAAGAACTCAATTTTTTATAATTTTGAAATTGATATTTTATTTTGGATCCCTACTTTGGTTTTACATAAAGAACTCAATTTTTCGTAATTTGGATATTTATATTTTATTCTCGATATGTACGTTGGTTTTGTGCAAAAGACCTCAATTTTTTGTAATTTCGAAATTGATATTTTATTTTGGATCCCTACTTTTGTTTTCCAAACAGAACTCAATTTTTTGTAATTTGGATATTTATAATTTATTTTCGATTCGTACTTTTGTTTTACAAAAAAAATTCAATTTTTAAAAATTTCGAAATTGATATATTATTTTTCATCCGTAGTTTTGTTTTACAAAAAAGAAACTCAATTTTTCATAATTTGAAAATTTATATTTTATTCTAGACACGTACTTTTGTTTTATGCAAAAGAACTCAATTTTTTGTAATTTCGAAATTGATATTTTATTTTGGATCCCTAGTTTTGTTTTACATAAAGAACTCAATTTTTAGTAATTTGGATATTTATATTTTATTCTCGATATGTACTTTGGTTTTATGCAAAAGAACTCAATTTTTTGTAATTTCGAAATTGATATTTTATTTTGGATCCCTACTTTTGTCTTACAAAAAGAACTCAATTTTTAGTAATTTGGATATTTATATTTTATTTTCGATCCGTACTTTTGTTGTACAAAAAAAATTCAATTTTTAATATTTTCGAAATTGATATATTATTTCCCATCCGTAGTTTTGGTTTACTAAAAAGAAACTGAATTTTTCATAATTTTTAAATTTCTATTTTATTCTCGAGACGTACTTTCGTTTTATGCAAAAGAACTCAATTTTTTTTAATTTCGAAATTGATATTTTATTTTGGATGCCTACTTTTGTTTTACAAAAAGAACTCAATTTTTAGTAATTTGGATATTTATATTTTATTCTCGATATGTACTTTGGTTTTATGCAAAAGAACTCAATTTTTTGTAATTTCGAAATTGATATGTTATTTTGGATCCCTACTTTTGTTTTAGAAACAGAACTCAATTTTTTGTAGTTTGGATATTTATAATTTATTTTCGATCCGTACTTTTGTTTTACAAAAAAAATTCAATTTTTAATAATTTCGAAATTGATATATTATTTTTCATCCGTAGTTTCGTTTTACAAAAAAGAAACTCAATTTTTCATAATTTGAAAATTTATATTTTATTCTCGATACGTACTTTTGTTTTATGCAAAAGAACTCAATTTTTTGTAATTTCGAAATTTATATTTTATTTTGGATCCCTACTTTTGTTTTACAAAAAGAACTCAATTTTTATTAATTTGGATATTTATATTTTATTTTCGATCCGTACTTTTGTTTTCCAAAAAAAATTCAATTTTTAATAATTTCGAAATTGATATATTATTTTTCATCCGTAGTTTTGTTTTACAAAAAAGAAACTCAATTTTTCATAATTGGAAAATTTATATTTTATTCTCGAATTGTACTTTTTGTTTTATGCAAAAGAACTCAATTTTTTGTAATTTCGAAATTGATATTTTATTTTGGATCCCTACTTTGGTTTTACATAAAGAACTCAATTTTTAGTAATTTGGATATTTATATTTTATTCTCGATATGTACTTTGGTTTTATGCAAAAGAACTCCATTTTTTCTAATTTCGAAATTGATATTTTATTTTGGATCCCTACTTTTGTTTTCCAAACAGAACTCAATTTTTTGTAATTTGGATATTTATAATTTATTTTCGATCCGTACTTTTGTTTTACAAAAAAAATTCAATTTTTAAAAATTTTGAAATTGATATATTATTTTTCATCCGTAGTTTTGTTTTACAAAAAAGAAACTCAATTTTTCATAATTTGAAAATTTATATTTTATTCTCGATACGTACGTTTGTTTTATCCAAAAGAACTCAATTTTTTGTAATTTTGAAATTGATATTTTATTTTGGATCCCTACTTTTGTTTTACGTAAAGAACTCAATTTTTAGTAATTTGGATATTTATATTTTATTCTCGATATGTACTTTGGTTTTATGCAAAAGAACTCAATTTTTTGTAATTTCGAAATTTATATCTTATTTTGGACCCTTACTTTTGTTTTACAAAAAGAACTCAATTTTTAGTAATTTGGATATTTATATTTTATTTTCGATCCGTACTTTTGTTTTACAAAAAAAATTCAATTTTTAATAATTTCGAAATTGATATATTATTTTTCATGTGTAGTTTTTTTTTACAAAAAAAAACTCTATTTTTCATAATTTGAAAATTTATATTTTATTCTCGATACGTACTTTTGTTTTATGCAAAAGAACTCAATTTTTTGTAATTTCGAAATTTATATTTTATTTTGGATCCCTACTTTTGTTTTACAAAAAGAACTCAATTTTTAGTAATTTGGATATTTATATTTTATTTTCGATCCGTACTTTTGTTTTAAAAAAAAATCAATTTTTTGTAATTTCGAATTTGATATATTATTTTTCTTCCGTAGTTTTTTTTTACAAAAAAGAAACTTAATTTTTCATAATTTTGAAATTTATTTTTTATTCTCGATACGTACCTTTGTTTTATACAAAAGAACTCAATTTTTTGTAATTTCAAAATGGATATTTTATATTGCATCCTTATTTTTGTTTTACAAAAAGAAGTCAATTCTAAGTAATTTGGATATTTATAATTTATTTTCGATCCGTACTTTTGTTTTAGAAAAAAAATTCAATTTTTAATAATTTTGAAATTGATATATTATTTTTCATCCGTAGTTTTGTTCTAAAAAAAAGAAACTCAATTTTTCATAATTTTGAAATTTATATTTTATTCTCGATACGTACTTTTGTTTTATGCAAAAGAACTCAATTTTTTGTAATTTCGAAATTGATATTTTATTTTGGATCCCTACTTTTGTTTTACAAAAAGAACTATATTTTTTGTCATTTGGATATTTATATTTTATTTTCGATCTGTACTTTTGTTTTACAATAAAAATTCAATTTTTAATAATTTCAAAATTGATACATTATTTTTCATCCGTGGTTTTCTTTTACAAAAAAGAAACTCAATTTTTCATAATTTTGAAATTTATATTTTATTCTCGATACGTACTTTTGTTTTATGCAAAAGAACTCAATTTTTTGTAATTTCGAAATTGATATTTTATTTTGGATTCCTACTTTTGTTTTACAAAAAGAACTCAATTTCTAGTAATTTGGATATTTATATTTTATTTTCGATCCGTACTTTTGTTTTACAAAAAAAATTCAATTTTTAATAATTTCAAAATTGATATATTATTTTTCATCCGTAGTTTTATTTTACAAAAAAGAAACTCAATTTTTCATAATTGTTAAATTTATATTTTATTCTCGATACGTACTTTTGTTTCATGCATAAGAACTCAATTTTTTGTAATTTCGAAATTTGTATTTTATTTTGGATCCCTATTTTTGTTTTACAAAAAGAACTCAATTTTTAGTATTTTGGATATTTATATTTTATTTTCGATCCGTACTTTTGTTTTATAAAAAAAATTCAATTTTTAATAATTTCGAAATTGATATATTATTTTTGATCGGTAGTTTTGTTTTACAAAAAAGAAACTTAATTTTTCATAATTTTGAAATTTATATTTTATTCTCGATACGTGCTTTTGTTTTATGCAAAAGAACTCAATTTTTTGTAATTTCAAAATTTATATTTTATTTCGGATCCCTACTTTTGTTTTACAAAAAGAACTCAATTTTTAGTAATTTGGATATTTATATTTTATTTTCGATCCGTACTTTTGTTTTATAAAAAAAATTCAATTTTTAATAATTTCGAAATTGATATATTATTTTTCATCTGTAGTTTTGTTTTACAAAAAAGAAACTCAATTTTTCATAATTTTGAAATTAATATTTTATTCTCCATACGTACTTTTGTTTTATGCAAGAGAACTAAACTTTTTTTAATTTCGAAATTGATATTTTATTTTGGATCCCTACTTTTGTTTTACAAAAAGAACTCAATTTTTAGTAATTTGGATATTTATATTTTATTTTCGATCCGTACTTTTGTTTTATAAAAAAAATTCAATTTTTAATAATTTCGAAATTGTTATATTATTTTTCATCCGTAGTTTTGTTTTACAAAAAAGAAACTCAATTTTTCATAATTTTGAAATCTATATTTTATTCTCGATCCGTACTTTTGTTTTATGCAGAAGAACTCAATTTTTTGTAATTTCAAAATTGATATTTTATTTTGGATCCCTACTTTTGTTTTACAAAAAGAACTCAATTCTAAGTAATATGGATATTTATATTTTATTTTCGATCTCTACTTTTGTTTTACAAAAAGAATTCAATTTTTAGTAATTTCGAAATTGATATATTATTTTTCATCCGTAGTTTTGTTTTACAAAAAAGAAACACAATTTTTCATAATTTTGAAATTTATATTTTATTCTCGATACGTACTTTTGTTTTATGCAAAAGAACTCAATTTTTTGTAATTTCGAAATTGATATTTTATTTTGGATTCCTACTTTTGTTTTACAAAAAGAACTCAATTTCTAGTAATTTGGATATTTATATTTTATTTTCGATCCGTACTTTTGTTTTACAAAAAAAATTCAATTTTTAATAATTTCAAAATTGATATATTATTTTTCATCCGTAGTTTTATTTTACAAAAAAGAAACTCAATTTTTCATAATTGTTAAATTTGTATTTTATTCTCGATACGTACTTTTGTTTCGTGCATAAGAACTCAATTTTTTGTAATTTCGAAATTTGTATTTTATTTTGGATCCCTATTTTTGTTTTACAAAAAGAACTCAATTTTTAGTATTTTAGATATTTATATTTTATTCTCGATATGTACTTTGGTTTTATGCAAAAGAACTCAATTTTTTGTAATTTTGAAATTGATATTTTATTTTGGATCCCTACTTTTGTTTTACAAAAGGAACTCAATTTTTAGTAATTTGGATAATTATATTTTATTCTCGATATGTACTTTGGTTTTATGCAAAAGAACTCAATTTTTTGTAATTTCGAAATTTATATCTTATTTTGGACCCCTACTTTTGTTTTACAAAAAGAACTCAATTTTTAGTAATTTGGATATTTATATTTTATTTTCGATCCGTACTTTTGTTTTATAAAAAAAATTCAATTTTTAATAATTTTGAAATTGATATATTATTTTTCATCCGTAGTTTTGTTTTACAAAAAAGAAACTTAATTTTTCATAATTTTGAAATTTATATTTTATTCTCGATCCGTACTTTTGTTTTTTGCAAAAGAACTCAATTTTTTGTAATTTCAAAATTGATATTTTATTTTGGATCCCTACTTTTGTTTTACAAAAAGAACTCAATTCTAAGTAATATGGATATTTATATTTTATTTTCGATCTGTACTATTGTTTTACAAAAAAAATTCAATTTTTAATAATTTCGAAATTGATATTTTATTTTTCATCCGTAGTTTTGTTTTACAAAAAAGAAACTCAATTTTTCATAATTTTAAAATTTATATTTTATTCTCGATACGTACTTTTGTTTTATGCAAAAGAACTCAATTTTTTGTAATTTGGAAATTCATATTTTATTTTGGATCCCTACTTTTGTTTTACAAAAAGAACTCAATTTTTAGTAATTTGGATATTTATATTTTATTTTCGATCCGTACTTTTGTTTTATAAAAAAAATTCAATTTTTAATAATTTCGAAATTGATATATTATTTTTGATCGGTAGTTTTGTTTTACAAAAAAGAAACTTAATTTTTCATAATTTTGAAATTTATATTTTATTCTCGATACGTGCTTTTGTTTTATGCAGAAGAACTCAATTTTTTGTAATTTCAAAATTTATATTTTATTTCGGATCCCTACTTTTGTTTTACAAAAAGAACTCAATTTTTAGTAATTTGGATATTTATATTTTATTTTCGATCCGTACTTTTGTTTTATAAAAAAAATTCAATTTTTAATAATTTCGAAATTGATATATTATTTTTCATCCGTAGTTTTGTTTTACAAAAAAGAAACTCAATTTTTCATAATTTTGAAATCTATATTTTATTCTCGATCCGTACTTTTGTTTTATGCAGAAGAACTCAATTTTTTGTAATTTCAAAATTGATATTTTATTTTGGATCCCTACTTTTGTTTTACAAAAAGAACTCAATTCTAAGTAATATGGATATTTATATTTTATTTTCGATCCGTACTTTTGTTTTACAAAAAAAATTCAATTTTTAATAATTTCGAAATTGATATATTATTTTTCATCCGTAGTTTTTTTTTACAAAAAAGAAACTCAATGTTTCATAATTTTGAAATTTATATTTTATTCTCAATACGTACTTTTGTTTTATACAAAAGAACTCAATTTTTTGTAATTTCGAAATTGATATTTTATTTTGCATCCCAACATTGGTTTTACAAAAAGAACTCAATTCTTAGAAATTTGGATGTTTATATTTTATTCTCGATATGTACTTTGGTTTTATGCAAAAGAGCTCAATTTTTTGTAATTTCGAAATTTATATTTTATTTTGGATCCCTACTTTTGGTTTACAAAAAGAACTCAATTTTTAGTAATTTGGATATTTATATTTTATTTTCGATCCGTACTTTTTTTTTACAAAAAAAATTCAATTTTTAATAATTTCGAAATTGATATATTATTTTTCTTCCGTAGTTTTCTTTTATAAAAAAGAAACTCAATTTTTCATAATTTTGAAATTTATATTTTATTCTCAATACGTACTTTTGTTTTATGCAAAACAACTCACTTTTTTGTAATTTCGAAATTGAGATTTTATTTTGGATCCCTACTTTTGTTTTACAAAAAGAACTCAATTTTTAGTAATTTGGATATTTATATTTAATTCTCGATATGTACTTTGGTTTTATGCGAAAGAACTCAATTTTTTGTAATTTCGAAATTTAAATTTTATTTTGGATCCCTACTTTTGTTTTACAAAAAGAACTCAATTTTTAGTAATTTGGATATTTATATTTTATTTTCGATCCGTACTTTTGTTTTACAAAAAAAATTCAATTTTTAATAATTTGAAATTGATATATTATTTTTCATCCGTAGTTTTGTTTTACAAAAAAGAAACCCAATTTTTCATAATTTTGAAATTTATATTTTATTCTCGATACGTACTCTATTTTTACGCAGAAGAACTCAATTTTTTGTAATTTCGAAATTCATATTTTATTTTGGATCCCTACTTTTGTTTTACAAAAAGAACTCAATTTTTAGTAATTTGGATATTTATATTTTATTTTCGATCCGTACTTTTGTTTTACAAAAAAAATTCAATTTTTAATAATTTCGAAATTGATATATTATTTTTCATCCGTAGTTTTTTTTTACAAAAAAGAAACTCAATGTTTCATAATTTTGAAATTTATATTTTATTCTCAATACGTACTTTTGTTTTATACAAAAGAACTCAATTTTTTGTAATTTCGAAATTGATATTTTATTTTGCATCCCAACATTGGTTTTACAAAAAGAACTCAATTCTTAGAAATTTGGATGTTTATATTTTATTCTCGATATGTACTTTGGTTTTATGCAAAAGAACTCAATTTTTTGTAATTTCGAAATTTATATTTTATTTTGGATCCCTACTTTTGGTTTACAAAAAGAACTCAATTTTTAGTAATTTGGATATTTATATTTTATTTTCGATCCGTACTTTTTTTTTACAAAAAAAATTCAATTTTTAATCATTTCGAAATTGATATATTATTTTTCTTCCGTAGTTTTCTTTTATAAAAAAGAAACTCAATTTTTCATAATTTTGAAATTTATATTTTATTCTCAATACGTACTTTTGTTTTATGCAAAACAACTCACTTTTTTGTAATTTCGAAATTGAGATTTTATTTTGGATCCCTACTTTTGTTTTACAAAAAGAACTCAATTTTTAGTAATTTGGATATTTATATTTAATTCTCGATATGTACTTTGGTTTTATGCAAAAGAACTCAATTTTTTGTAATTTCGAAATTTAAATTTTATTTTGGATCCCTACTTTTGTTTTACAAAAAGAACTCAATTTTTAGTAATTTGGATATTTATATTTTATTTTCGATCCGTACTTTTGTTTTACAAAAAAAATTCAATTTTTAATAATTTGAAATTGATATATTATTTTTCATCCGTAGTTTTGTTTTACAAAAAGAAACCCAATTTTTCATAATTTTGAAATTTATATTTTATTCTCGATACGTACTCTATTTTTACGCAGAAGAACTCAATTTTTTGTAATTTCGAAATTCATATTTTATTTTGGATCCCTACTTTTGTTTTACAAAAAGAACTCAATTTTTAGTAATTTGGATATTTATATTTTATTTTCGATCCGTACTTTTGTTTTACAAAAAAAATTCAATTTTTAATAATTTCGAAATTGATATATTATTTTTCATCCGTAGTTTTTTTTTACAAAAAAGAAACTCAATGTTTCATAATTTTGAAATTTATATTTTATTCTCAATACGTACTTTTGTTTTATACAAAAGAACTCAATTTTTTGTAATTTCGAAATTGATATTTTATTTTGCATCCCAACATTGGTTTTACAAAAAGAACTCAATTCTTAGAAATTTGTATTTTTATATTTTATTCTCGATATGTAGTTTGGTTTTATGCAAAAGAACTCAATTTTTTGTAATTTTGAAATTTATATTTTATTTTGGATCCCTACTTTTGGTTTACAAAAAGAACTCAATTTTTAGTAATTTGGATATTTATATTTTATTTTCGATCCGTACTTTTTTTTTACAAAAAAAATTCAATTTTTAATCATTTCGAAATTGATATATTATTTTTCTTCCGTAGTTTTCTTTTATAAAAAAGAAACTCAATGTTTCATAATTTTGAAATTTATATTTTATTCTCAATACGTACTTTTGTTTTATACAAAAGAACTCAATTTTTTGTAATTTCGAAATTGATATTTTATTTTGCATCCCAACATTGGTTTTACAAAAAGAACTCAATTCTTAGAAATTTGGATATTTATATTTTATTCTCAATATGTAGTTTGGTTTTATGCAAAAGAATTCAATTTTTTGTAATTTCGAAATTTATATTTTATTTTGGATCCCTACTTTTGGTTTACAAAAAGAACTCGATTTTTAGTAATTTGGATATTTATATTTTATTTTCGATCCGTACTTTTGTTTTACAAAAAAAATTCAATTTTTAATAATTTCGAAATTGATATATTATTTTTCATCCGTAGTTTTTTTTTACAAAATAGAAACTCAATGTTTCATAATTTTGAAATTTATATTTTATTCTCAATACGTACTTTTGTTTTATACAAAAGAACTCAATTTTTTGTAATTTCGAAATTGATATTTTATTTTGCATCCCAACATTGGTTTTACAAAAAGAACTCAATTCTTAGAAATTTGTATTTTTATATTTTATTCTCGATATGTAGTTTGGTTTTATGCAAAAGAACTCAATTTTTTGTAATTTTGAAATTTATATTTTATTTTGGATCCCTACTTTTGGTTTACAAAAAGAACTCAATTTTTAGTAATTTGGATATTTATATTTTATTTTCGATCCGTACTTTTTTTTTACAAAAAAAATTCAATTTTTAATCATTTCGAAATTGATATATTATTTTTCTTCCGTAGTTTTCTTTTATAAAAAAGAAACTCAATTTTTCATAATTTTGAAATTTATATTTTATTCTCAATACGTACTTTTGTTTTATGCAAAACAACTCACTTTTTTGTAATTTCGAAATTGAGATTTTATTTTGGATCCCTACTTTTGTTTTACAAAAAGAACTCAATTTTTAGTAATTTGGATATTTATATTTAATTCTCGATATGTACTTTGGTTTTATGCAAAAGAACTCAATTTTTTGTAATTTCGAAATTTAAATTTTATTTTGGATCCCTACTTTTGTTTTACAAAAAGAACTCAATTTTTAGTAATTTGGATATTTATATTTTATTTTCGATCCGTACTTTTGTTTTACAAAAAAAATTCAATTTTTAATAATTTTGAAATTGGTATATTATTTTTCATCCGTAGTTTTGTTTTACAAAAAAGAAACTCAATTTTTCATAATTTTGCAATTTATGTTTTATTCTCGATACGTACTTTTGTTTTATGCAAAAGGACTCAATTTTTTGTAAGTTCGAAATTGAAATTTTATTTTGGATCCCTACTTTTCTTTTACATAAAGAACTCAATTTTTAGTAATTTGGATATTTATATTTTATTCTCGATACGTACTTTGGTTTTATGCGAAACAACTCAATTTTTTGTAATTTCGAAATTTATATTTTATTTTGGATCGCTACTTTTGTTTTACAAAAAGAACTCAATTTGTAGTTGTTAAATAAAGACGGCAGTGTAAAAACCAATAGGGGGGGTGAATTGGGTTTTTAAAGAAATTTTCTCTTTTAAATAAATTTTCAGGTTTTGAAAAACTTTCAAAAACTTGGATGTGAATTTTTCAATCCTTTGATTAACGCTGTTGGGATTAGCAATTGTAATAGAGAAAGATCCACAATTAAGAGATAAAGAGAAAGAGAAAGAACACAGAGATTTATACTGGTTCGGATTAAGCCAATCCTACATCCAGTTCCCAACCACCACAAATCCGTGATGATTTTCCCCACTATCTTTAAATGAAATTACAAACACCAATTCATGCAATAACAAATAAAGATAAACGGAAACACCTCCTCAGACACACTAAGGATGAAACACCTCCTCAGACACACTGAGGATGAAACCCACCTCTCTTGACACACAAGAGATGAAACACCTCCCTTAGAACAGATCCAAGGGATGAATTTTCCCTTACTGAAAACAAGTAAAAGAATACACCGAAATGTGCTTGGATAGAAAGCTTAAGCACAATGATCACCACTTCCAAAGACTTGATCAAGCGAAGAGAAGCGGGAAGCGGCTTTGAAAAAGCTAAGGCGCGAAACACTTTGAATGTTTTGTGTTTGTTCGGATGTGTTAAACCTAAGACATTCTCTTTCATTTTATAATTCGAAAATGCTCCAAAGTTTCCATTCTTAGGTTGATTTAGAATTGATTTCGCAAAAGCGACTCATTTAATCGATTATATTAAAAGCTTAATCGATTATATCATGTTTAAAAGCTGGAAAACAAATATTGTCCGATTTAATCGATTAGATTAAGGCCATGATCGATTATATTAACCCGGAATCAATATAATCGATTATCAAAGACACTTAATCGATTATTTTGCTCGTTAAACATTTTTATTCAAATTTTAAGTTAAATAATCGATTATCTACGTATGGTAATCGATTAAAAGCGTAGAAAAACGTTTTTGCGAGAAAACACCTTGCTCTCTTGTTTGGGAAGGTCTTGAATGGGATTTATGACTTACTCTTTTTATCCAACACCCAAAGCAGAACCTTCTACCTTTGATCCTTCGACTCTTGAGAAAATCTTCATCAATCTTCTCTCTTGAAAGCTTTGAATGCTCTTTATGCCTTTCCTTTCTTATCAAGCAACCTTCCTTTGTGAGATGGCACAAGTCTTTAATGTTGATTGAAACTTCCTAAAAACTTCATCATCAAAGCTGTAGGTGTCCATAAAACTACTGGACTTGAAATATGCCAACAATCTCCCCTTTTTGATGATGATAAAAAGAAACCTAGAGACTTGTGATAATATCCTGAAAATCTTGAAAATAATGTATGGATATCTCCATCATAAATATTAGTCCACAAAGGAAATAAAATAGGCGAGTCATATAGCATTTAAGTTTCAATTTGAATTTTGAAAAAGAGATTTCAAGGAATTAATGAGTGGAAATAATTTCTAAAAGCTCAACCTTAAACTATGCTCTTAATTGTTTAAGCTATATAAGGCACTTATTTGAATTATTTCCTAAAGTTCCCTTGAAATTAATTTTCTTAAAAGCTATATTAACTAGACAGATTTTCAATCAAGACAAATATTTTCTCCCCCTTTATTTTTATCATTTTCAAAAAGATTACATTTTCGAGAGATAATTACAGCGAAGCAAATTAATACACGAGAAAATAATAGAGAGAAAAAAATACAGCATTTGGAAAATAATGAAGAACAAGCTAAGGAAAAGTGAACTTGTAGCCTATTCAGTTTCTTCACTATCTTCTTCATCTTCCTCAACATTTGCTGGCTGTTTGCCTCTTGAGGATGTTGTATTATCTTCTTCAGGAGATAATTCTTCAATTTCCATCTTTCTTTCAACTCTATACATTCTTCTATTAAGCCTTGAGAGTTGATGAGAAAGGCCTTGAAATTCCTTGGAGTGAAGATTCATCATAGAATCCATTCTTGATATGAGAAGCTCCTCCACTGATCCTGGTTGAGGTTGAAATTGAGGTGGAGGTTGAGGTTGGTCTTCATCATCTTCTTCCATGGCAGCAGCTCCTTCTTCTCTTTGGGTAAACCTGTTGCCTTGTTCTATGAGGCCCATATGCCTTAGAACATTTTTGCCAAATTTGCTATTGCTTAGCAAAATCTGTTTATTCTCCCCTTCAAGATCAACACCTTTGTATTCTAGAATCAACTTTATACAAGTTCTCAACTTGTAGGTTAGGATCCTTGCAGAATTTTCTGAATTCTACCAACTTGTTGAAGTCCTCAAAGCCATATGTGATGTTTATGCCTTGAGTTGAGAGACCAGCTACATGTTAAATAAAGACGGCAGTGTAAAAACCAAGAGGGGGGGGTGAATTGGGTTTTTAAAGAAATTTTCTCTTTTAAATAAATTTTCAGGTTTTGAAAAACTTTCAAAAACTTGGATGTGAATTTTTCCAATCCTTTGATTAACGCTGTTGGGATTAGCAATTGTAATAATGATCCACAATTAAGAGATAAAGAGAAAGAGAAAGAACACAGAGATTTATACTGGTTCGGATTAAGCCAATCCTACATCCAGTTCCCAACCACCACAAATCCGTGATGATTTTCCCCACTATCTTTAAATGAAATTACAAACACCAATTCATGCAATAACAAATAAAGATAAACGGAAACACCTCCTCAGACACACTAAGGATGAAACACCTCCCCAGACACACTGAGGATGAAACCCACCTCTCTTGACACACAAGAGATGAAACACCTCCCTTAGAACAGATCCAAGGGATGAATTTTCCCTTTACAGAAAACAGTAAAAGAATACACCTGAAATGTGCTGGATAGAAAGCTTAAGCACAATGATCACCACTTCCAAAGACTTGATCAAACTGAAGAGAGCAGGAAAGCGGCTTTGAAAAAGCTAAGGCGCAGAAACACTTTGAATATTTTGTGTTTGTTCAGATGTGTTAAACCTAAGACATTCTCTTTCATTTTATAATTCGAAAATGCTCCAAAGTTTCCATTCTTAGGTTGATTTAGAATTAATTTCGCAAAAACGACTCATTTAATCGATTATATTAAAAGCTTAATCGATTATATCATGTTTAAAAACTGGAAAACAAATATCGTCTGATTTAATCGATTAGATTAAGGCCATAATCGATTATATTAACCCGTAATCAATATAATCGATTATCAAAGACACTTAATCGATTATTTTGCTCGTTAAACATTTTTGATTCAAATTTTAGTTAAATAATCGATTATCTCACGTATGGTAATCGATTAAAAGCGTAGAAAAACGCTTTTGCGAGAAAACACCTTGCTCTCTTTGTTTGGGAAGGTCTTGAATGGGATTTATGACTTACTCTTTTTATCCAACACCCAAAACGTAACCTTCTACCTTTGATCCTTCAGCCTCTTGAGAAAAATCTTCATCAATCTTCTCTCTTGAAAGCTTTGAATGCTCTTTATGCCTTTCCTTTCTTATCAAGCAACCTTCCTTTGTGAGATGGCACAAGTCTTTAATGTTGATTGAAACTTCCTAAAAACTTCATCATCAAAACCGTAGGTGTCCATAAAACTCGGACTTGAAATATGCCAACAATCTCCCCTTTTGATGATGATAAAAAGAAACCTAGAGACTTGTGATAATATCCTGAAAATCTTGAAAATAATGTATGGATATCTCCATCATAAATATTAGTCCACAAAGGAAATAAAATAGGCAGTCATATAGCATTTAAGTTTCAATTTGAATTTTGAGAAAGAGATTTCAAGGAATTAATGAGTGGAAATAATTTCTAAAAGCTCCCTTAAACTATGCTCTTAATTGTTTAAGCTATATAAGGCACTTATTTGAATTATTTCCTAAAGTTCCCTTGAAATTAATTTTCTTAAAAGCTATATTAACTAGACAGATTTTCAATCAAGACAAATATTTTCTCCCCTTTATTTTTATCATTTTCAAAAGATTACATTTTCAGTAGATAATTACAGCAGAAGCAAATTAATACACAGTAAAATAATAGAGAGAAAAATACAGCATTTGGAAAATAATGAAGAACAAGCTAAGGAAAAGTGAACTTGTAGCCTATTCAGCTTTCTTCACTATCTTCTTCATCTTCCTCAACATTTGTCGGTCGTTTGCCTCTTGAGGATGTTGTATTATCTTCTTCAGAGATAATTCTTCAATTTCCATCTTTCTTTCAACTCTATACATCCTTCTATTAAGCCTTGAGAGTTGATGAGAAAGGCCTTGAAATTCCTTGGAGTGAAGATTCATCATAGAATCCATTCTTGATATGAGAAGCTCCTCCACCGATCCCGGTTGAGGCTGAAATTGAGGTGGAGGTTGAGGTTGGTCTTCATCATCTTCTTCCATGGCAGCAGCTCCTTCTTCTCTTTGGGTAAACCTGTTGCCTTGTTCTATGAGGCCCATATGCCTTAGAACATTTTTACCAATCTTGCTATTGCTTAGCAAAATCTGTTTATTCTCCCCTTCAAGATCAACACCTTTGTATTCTAGAATCTTAGAAACAAACACACAGCATAGGGTAATGCAAAAGAGGAAAGCCTAATGGCTTTAAACATATTATCAAGGATAATTGAGGGCCAATCTATGCTCACATTATTAAGGAATCCATACATTAGAAGAATGTCTTCCTTAGTAAGTTGGGCATGATTAAGTGGCTCTTGCAACTAAAATCCAAACAATAACATAATGCAACATTCTTTCATTTAACTTTACATTACCAACTTTATACAAGTTCTCAACTTGTAGGTTAGGATCCTTGCAGAATTTTCTGAATTCTACCAACTTGTTGAAGTCCTCAAAGCCATATGTGATGTTTATGCCTTGAGTTGAGAGACCAGCCTACATTGTTCCACAAATCTTCATCAAGGAAGATCCTTACACCTTTCACTTTGGTGCTTGGACTTGCAGTTCTTGATGTCAAGTTCATGTAGAACACTCTAACCAAATCCGGGTAGAATGCCCTTCCATCTCTACAAATTTTTGTAGTCCACTTCCTACTAAAAATTCCTGAAATTGAAAACCATGAGATCTAAAAATTCACAAGACAAGAATTTAGGGGTAAGAATTTTTCTATCCTTCCACTTGTTAACAAAGGCAATTTGCAGATCTTCATCCGAAATCCAACCAGCCTAGAGTTGGAGGTCTCCTTTCTTGAGAAGTCATTGGCTCCTTGCTCTTTCTCCTTGATGGCATCTTCCTTCTTCTTTGATCAGCCATTTCGGTGATATAAAAGACAAGAGAAATTGCACAACAAGATAATGGAATAACAGAGACAGCATAGAGAATTAAAATACGCACAAGACAGCAAATAACAGCAGAAACAGCAAGAGTGAGAGAGAGAGTGAGTGAGTCACTTTGATTCTCAAACCAGCTATTTATAGAATGAAATCCGGTCATAAAACGTTGATTTAATGAAAATATATCCGTTGGGAAACGAATATAGCCGCTTAGAAAAGACAAAACACGTGAAAACATGGCCAACGCTCGAAAATCAGATTTGCGTAAAAACACAGAACGATGCATTTAATCGATTATATTCTCATTTAATCGATTATTTTCCTTCAAAATTTTTCGTAAAACGAAAACCCAGTAAATTTAATCGATTATGTGCATTCCTTAATCGATTAAATTGCTCCTCAGCGATTTAATCGATTATGTCATAAACGTAATCGATTATATTGTAAAACATTTTCATAAACACCGCATTTAATCGATTAACACATGAAACTTAATCGATTAAATACGTAAATTTTCGTAAAACGCTGAAATAACATCAAAATCAACAACAAACACTTACCTGGAACCTTTCTAAGCTCATAAAATCTTACTTGAGATAAAAGATTGGTAAATATGCCAACTTGTTGATGTTTTTGTGCTTTCCTTCATAATCTTGATCACTTGCTAACTCATCACCAAAGAGGCCTTTTGGATATGGAACCAGCCTGCAATATAAACAAGAAAAATTCTGGTTCCCTACAATCACTTATTAGGGTCCTCATGGGTTAGAAGCAATTTTTCCTTTGGGAACCCATTTGTATCTCCCATTAGGAACACTAAAACGTTTAATATTGCATCTATTAACCGAATGACCTTTATGCATACAGTAAAAACATGTAGGAACATTTGTTTTCCTTGAAACATATGCATTTTTATAAAACTTCTTTGTAGGCACATTTTGTTTAAAGGAATTAGAATTTTCAAAAACCTTATTTGAATTAGACGATTCTCCTTTCACAAAAACAGTTTTAGTAGGTTTATGATTATACCGAAATTATAACCAAGACCTCGCTTTTCATATAAACCTTTTGCACTTTCAAAACATTATTTAAATTATTATTGCCCATCGTGATTTTTGAAAGAGATGTTTCAAGATAAGAAACCTTGTTAGCAAGAACACTACAATTTTCGCAAATAGGAATTTTGGTTTTGCATTTGCAAGGGATTTTCGCTGTTTCCAAATCATCTTTCAAAACCTTGTTTTCTTCTTCCAAATCAATAATTTTCTTTTCAAGAATCTTATAATCATTTTTCAATTTATTGTAAACCGAAGAAAGCTTTTCAGATTTTTTACAAAGGCTAAGAAATTCTTCAAGCAATTCATCATAATCATTAGGGAGATCGGAATCGCTTACCTCACCGCACGTGGATTCCACATCATCATCCGCCATGAGACAAATGTTTGCTTCTTCTTCCGATTCACTTGAACCTTCGGAAGAACTCACTTCATTGTCGTCCCAAGCAATATATGCTCTCTTCTTCTTTTTGAAGAACTTCTTACTTTTCTTTTCCCTTTCTTCGAGTTTCTTGGAATTCGGACAATCCGCTTCCTCATGTGCCCCTTTTGCCACAACCATAGCATTTATAATTATCGTTAGAATTTGAATTTTCAAATTTCTTACCTTTCTTATGGTTGCCTTTCTTCTTGATGAACTTTTTGTATTTCTTTACAAATTCATTTAGATCATCGTCTTCTAAATCATCAATGTCATCTGCTTCTCCTCTTTAATGGATTGAACCTTTAAGGCAATACCTTTTCTTTTAACGTCCTCTTCTTCACCGTTGAAGCGACCTAGCTCCATTTCATGTTCTCTAAGCTTTCCGAAGAGAGTTGTCATGTTCATGTTTGACAGATTCCAATGCCTTGAGATGATTTACGATGTGAGTAAATCTCTTTTGTACGTCGCATATGGTTTCTCCTTTGCTCATACGGAACATTTCATATTCCTGAATCAAGGTGTTCTTCCTTGATCGTTTCACTTCTTCCGTTCCTTCATGTGTGACTTCTAGAGTGTCCCACATCTCCTTTGCAGTTGTGCAATCCGATAACCCGTAAAACTCATCAATGGTTAAGGCAGATGCTATCATGTTACATGCTCTTATGTCGCATTGATTTTGGTTGTATTCATCCTTGCTCCAATTTGCTTTCTTCTTAGGTACTCGCGCTTCTTCAACAACAACCATAGGAATAAATGGACCATTTACAACAAAGATCCCAAACGCCTTGATCATTAGACCTTAGAAAAATTTCCATCCTCTTTTTCCAAAAAGGATAGTTTTCACCTGTAAAAGTGGTGGTCTATGAATAGATGCACCTTCAAAGAAAAGTTTGATTTTTGTTCGCCATAAGGATCTTGTTTTTGAATAACTTTCAAAAACCAGCTCGAGGCCAATTGTTAAATAAAGACTAGCAGTGTAAAAACCAAGAGGGGGGTGAATTGGGTTTTAAAGAAATTTTCTCTTTAAATAAATTTTCGTGTTTTGAAAACTTTCAAAAACTTGGATGTGAATTTTTCAATCCTTTGATTAACGCTGTTGAGATTAGCAATTGTAATAATGATCCACAATTAAGAGATAAAGAGAAAGAGAAAGAACACAGAGATTTATACTCGGTTCGGATTAAGCCAATCCTACATCCAGCTCCCAACCACCACAAACCGTGATGATTTTCCCCACTATCTTTAAATGAAATTACAAACACCAATTCATGCAATAACAAATAAAGATAAACTGAAACACCTCCTCGGACACACTAAGGATGAAACACCTCCTCGGACACACCGAGGATGAAACCCACCTCTCTTGACACACAAGAGATGAAACACCTCCCTTAGAACAGATCCAAGGGATGAATTTTCCCTTTACGTAAAAACAAGTAAAAGAATACACCTGAAATGTGCTGGATAGAAAGCTTAAGCACAATGATCACCACTTCCAAAGACTTGATCAAACCGAAGAGAGCAGAAAGCGGCTTTGAAAAAGCTAAGGCGCGTAAACACTTTGAATATTTTGTGTTTGTTCGGATGTGTTAAACCTAAGACATTCTCTTTCATTTTATAATTCGAAAATGCTCCAAAGTTTCCATTCTTAGGTTGATTTAGAATTAATTTCGCAAAAACGACTCATTTAATCGATTATATTAAAAGCTTAATCGATTATATCATGTTTAAAAACTGGAAAACAAATATCGTCTGATTTAATCGATTAGATTAAGGCCATAATCGATTATATTAACCCAGAATCAATATAATCGATTATCAAAGACACTTAATCGATTATTTTGCTCGTTAAACATTTTTGATTCAAATTTTAAGTTAAATAATCGATTATCTACGTATGGTAATCGATTAAAAGCGTAGAAAAACGTTTTTGCGAGAAAACACCTTGCTCTCTTGTTTGGGAAGGTCTTGAATGGGATTTATGACTTACTCTTTTTATCCAACACCCAAAACAGAACCTTCTACCTTTGATCCTTCAGCTCTTGAGAAAATCTTCATCAATCTTCTCTCTTGAAAGCTTTGAATGCTCTTTATGCCTTTCCTTTCTTATCAAGCAACCTTCCTTTGTGAGATGGCACAAGTCTTTAAAGTTGATTGAAACTTCCTAAAAACTTCATCATCAAAACTGTAGGTGTCCATAAAACTCTGGACTTGAAATATGCCAACACTACATTGTTCCACAAATCTTCATCAAGGAAGATCCTTACACCTTTCACTTTGGTGCTTGGACTTGCAGTTCTTGATGTCAAGTTCATGTAGAACACTCTAACCAAATCTGGGTAGAATGCCCCTTCCATCTCTACAAATTTTTGTAGTCCACTTCCTACTAAAAATTCCTGAAATTGAAAACCATGAGATCTAAAAAATTCACAAGACAAGAATTTAGGGGTAAGAATTTTTCTATCCTTCCACTTGTTAACAAAGGCAATTTGCAGATCTTCATCTGAAATCCAACCAGCTAGAGTTGGAGGTCTCCTTTCTTGAGAAGTCATTGGCTCCTTGCCCTTTCTCCTTGATGGCATCTTCCTTCTTCTTTGATCAGCCATTTCGGTGATATAAAAGACAAGAGAAATTGCACAACAAGATAATGGAATAACAGAGACAGCACAGAGAATTAAAATTCGCACAAGACAGCAAATAACAGCAGAAACAACAAGAGTGAGAGAGAGAGTGAGTGAGTCACTTTGATTCTCAAACCAGCTATTTATAGAATGAAATCCGGGTCATAAAACGTTGATTTAATGAAAATATATCCGTTGGGAACGAATATAGCCGCTTGGAAAAGACAAAACACGTGAAAACATGGCCAACGCTCGAAAAATCAGTTTTGCAGTAAAAACACAGAATCTGGCATTTAATCGATTATATGCTCATTTAATCGATTATTTGCCTTCAAAAATTTTCCGAAAACGAAAACCCAGAAATTTAATCGATTATGTGCATTCCTTAATCGATTAAATTGCTCCTCAGCGATTTAATCGATTATGTCATAAACGTAATCGATTATATTGTAAAACATTTTCATAAACACCACGTTTAATCGATTAACACACGAAACTTAATCGATTAAATACGTAAATTTTCGTAAAACGCTGAAATAACATCAAAATCAACAACAATACTTACCTGGATCCTTTCTAAGCTCATAAAATCTTACTTGAGATAAAAGATTGGTAAATATGCCAACTTGTTGATGTTTTTGTGCCTTCCTTCATAATCTTGATCACTTGCTAACTCATCACCAAAGAGGCCTTTTGGATATGGAACCAGCCACGCAATATAAACAAGAAAAATTCTGGTTCCCTACAATCACTTATCAGGGTCCTCATGGGTTAGAAACAATTTTTCCTTTGGGAACCCATTTGTATCTCCCTTTAGGAACACTATAACGTTTAATATTGCATCTATTAACCGAATGACCTTTATGCATACAATAAAAACATGTAGGAACATTTGTTTTTCTTGGTATGTACGCATTTTTATAAAACTTCTTTGTAGGCACATTTTGTTTAAAGGAATTAGAATTTTCAAAAACCTTATTTGAATTAGACGATTCTCCTTTCACAAAAACAGTTTTAGTAGGTTTATGATTATACCGAAATTATAACCAAGACTCGCTTTTCATATAAACCTTTTTGCACTTTCAAAACATTGTTTAAATTATTATTGCCCATCGTGATTTTTGAAAGAGATGTTTCAAGATAAGAAACCTTGTTAGCAAGAACACTACAATTTTCGCAAATAGGAATTTTGGTTTTGCATTTGCAAGGGATAAGCGCTGTTTTCAAATCATCCTTTAAAATGATTTTTTCTTGTTCCAAATCTGAAATTTTCTTTTCAAGACTTTTGTAATCATTTTTTAATTTATTATAAACCGAAGAAAGCTTTTCAGATTTTTTACAAAGATTTAGAAATTCTTCAAGCAATTCATCATAATCATTTGGAAGATCAGAATCACTTACCTCGCTGCACGTGGATTCCACATCATCATCTGCCATGAGACAAATGTTTGCTTCTTCTTCTGATTCACTTGAACCTTCAGAAGAACTCACTTCATTGTCGTCCCAAGCAATATATGCTCTCTTCTTCTTTTTGAAGAACTTCTTACTTTTCTTTTCCCTTTCTTCAGGTTTCTTGGAATTCGGACAATCTTTCTTATGGTTGCCTTTCTTCTTGATGAACTTTTTGTATTTCTTTACAAATTTATCAAGATCATCGTCTTCTGAATCATTTGTATCACTACTCTCCTCTTTGTCGGATTCTGCTTTAAGAGCAATGCCTTTTCTCTTGACGTCTTCTTCTTCTCCTTTGAAACGTCCAAGCTCCATTTCATGTTCTCTAAGCTTCCCGAAGAGAGTTGTCATGTTCATGTTTGACAGATTCTTTGATTCCGTGATGGCCGTCACTTTAGGTTGCCAAGTCCTGTCCAAAGATTTCAAAATTTTGACATTTAATTCTTCAAGATCGAATTTCTTACCTAATGCCTTGAGATGATTTACGATGTGAGTAAATCTCTTTGTACGTCGCATATGGTTTCTCCTTTGCTCATACGGAACATTTCATATTCTTGAATCAAGGTGTTCTTCCTTGATCGTTTCACTTCTTCCGTTCCTTCATGTGTGACTTCTAGAGTGTCCCACATCTCCTTTGCAGCTAGTGCAATCCGATAACCTCGTAAAACTCATCAATGGTTAAGGCAGATGCTATCATGTTACATGCCCTTATGTCGCATTGATTCTGGTTGTATTCATCCTTGCTCCAATTTGCTTTCTTCTTAGGTACCTGCGCTTCTTCAACAACAACCATAGGAATAAAAGGACCATTTACAACAAAGATCCCAAACGCCTTGATCATTAGACCTTAGAAAAATTTCCATCCTCTTTTTCCAAAAAGGATAGTTTTCACCTGTAAAAGTGGTGGTCTATGAATAGATGCACCTTCAAAGAAAAGTTTGATTTTTGTTCGCCATAAGGATCTTGTTTTTGAATAACTTTCAAAAACCAGCTCTGAGGCCAATTGTTAAATAAAGACTAGCAGTGTAAAAACCAAGAGGGGGGTGAATTGGGTTTTAAAGAAATTTTCTCTTTAAATAAATTTTCGTGTTTTGAAAAACTTTCAAAAACTTGGATGTGAATTTTTCAATCCTTTGATTAACGCTGTTGGGATTAGCAATTGTAATAATGATCCACAATTAAGAGATAAAGAGAAAGAGAAAGAACACAGAGATTTATACCGGTTCTGGATTAAGCCAATCCTACATCCAGGCTCCCAACCACCACAAATCCGTGATGATTTTCCCCACTATCTTTAAATGAAATTACAAACACCAATTCATGCAATAACAAATAAAGATAAACGGAAACACCTCCTCGTACACACTAAGGATGAAACACCTCCTCGCACACACCGAGGATGAAACCCACCTCTCTTGACACACAAGAGATGAAACACCTCCCTTAGAACAGATCCAAGGGATGAATTTTCCCTTTACGTAAAACAAGAAAAGAATACACCTGAAATGTGCTGGATAGAAAGCTTAAGCACAATGATCACCACTTCCAAAGACTTGATCAAATCGAAGAGAGCAGAAAGCGGCTTTGAAAAAGCTAAGGCGCGTAAACACTTTGAATATTTTGTGTTTGTTCGGATGTGTTAAACCTAAGACATTCTCTTTCATTTTATAATTCGAAAATGCTCCAAAGTTTCCATTCTTAGGTTGATTTAGAATTGATTTCGCAAAACGACTCATTTAATCGATTATATTAAAAGCTTAATCGATTATATCATGTTTAAAAACTGGAAAACAAATATTGTCCGATTTAATCGATTAGATTAAGGCCATAATCGATTATATTAACCCGTAATCAATATAATCGATTATCAAAGACACTTAATCGATTATTTTGCTCGTTAAACATTTTTTATTCAAATTTTAAGTTAAATAATCGATTATCTACGTATGGTAATCGATTAAAAGCGTAGAAAAACGTTTTTGCGAGAAAACACCTTGCTCTCTTGTTTGGGAAGGTTTTGAATGGGATTTATGACTTACTCTTTTATCCAACACCCAAAACAGAACCTTCTACCTTTGATCCTTCAGCTCTTGAGAAAATCTTCATCAATCTTCTCTCTTGAAAGCTTTGAATGCTCTTTATGCCTTTCCTTTCTTATCAAGCAACCTTCCTTTGTGAGATGGCACAAGTCTTTAATGTTGATTGAAACTTCCTAAAAACTTCATCATCAAAACTGTAGGTGTCCATAAAACTCTGGACTTGAAATATGCCAACAGTAGTAATTTATATATTTATATTTTATTTTCGATTCGTACTTTTTGTTTTACAAAAAAAATTGAATTTTTAAGAATTTCGAAAATGATATATTATTTCTCATCCGTAGTTTTGTTTTACAAAAAAGAAACTCAATTTTTCATAATTTTGCAATTTTTATTTTATTCTCGATACGTACTTTTGTTTTATGCAAAAGGACTCAATTTTTTGTAATTTCGAAATTGATATTTTATTTTGGATCCGTACTTTTGTTTTACAAAAAGAACTCAATTTTTAGTAATTTGGATATTTATATTTTATTTTCGATCCGTACTTTTGTTTTACAAAAACAATTCAACTTTTAATAATTTCGAAATTGATATATTATTTTTCATCCGTAGTTTTCTTTTACAAAAAAGAAACTGAATTTGTCATAATTTTGAAATTTAGATTTTATTCTCGATATGTACTTGGGTTTTATGCAAAAGAACTGAATTTTTTGTAATTTCGAAATTTATATTTTATTTTGGATCGCTACTTTTGTTTTACAAAAAGAACTCAAGTTTTAGTAATTTGGATATTTATATTTTATTTTCGAAATGTACTTGGGTTTTATGCAAAAGAACTCAATGTTTCGTAATTTCGAAATTTATATTTTATTTTGGATCCCTACTTTTGTTTTACAAAAAGAACTCAATGTTTAGTAATTTGGATATTTATATTTTATTCTCGATAAGTAATTTTCTTTTATGCAAAAGAACTAAACTTTTTGTAATTTCGAAATTGATATTTTCTTTTGGATCACTACTTTTGTTGTACAAAAAGAACTCAATTTTTAGTGATTTGGTTATTTATATTTTATTCTCGATATGTACTTGGGTTTTATGCAAAAGAACTCAATTTTTTTATAATTTCGAAATTGATATTTTATTTTGGATCGCTACTTTTGTTTTACAAAAAGAACTCAATTTTTAGTAATTTGGTTATTTATATTTTATTCTCGATATATACTTGGGTTTTACGCAAAAGAACTCAATTTTTTGTAATTTCGGAATTTAAATTTTATTTTGGATCCCTACTTTTGTTTTACAAAAAGAACTCAATTTTTAGTAATTTGAATATTTATATTTTATTCTCGATATGTACTTGGGTTTTATGCAAAAGAACCCAACTTTTTGTAATTTCGAAATTTATATTTCATTTGGGATCCCTACTTTTGTTTTACAAAAAGAACTTAATTTTTAGTAATTTGGATATTTATATTTTATTCTCGATATGTACTTGGGTTTTGTGCGAAAGAACTCAATTTTTTGTAATTTCAAAATTTATATTTTATTTTGGATCCGTACTTTTGTTTTAAAAAAAGAACTCAATTTTTAGTAATTTGGATATTTATATTTTATTTTCGATATGTACTTTGGTTTTATGCAAAAGAACTCAATTTTTTGTAATTTCGAAATTGATATTTTATTTTGGATCCCTACTTTTGTTTTACAAAAAGAACTCAATTTTTAGTAATTTGGTTATTTATATTTTATTCTCGATATGTATTTGGGTTTTACGCAAAAGAACTCAATTTTTTTTAATTTCGAAATTTATATTTTATTTTGGATCCCTACTTTTGTTTTACACAAAGAACTCAATTTTTAGTAATTTGAATATTTATATTTTATTTTCGATCCGTACTTTTGTTTTACAAAAAGAATTCAATTTTTAATAATTTCGAAATTGATATATTATTTTTCATCCGTAGTTTTCTTTTACAAAAAAGAAACTCAATTTTTCATAATTTTGAAATTTAGATTTTATTCTCGATATGTACTTGGGTTTTATGCAAAAGAACTCAACTTTTTGTAATTTCGAAATTTATATTTCATTTCGGATCCCTACTTTTGTTTTACAAAAAGTATTGGCATATTTCAAGTCTAGAGTTTTATGGAGACCTACAGTTTTGATGATGAAGTTTTTTTAGGAAGTTTCAATCAACATTAAAGACTTGTGCCATCTCACAAAGGAAGGTTGCTTGATAATAAAGGAAAGGCATAAAGAGCATTCAAAGCTTTCAAGAGACAGGATTGATGAAGATTTTCTCAAGAGCTGAAGGATCGAAGGTAGAAGGTTCTGTTTTGGGTGTTGGATAAAAAGAGTAAGTCATAAATCCCATTCAAGACCTTCCCAAACAAGAGAGCAAGGTGTTTTCTCGCAAAAACATTTTTCTACGCTTTTAATCGATTACCGTACGTAGATAATCGATTATTTAACTTAAAATTTGAATTAAAAATGTTTAACGAGCAAAATAATCGATTAAGTGTCTTTGATAATCGATTATATTGATTCTGGGTTAATATAATCGATTATGGCCTTAATCTAATCGATTAAATCAGACTGATATTTGTTTTCCAGTTTTTAAACTTGATATAATCGATTAAGCTTTTAATATAATCGATTAAATGAGTCGTTTTTGCAAAATTAATTTTAAATCAACCTAAGAATCGAAACTTTGGAGCATTTTCGAATTATAAAATGAAAGAGAATGTCTTAGGTTTAACACATCCGAACAAACACAAAATATTCAAAGTGTTTCGCGCCTTAGCTTTTTCAAAGCCGCTTCCTGCTCTCTTCGGCTTGATCAAGTCTTTGGAAGTGGTGATCATTGTGCTTAAGCTTTCTATCCAAGCACATTTCGGTGTATTATTTTACTGTTTTCTGTAAAGGGAAAATTCATCCCTTGGATCTATTCTAAGGGAGGTGTTTCATCTCTTGTGTGTCTGGGGAGGTGGGTTTCATCCTCAGTGTGTCAAGAGAGGTGGGTTTCATCCTCAGTGTGTCTGGGGAGGTGTTTCATCCTTAGTGTGTTTAAGGAGGTGTTTTCGTTTATCTTTATTTGTTATTGCATGAATTGGTGTTTGTAATTTCAATTAAAGATAGTGGGGAAAATCATCACGAATTTGTGGTGGTTGGGAACTGGATGTAGGATTGGCTTAATCCGAACCAGTATAAATCTCTGTGTTCTTTCTCTTTCTCTTTATCTTTTATTTGTGGATCATTATTACAATTGCTAATCCCAAAACCGTTAATCAAAGGATTGGAAAAATTCACATCCAAGTTTTTGAAAGTTTTTCAAAACCTGAAAATTTATTTGAAAGACAAAATTTCTTTAAAAACCCAATTCACCCCCCCTCTTGGTTTTTACACTGCCGTCTTTATTTAACAATTGGTATCAGAGCTAGTTTTTTGAAAGTTATTCAAAAACAAGATCCTTATGGCAGACAAAAATCAAACTTTTGCTGAAGGTGCATGTATTCATAGACCACCACCTTTTACAGGTGAAAACTATCCTTTTTGGAAAAAGAGGATGGAAATTTTTCTAAGGTCTAATGATCAAGGCGTTTGGGATGCTGTTGTAAATGGTCCATTTATTCCTATGGTTGTTTTTGAAGAAGCGCAGGTACCTAAGAAGAAAGCAAATTGGAGCAAGGACGAATACAACCAGAATCAATGCGACATAAGGGCGTGTAACATGATAGCATCTCGCCTTAACCATTGATGAGTTTTACAGGTTATCGGATTGCACTCATCGCAAAGGAGATGTGGGACACTCTAGAAGTCACACATGAAGGAACGGAAGAAGTGAAACGATCAAGGAAGAACACCTTGATTCAGGAATATGAAATGTTCCGTATGAGCAAATGAGAAACCATATGCGACGTACAAAAGAGATTTACTCACATCGTAAATCATCTCAAGGTGTTAGGTAAGAAATTTGATACTGAAGAATTAAATGTCAAAATTTTGAAATCTTTGGACAGGACTTGGCAACCTTAAGTGACGGCCATCACGGAATCAAAGAATCTATCAAACA
Organism: Lablab purpureus; assembly: GCA_030347555.1. Lineage (NCBI taxonomy): Eukaryota > Viridiplantae > Streptophyta > Magnoliopsida > Fabales > Fabaceae > Lablab > Lablab purpureus. The sequence goes on along the minus strand of CM059257.1, from coordinate 13,792,416 downwards.
TGAACATGACAACGCTCTTCGGGAAGCTCAGAGAACATGAAATGGAACTTGGACGTTTTAAAGGAGAAGAAGAAGACGTCAAGAGAAAAGGCATTGCTTTTAAAGCGGAATCTGACAAAGAGGAGAGTAGTAATACTAATGATTCAGAAGACGATGATCTTGATAAATTTGTAAAGAAATACAAGAAGTTCATCAAGAAGAAAAGCAACCATAAGAAAGGTAAGAAATTTGAAAGTTCAAATTCTAACAATAATTATAAATGTTATGGTTGTGGCAAAAAGGGGCACATGAGAGCAGATTGTCCGAATTCCAAGAAACCTGAAGAAAGGGAAAAGAAAAGTAAGAAGTTCTTCAAAAAGAAGAAGAAAGCATATATCGCTTGGGACGACAATGAAGTGAGTTCTTCTGAAGGTTCAAGTGAATCAGAAGAGGAAGCAAACATTTGTCTTATGGCAGATGATGATGTGGAATCCACATGCAGCGAGACAAGTGATTCTGATCTCCCAAATGATTATGATGAATTGCTTGAAGAATTTCTTAGCTTGTGTAAAAAATCTGAAAAGCTTTCTTCGGTCCATAGTAAATTGAAAAATGATTATAAAGTTCTTGAAAAGAAAATTATTGACTTGGAAGAAGAAAACAAGGTTTTGAAAGATGATTTGGAAACAGCGAAAATTCCTTGCAAATGCAAAACCAAAATTCCTATTTGCGAAAATTGTAGTGTTCTTGCTAACAAGGTTTCTTATCTTGAAACATCTCTTTCAAAAATCACAATGGGCAATAATAATTTAAACAACGTTTTGAAAGTGCAAAAATGTTTATATGAAAAAGCAGGTCTTGGTTATAATTTCAGGTATAATCATAAACCTACTAAAACTGTTTTTGTGAAAGGAGAATCGTCTAATTCAAATAAGGTTTTTGAAAATTCTAATTCCTTTAAACAAAATGTTTCTACAAAGAAAGTTTATAAAAATGCATATTTCTCAAGAAGAACAAATGTTCCTACATGTTTTTATTGTATGCATAAAGGTCATTCTGTTAATAGGTGCAATATTAAACGTTTTAGTGTTCCTAATGGGAAATACAAATGGGTTTCCAAAGAAAAAAATGTTTCTAACCCATGAGGACCCTAATAATGTTGGACTTGAAGACTTGGTTTCAAGTAGATTTGATGTCTCCAACCACCTTTGATGATGAAGATGATGGTGCTTGAAGAATGAAGATTGTGTCTTAGTATTAGAGTGTCTTAGGTTGTGTGGTAAGTAGCATTTCAATTAATCTTGGACTTAATCTTGGGGTTTAAAATGATTTGAAATGTTTTAAAAAGGTTTAAAATGATTTCAAAGGTTTAACTGATTTTTAACTGGTTAAAAATCTGATTTCAACTAGTTAAACTGTTCTTCATTTTTCAAAGCTTTGTATTTGGGAAATTTCAGCTGATCGTTTTGAAATTTAAACCAGCTTAAAATCCCGGTAGCTCTGTTCGAGAATTCCAGTTTCTGGAATAGCTAGTTAAAGCGGGTTTTCAATCGAGCGATTTCAAGTTCCAGTAAAAGGATGCTCACTGGAAAATTGGTTTTAATGAAAACAACCGGTTAAAATGCGATTTCAACCGACTATTCTCGTCAGAATCAGTTTTAACAGTTTTCTATATATATCTTGAAATTCAAAGAACTAAGTGACGAAACATTTTCTAAAGAACCCATTGGGCAAGAACGTTTCTATTACACTCTAAAACATTTTGTAAATCACTCCAAGACGATCAAGATTCAATTGAGTGCGAATCAAATCAAGAAGTGCATGCTCTGTTTTTCTTCGTTCTTCTGGTGCTCTGTTTTAGCTTCGCATTGAAGAACTCCAGTGTTTATTCAATCTTTTTGTGTGTGTTTGATCAGCTACGTGTTCGGTTCTTAATCGGGGTGATTAAGAGATCTTGTAATAGGGTTTTACAGGTGATTAGAAGTCTTGTAGGGTTCAAGACTAGGTGTAGCTTTCTGGTTTTGGTTTTGCATGTAGTGTTCATGTAAAAACTGGTTTTTAGTGAATTGATTGAATTTGTTTGTTTAGGAAACTGGATGTAGCCTTTGTTGAAAGGTGAACCAGTATAAATCTGCTGTGTTGTTCTTCTTCCCTTGAACTTTTTACATTCGGCAATTGAAGTTTGAATTGTAATTGAATTGGGTATATGATCAATTGATTAAGAGCATTTCAAGAACCTATTAAAACTGGTTTAAATCTTCAATCCGAATCAGGTTTTTCATATTTGGGCATTGGGTTTCGAAAATCTTTGAAAGTTTAATTCACCCCCCCTATTAAACTCAGCCATTTATTCCAACAAATAAGTGATTGTAGGGAACCAGAATTTTTCTTGTTTGTATTGCAGGCTGGTTCCATATCCAAAAGGCCTCTTTGGTGATGAGTTAGCAAGTGATCAAGTTTATGAAGGGAGGCAAAAACAACAACGAATTGGCATATTTACCAATCTTTTATCTCAAGTAAGATTTTGTGAGCTTAGAAAGGTTCCAGGTAAGTGTTGTTATTGATTTTGATGTTATTTCAATGTTTTACGAAAATTTACGTATTTAATCGATTAGGTTTCGTGTATTAATCGATTAAACGTGGTGTTTGTGAAAATGTTTTAAAATATAATCGATTAAGTTTATGACATAATCGATTAAATTGCCGGGGAGCAATTTAATCGATTAAGGAATGCACATCATCGATTAAATTTCTGGGTTTTCGTTTTCTGGAAATTTTTTGAAGGCAAATAATCGATTAAATGAGAATATAATCGATTAAATGCACCGTTCTGTGTTTTTCTGCAAATCTGATTTTCGTACGTTGGCCATGTTTTCACGTGTTTTGTCTTTTTTAAACGGTATATTCGTTCCCAACGGATATATTTTCATTAAATCAACGTTTTATGACCCGGATTTCATTCTATAAATAGCTGGTTTGAAAATCAAAGTGACTCACTCACTCTCTCTTTCACTCTTGCTGTTTCTGCTGTTATTTGCTGTCTTATGCGAATTTTAATTCTCTGTACTGTCTCTGTTATTCCATTATCTTGTTGTGCAATTTCTCTTGTCTTTTATATCACCACAATGGCTGATCAAAGAAGAAGGAAGATGCCATCAAGGAGAAAGGGCAAGGAGCCAATGACTTCTCAAGAAAGGAGACCTCCAACTCTAGCTGGTTGGATTTCGGATGAGGATCTGCAAATTGGTTTTGTTAACAAGTGGAAGGATAGAAAAATTCTTACCCCTAAATTCTTGTCTTGTGAATTTTTAGATCTCATGGTTTTCAATTTCAGGAATTTTTAGTAGGAAGTGGACTACAACAATTTGTGGAGATGGAAGGGGCATTCTACCCGATTTGGTTAGAGTGTTCTACATGAACTTGACATCAAGAACAGCCAGCCCAAGCACCAAAGTGAAAGGTGTAAGGATCTTCTTTGATGAAGATTTGTGGACCAATGTAGCTGGTCTCTCAACTCAAGGCATAAACATCACATATGGCTTTGAGGACTTCAACAAGTTGGTAGAATTCAGAAAATTCTGCAAGGATCCTAACCTACAAGTTGAGAACTTGTATAAAGTTGGTAATGTAAAGTTAAATGAAAGAATGTTGCATTATGTTATTGTTTGGATTTTAGTTGCAAGAGGCACTAATCATGCCCAACTTACTAAGGAAGACATTCTTCTAATGTATGGATTCCTTAATAATGTGAGCATAGATTGGCCCTCAATTATCCTTGATAATATGTTTAAAGCCATTAGGCTTTCCTCTTTTGCATTACCCTATGCTGTGTTTGTTTCTAAGATTTTAGAATACAAAGGTGTTGATCTTGAAGGAGAGAATAAACAAATTTTGCTAAGCAATAGCAAAATTGGAAAAAATGGTCTAAGGCATATGGGCCTCATAGAACAAGGCAACAGGTTTACCCACAGAGATGAAGGAGCTGTTGCCATGGAAGAAGATGATGAAGACCAACCTCAACCTCCACCTCAATTTCAACCTCAACCAGGATTAGTGGAGGAGCTTCTCATATCAAGAATGGATTCTATGATGAATCTTCACTCCAAGGAATTTCAAGACCTTTCTCATCAACTCTCAAGGCTAGAAGAATGTATAGAGTTGAAAGAAAGATGAACATTGAAGAATTATCTCCTGAAGAAGATAATACAACATCCTCAAGAGGCAAACAGCCAGCCAATATTGAGGAAGATGAAGAAGATAGTGAAGAAACTGAATAGGCTACAAGTTCACCTTTCCTTAGCTTGTTCTTCATTATTTTCCAGTTGCTTGTATTTTTTTCTCTCTATTATTTTACATGTATTAATTTGCTTCGCTGTAATTATCTCTCGAAAATGTAATCTTTTGAAAATGATAAAAATAAAGGGGGAGAAAATATTTGTCTTGATTGAAAATCTGTCTAGTTAATATAGCTTTTAAGAAAATTAATTTCAAGGGAACTTTAGGAAATAATTCAAATAAGTGCCTTATATAGCTTAAACAATTAAGAGCATAGTTTAAGGGGGAGTTTTTAGAAATAATTTCCACTCATTAATTCCTTGAAATCTCTTTTTCAAAATTCAAATTGAAACTTAAATGTTATGTGACTGCCTATTTTATTTCCTTTGTGGACTAATATTTATGATGGAGATATCCATACATTATTTTCAAGATTTTCAGGATATTATAACAAGTCTCTAGGTTTCTTTTTATCATCATCAAAAAGGGGGAGATTGTTGGCATATTTCAAGTCCAGAGTTTTATGGAGACCTATAGTTTTGATGATGAAGTTTTTTTAGGAAGTTTTAATCAACATTAAAGACTTGTGCCATCTCACAAAGGAAGGTTGCTTGATAAGAAAGGAAAGGCATAAAGAGCATTCAAAGCTTTCAAGAGAGAAGATTGATGAAGATTTTCTCAAGAGCTGAAGGATCAAAGGTAGAAGGTTCTGTTTTGGGTGTTGGATAAAAAGAGTAAGTCATAAATCCCATTCAAGACCTTCCCAAACAAGAGAGCAAGGTGTTTTCTCGCAAAAACGTTTTTCTACGCTTTTAATCGATTACCATACGTAGATAATCGATTATTTAACTTAAAATTTGAATTAAAAATGTTTAACGAGCAAAATAATCGATTAAGTGTCTTTGATAATCGATTATATTGATTCTGGGTTAATATAATCGATTATGGCCTTAATCTAATCTATTAAATCAAACGATATTTGTTTTCCAGTTTTTAAACTTGATATAATCGATTAAGCTTTTAATATAATCGATTAAATGAGTCGCTTTTGCGAAATTAATTTTAAATCAACCTAAGAATGGAAACTTTGGAGCATTTTCGAATTATAAAATGAAAGAGAATGTCTTAGGTTTAACACATCCGAACAAACGCAAAATATTCAAAGTGTTTCTGCGCCTTAGCTTTTTCAAAGCCGCTTTCCTGCTCTCTTCAGTTTGATCAAGTCTTTGGAAGTGGTGATCATTGTGCTTAAGCTTTCTATCCAGCACATTTCAGGTGTATTCTTTTCTTGTTTTACGTAAAGGGAAAATTCATCCCTTGGATCTGTTCTAAGGGAGGTGTTTCATCTCTTGTGTGTCAAGAGAGGTGGGTTTCATCCTCAGTGTGTCTGGGGAGGTGTTTCATCCTTAGTGTGTCTAAGGAGGTGTTTCCGTTTATCTTTATTTGTTATTGCATGAATTGGTGTTTGTAATTTCAATTAAAGATAGTGGGGAAAATCATCACGGATTTGTGGTGGTTGGGAACTGGATGTAGGATTGGCTTAATCCGAACCAGTATAAATCTCTGTGTTCTTTCTCTTTATCTTTTATTTGTGGATCATTATTACAATTGCTAATCCCAAAACCGTTAATCAAAGGATTGGAAAAATTCACATCCAAGTTTTTGAAAGTTTTTCAAAACCTGAAAATTTATTTGAAAGAGAAAATTTCTTTAAAAACCCAATTCACCCCCCCTCTTGGTTTTTACACTGCCTTCTTTATTTAACAAAAAGAACTCAATTTTTAGTAATTTGGATATTTATATTTTATTCTCGATACGTACTTGGGTTTTATGCAAAAGAACTCAATTTTTTGTAATTTCGAAATTTATATTTTATTTTGGATCCCTACTTTTATTTTACCAAAAGAACTCAATTTTTAGTAATTTGGATATTTATATTTTATTTTCGATTCGTACTTTTTTTTTACAAAAAAAATTCAATTTTTAATCATTTCGAAATTGATATATTATTTTTCATCCGTAGTTTTGTTTTACAAAAAAGAAACTCAATTTTTCATAATTTTGAAATTTATATTTTATTCTCAATACGTACTTTTGTTTTATGCAAAAGAACTCAATTTTTTGTAATTTCGAAATTGAGATTTTATTTTGGATCCCTACTTTTGTTTTACAAAAAGAACTCAATTTTTAGTAATTTGGATATTTATATTTTATTCTCGATATGTACTTTGGTTTTATGCAAAAAAAATCAATTTTTTTTAATTTCGAAATTTATATTTTATTTTGGATCCCTACTTTTGTTTTACAAAAAGAACTCAATTTTTAGTAATTTGGATATTTATATTTTATTCTCAATACCTACCTTTGTTTTATGCAAAACAACTCAATTTTTTGTAATTTCGAAATTGAGATTTTATTTTGGATCCCTACTTTTGTTTTACAAAAAGAACTCAATTTTTAGTAATTTGGATGTTTATATATTATTCTCGATATGTACTTTGGTTTTATGCAAAAGAACTCAATTTTTTGTAATTTCGAAATTTATATTTTATTTTGGATCCCTACTTTTGTTTTACAAAAAGAACTCAATTTTTAGTAATTTGGATGTTTATATTTTATTTTCGATCCGCACTTTTGTTTTACGAAAAAAATTCAATTTTTAATAATTCCGAAATTGAAATTTATATTTTATTCTCGATACATACTTTTGTTTTATCCAAAAGAACTCAATTTTTTGTAATTTCGAAATTGATATTTTATTATGGATCCCTACTTTTGTTTTACAAAAAGAACTCAATTCTTAGTAATTTGGATATTTATATTTTATTCTCGATATGTACTTTGGTTGTATGCAAAAGAATTCAATTTTTTGTAATTTCGAAATTTATATTTTATTTTGGATCCCTACTTTTGTTTTACAAAAAGAACTCAATTTTTAGTAATTTGGATATTTATATTTGATATTCAATCCGTACTTTTGTTTTACAAAAAAAATTCAGTTTTTAATAATTTCGAAATTGATATATTATTTTTCATCCGTAATTTTGTTTTACAAAAAAGAAACACAATTTTTCATAATTTTGAATTTATCTTTTATTCTCGATACGTACTTTTGTTTTATGCAAAAGAACTCAATTTTTTGTAATTTCAAAATTGATATTTTATTTTGGATCCCTACTTTTGTTGTAGAAAAAGAACTCAATTTTAAGTAATTTGGATATTTATATTTTATTCTCGATATGTACTTTGGTTTTATGCCAAAGAACTCAATTTTTTGTAATTTCAAAATTTATATTTTATTTTGGATACCCTACTTTTGTTTTACAAAAAGAACTCAATTTCTAGTAATTTGGATATTTATATTTTATTTTCGATTCGTACTTTTTTTTTACAAAAAAAATTGAATTTTTAATAATTTCGAAAATGATATATTATTTCTCATACGTAGTTTTGTTTTACAAAAAAGAAACTTAATTTTTCATAATTTTGAAAATTATATTTTATTCTCGATACATACTTTTGTTTTATGCAAAAGAACTCAATTTTTTGTAATTTCGAAATTGATATTTTATTTCGGAACCCTACTTCTGTTTTCCAAAAAGAACTCAATTCTTAGTAATTTGGATGTTTATATTTTATTCTCGATACGTACTTTTGTTTTATTCAAAAGAACTCAATTTTTTGTATTTTCGAAATTGATATTTTATTTTGTATCCCTACTTTTGTTTTACAAAAAGAACTCAATTTTTAGTAATTTGGATATTTATATTTGATATTAAATCCGTACGTTTGTTTTACCAAAAATATTCAATTTTTAATAATTTCGAAATTGATATATTATTTTTCATCCGTAGTTTTGTTTTACAAAAAGGAATCTCAAATTTTCATAATTTTGAAATTTATATTTTATTCTCGATACGTACTTTTGTTTTATGCAAAAGAACTAAATTTTTTGTAATTTCAAAATTGATATTTTATTGTGGATCCCTACTTTAGTTTTACAAAAAGAACTCAATTCTTAGTAATTTGGATATTTATATTTTATTCTCGATATGTACTTTGGTTTTATGCAAAAGAATTCAATTTTTTATCATTTCGAAATTTATATTTTATTTTGCATCCCTACTTTTGTTTTACAAAAAGAACTCAATTTTTAGTAATTTGGATATTTATATTTTATTCTCGATCCGTACTTTTCTTTTACAAAAAAAATTCAATTTTTAATATTTTCGAAATTGATATATTATTTTTCATCCGTAGTTTTGTTTTACAAAAAAGAAACTCAATTTTTCATAATTTTGAAATTTATATTTTATTCTCGATACGTACTTTTGTTTTATGCAAAAAAACTCAATTTTTTGTAATTTCAAAATTGATATTTTATTTTGGATCCCTACTTTTGTTTTACAAAAAGAACTCAATTCTTAGTAATTTGGATATTTATATTTTATTCTCGATGTGTACTTTGGTTTTACGCAAAAGAACTCAATTTTTTTTTATTTCGAAATTTATATTCTATTTTGGATCCCTACTTTTGTTTTACAAAAAGAACTCAATTTTTAGTAATTTGGATGTTTATATTTTATTTTCGATCCACACTTTTGTTTTACAAAAAAAATTCAATTTTTAATAATTTCGAAATTGATATATTATTTTTCATCCGTAGTTTTCTTTTACAAAAAAGAAACTTAATTTTTCATAATTTTGAAATTTATATTTTATTCTCGATACGTACTTTTTTTTTATGCAAAAGAACTCAATTTTTTGTAATTTCGAAATTGATATTTTATTTTGGATCGCTACTTTTGCTTTACAAAAAGAACTCAATTCTTAGTAATTTGGATATTTATATTTTATTCTCGATATGTACTTTGGTTTTATGCAAAAGAACTCAATTTTTTGTAATTTCGAAATTTATATTTTATTTTGGATCCCTACTTTTGTTTTACAAAAAGAACTCAATTTTTAGTAATTTGGATATTTATATTTTATTTTCGATCTGTACTTTTGTTTTACAAAAAGAATTCAATTTTTAATAATTTCGAAATTGATATATTATTTTGCATCTGTAGTTTTCTTTTACAAAAAAGAAACTTAATTTTTCATAATTTTGAAATTTATATTTTATTCTCAATACGTACTTTTGTTTAATGCAAAAGAACTCAATTTTTTGTAATTTCGAAATTGATATTTTATTTTGGATCCCTACTTTTGTTTTACAAAAAGAACTCAATTTTTAGTAATTTGGATATTTATATTTTATTCTCAGTATGTACATTGGTTTTATGCAAAAGAACTCAATTTTTTGTAATTTCGAAATTTATATTTTATTTTGGATCCGTACTTTTGTTTTACAAAAAGAACTCAATTTTTAGTAAATTGGATATTTATATTTTATTTTCGATCCGTACCTTTGTTTTACGAAAAAAATTCAATTTCTAATAATTTCGAAATTGATATATTATTTTTCATCCGTAGTTTTGTTTTATAAAAAAGAAACTCAATTTTTCATAATTTCGAAATTTATATTTTATTCTCGATACGTACTTTTGTTTTATGCAAAAGAACTCAATTTTTTGTAATTTCGAAACTGATATTTTATTTTGGATCCCTACTTTTGTTTTTCAAAAAGAACTTAATTTTTTGTAATTTGGATATTCATATTTTATTTTCGATATGGACTTTGGTTTTATGCAAAAGAACTCAATTTTTTGTAATTTCTAAATTTATATTTTATTATGGATCCCTACTTTTGTTTTACAAAAAGAACTCAATTTTTAGTAATTTGGATATTTATATGTTATTTTTAATCCGTACCTTTGTTTTACGAAAAAAATTCAATTTCTAATAATTTCGAAATTGATATATTATTTTTCATCCGTAGTTTTGTTTTACGAAAAAGAAACTCAATTTTTCATAATTTTGAAATTTATATTTTATTCTCGATACGTACTTTTGTTTTATGCAAAAGAACTCAATTTTTTGTAATTTCGAAATTGATATTTTATTTTGGATCCCTACTTTTGTTTTACAAAAAGAACTCAATTTTTAGAAATTTGGATATCTTTATTTTATTCTCGATAGGTACTTTGGTTTTATGCAAAAGAACTCAATTCTTAGTAATTTGGATATTTATATTTTATTTTCGATCCGTACTTTTGTTTTAGAAAAAAAATTCAATTTTTAATAATTTCAAAATTGATATATTATTTTTCATCCGTCGTTTTGTTTTACAAAAAAGAAACTCAATTTTTCATAATTTTTATATTTAGATTTTATTCTCGATACGTACTTTTGTTTTATGCAAAAGAACTCAATTTTTTGTAATTTCGAAATTGATATTTTATTTTGGATCCCTACTTTTGTGTTACAAAAAGAAGTCAATTCCTAGTAATTTGGATATTTATATTTTATTCTCGATACGTACTTTTGTTTTATGCAAAAGAACTAAATTTTTAGTAATTTCGAAATTGATATTTTATTTTGGATCCCTACTTTTGTTTTACAAAAAGATCAATTCTTAGTATTTTGGATATTTATATTTTATTTTCGATTCGTACTTTTGTTTTACAAAAAAAATTCAATTTTTAATAATTTCGAAATTGATATATTATTTTTCATCCGTAGTTTTTTTTTACAAAATAGAAACTCAATTTTTCATAATTTTGAAATTTATATTTTATTCTCGATACGTACTTTTGTTTTATGCAAAAGAACTCAATTTTTTGTAATTTCGAAATTGATATTTTATTATGGATCCCTACTTTTGTGTTACAAAAAGAACTCAATTCTTAGTAATTTGGATATTTATATTTTATTCTCGATACGTACTTTTGTTTTATGCAAAAGAACTAAATTTTTTGTAATTTCGAAATCGGTATTTTATTTGGATCCCTACTTTTGTTTTACAAAAAGAACTCAATTCTTAGTAATTTGGATATTTATATTTTATTTTCGATCCGCACTTTTGTTTTACCAAAAAAATTAAATTTTTAATAATTTCGAAATTGATATATTATTTTTCATCCGTAGTTTCTTTTTACAAAAAAGAAACTCAATTCTTAGTAATGTGGATATTTATATTTTGTTCTCGATACGTACTTTTGTTTTACGCAAAAGAACTAAATTTTTCCTAATTTCAAAACTGATATTTTATTTTGGATCCCTACTTTTGTTTTACAAAAAGAACTCAATTTTTGGAGATTTGGAAATTTATATTTTATTTTCGATCCGTACTTTTGTTTTAGAAAAAAAATTCAATTTGTAATAAATTCGAAATTGATATATTATTTTTCATCCGTAGTTTTGTTTTACAAAAAAAAAACTCAAATTTTTCATAATTTTGAAATTTATATTTTATTCTCGATACGTACTTTTGTTTTATGCAAAAGAACTCAATTTTTTGTAATTTCGAAATTGATATTTTATTTTGTGTTGGCATATTTCAAGACCAGAGTTTTATGGAGACCTACAGTTTTGATGATGAAGTTTTTTAGAAAGTTTCAATCAACATTAAAGACTTGTGTCATCTCACACAGGAAGGTTGCTTGATAGGAAAGGAAAGGCATAAAGAGCATTCAAAGCTTTCAAGAGAGAAGATTGATGAAGATTTTCTCAAAGAGCTGAAGGAGCTAGAGTAGAAGGTTCTGTTTTGGGTGTTGGATAAAAAGAGTAAGTCATAAATCCCATTCAAGACCTTCCCAAACAAGAGAGCAAGGTGTTTTCTCGCAAAAACGTTTTCTACGCTTTTAATCGATTACCATACGTGAGATAGTCGATTATTTAACTTAAAATTTGAATTAAAAATGTTTAACGAGCAAAATAATCGATTAAGTGTCTTTGATAATCGATTATATTGATTACTGAGTTAATATAATCGATTATGGCCTTAATCTAATCGATTATATCGAGACGATATTTGTTTTCCAGTTTTTAAACATGATATAATCGATTAAGCTTTTAATATAATCGATTAAATGAGTCGTTTTGCGAAATTAATTCTAAATCAACCTAAGAATGGAAACTTTGGAGCATTTTCGAATTATAAAATGAAAGAGAATGTCTTAGGTTTAACACATCTGAACAAACACAAAATATTCAAAGTGTTTATGCGCCTTAGCTTTTTCAAAGCCGCTTTCACTGCTCTCTTCGGTTTGATCAAGTCTTTGGAAGTGGTGATCATTGTGCTTAAGCTTTCTATCCGGCACATTTCAGGTGTATTCTTTTCTTGTTTTACGTAAAGGGAAAATTCATCCCTTGGATCTGTTCTAAGGGAGGTGTTTCATCTCTTGTGTGTCAAGAGAGGTGGGTTTCATCCTCGGTGTAGTGCAGGGAGGTGTTTCATCCTTAGTGTGTCTGAGGAGGTGTTTCCGTTTATCTTTATTTGTTATTGCATGAATTGGTGTTTGTAATTTCAATTAAAGATAGTGGGGAAAATCATCACGGATTTGTGGTGGTTGGGAGCTGGATGTAGGATTGGCTTAATCAGAACCGGTATAAATCTCTGTGTTCTTTCTCTTTCTCTTTATCTTTTAATTGTGGATCATTATAACAATTGCTAATCCCAACAGCGTTAATCAAAGGATTGGAAAAATTCACATCCAAGTTTTTGAAAGTTTTTCAAAACCTGAAAATTTATTTGAAAGAGAAAATTTCTTTAAAAACCCAATTCACCCCCCTCTTGGTTTTTACTTTGCAGTCTTTATTTAACAATTGGCCTCGAGCTGGTTTTTGAAAGTTATTCAAAAACAAGATCCTTATGGCGAGACAAAAATCAAACTTTTCTTTGAAGGTGCATCTATTCATAGACCACCACTTTTTACAGGTGAAAACTATCCTTTTTGGAAAAAGAGGATGGAAATTTTTCTAAGGTCTAATGATCAAGGCGTTTGGGATGCTGTTGTAAATGGTCCATTTATTCCTATGGTTGTTGTTGAAGAAGCGCAGGTACCTAAGAAGAAAGCAAATTGGAGCAAGGATGAATACAACCAGAATCAATGCGACATAAGGGCGTGTAACATGATAGCATCTGCCTTAACCATTGATGAGTTTTACAGGTTATCGGATTGCACTACTGCAAAGGAGATGTGGGACACTTTAGAAGTCACACATGAAGGAACGGAAGAAGTGAAACGATCAAGGAAAAACACCTTGATTCAAGAATATGAAATGTTTCGTATGACTAAAGGAGAAACCATATGCGACGTACAAAGAGATTTACTCACATCGTAAATCATCTCAAGGCATTAGGTAAGAAATTCGATCTTGAAGAATTAAATGTCAAAATTTTGAAATCTTTGGACGAGGACTTGGCAACCTAAAGTGACGGCCATCACGGAATCAAAGAACTCATCAAACATGAACATGACAACTCTCTTCGGGAAACTCAGAGAACATGAAATGGAACTTGGACGTTTTAAAGGAGAAGAAGAAGACGTCAAGAGAAAAGGCATTGCTCTTAAAGCGGAATCCGACAAAGAGGAGAGTAGTGATACTAATGATTCAGAAGACGATGATCTTGATAAATTTGTAAAGAAATACAAGAAGTTCATCAAGAAGAAAAGCAACCATAAGAAAGGTAAGAAATTTGAAAGTTCAAATTCTAACAATAATTATAAATGTTATGGTTGTGGCAAAAGGGGCACATGAGAGCGGTTGCCCAAATTCCAAGAAACACGAAGAAAGGGAAAAGAAAAGCAAGAAGTTCTTCAAAAGAAGAAGAAAGCATATATCGCTTGGGATGACAATGAAGTGAGTTCTTCTGAAGGTTCAAGTGAATCAGAACAAGAAGCAAACATTTGTCTTATGGCAGATGATGATGTGGAATCCACGTGCAGCGAGGTAAGTGATTCTGATCTCCCTAATGATTATGATGAATTGCTTGAAGAATTTCTTAGCCTTTGTAAAAAATCTGAAAAGCTTTCTTCGGTTTACAATAAATTGAAAAATGATTATAAGGTTCTTGAAAAGAAAATTATTGATTTGGAAGAAGAAAACAAGGTTTTGAAAGATGATTTGGAAACAGCGAAAATCCCTTGCAAATGCAAAACCAAAATTCCTGTTTGCGAAAACTGTAATGATCTTGCAAATAAAGTTTCTTATCTTGAAACTAGAGCTGTCAAAACTGGCGGCCCGGCCCAGCCTGGCCTGGCCCTATGTTAGGCCAACGGGCCATTTTTAGCCTAATTAAAAATTGAAAAAAGTATTACAATATATCTACCATATAATTTTTTATCAACAATATAAATATAAATATATAATATATTTACATGAATGTGTGTGTAAAACTGTTTACATTTGAACAACTTGTAAAAAAAACTTAGATCACATACTAAGTACTTCCAAAAGAGTCAAGCACCTACTAAACAACATAACAGAGACTTGTGAAATGTTAGAGGAGTAGTGCAGTAGAGAAGATGAAAGAGTTTATGAGAAAGGAAGAGAAGAAATGAAGAAGAAAACACAGACTCTGAGACACTAGGGTTTCTTTCTTTGGTATGACAACATACCAATTAAGAACAAAATTTTAATATAAAAAATAAACGGGCCAGCCCATTAGCCTACGGGCCAGCCTGGCCTTGGCCCATATGGGCATCGGGCCAAATGGGTCAGGCTAAAAAAAGCCTATTGTTATATAGGCCACAATTTTTTAAGCCTAGCCTGACCTGAATCATAGGCTATACAGGCCAGCCCATCGGGCCAGGCCTATTTTGACAGCTATACTTGAAACATCTCTTTCAAACATTTCAGAGGGAAATAAAAATTTAAACAATGTTTTGAAAGTACAAAAAGGTTTATATGAAAAAGCAGGTCTTGGTTATAATTTCAGGTATAATCATAAACCCACCAAAACAGTTTTTGTAAAAGGAGAATCATCAAATTCAAGCAAGATTTTCGAAATCCCTAATTCGTTTGATAAACAAAATGATTCTAACAAGAAGTTTTATAAAAATGCATATGTTTCAAGAAGAACAAATGTTCCTACATGTTTTTATTGTATGCATAAAGGTCATTCTGTTAATAGGTGCAATATTAAACGTTTTAGTGTTCCTAATGGGAAATACAAATGGGTTCCCAAAGGAAAAATTGTTTCTAACCCATGAGGACCCTAATAAGTGATTGTAGGGAACCAGAATTTTTTTCTTGTTTATATTGCAGGCTGGTTCCATATCCAAAAGGCCTCTTTGGTGATGAGTTAGCAAGTGATCAAGTTTATGAAGGAAGGCATAAACATCAACGAGTTGGCATATTTACCAATCTTTTATCTCAAGTAAGATTTTATGAGCTTAGAAAGGTTCCAGGTAAGTGTTGTTGTTGATTTTGATGTTATTTCAGCGTTTTACGAAAATTTACGTATTTAATCGATTAGGTTTCGTGTGTTAATCGATTAAACGCGGTGTTTGTGAAAATGTTTTAAAATATAATCGATTAAGTTTATGACATAATCGATTAAATCGCTGGGGAGCAATTTAATCGATTAAGGAATGCACATAATCGATTAAATTTCTGGGTTTTCGTTTTCTGAAAAAATTTTGAAGGCAAATAATCGATTAAATGAGAATATAATCGATTAAATGCACCGTTCTATGTTTTTCTGCAACTCTGATTTTTGAACGTTGGCCATGTTTTCACGAGTTTTGTCTTTTTTAAACGGCTATATTCGTTCCCAACAGATATATTTTCATTAAATCAACGTTTTATGACCCGGATTTCATTCTATAAATAGCTGGTTTGAGAATCAAAGTGACTCACTCACTCTCTCTCTCACTCTTGCTGTTTCTGCTGATATTGTCTGATCTTGTGCGAATTTTAATTCTCTGTGTTGTCTCTGTTATTCCATTATCTTGTTGTGCAAATTCTCTTGTCTACTATATCTCTATAATGGCTGATCAAAGAAGAAGGAAGATGCCATCAAGGAGAAGAGGAAAGGAGCCCATGACTTCTCTGTTGGACTTGAAGACTTGGTTTCAAGTGGATTTAATGTCTCCAACCACTTTTAATGATGAAGATGTTGATGCTTGAAGAATGAAGATTTAGTCTTAGGATTAGAGAGTCTTAGGTTGTGTGGTATGATGCATTTCAATCTATCTTGATCTTAGTCTTGGAGTTTAAAATGTTTTGAAATGTTTTAAAAAGGTTTTAAAATGATTTCAAAGGTTTAAGCTGTTTTTTAACTGGTTAAAAATCTGATTTCAACTAGTTAAACTGTTCTTCATTTTCAAAGCTTTGTATTTGGAAAATTTCAGCTGACTTGTTTTCGAAATTTAAACCGGTTAAAATCCTGGTAGCTTTGTTTCGGGAATTTCGGTTTTACGGAATAGCTAGTTAAAGCGAGATTTCAAGCTGATTGTTTTCAAGTTTCGGTAAAGCAGGTGCTCACTTGGAAAATTGGTTTTTAATGAAAACAGCCCAGGCTAAAGCAGCGTTTCAGCCGACTATTTCTGCGAGAATCTGTTTTAACGAGTTTTCTATATATATCTTGAAACTCAAAGAACTAAGTGACGAAACCTTTTCAAAAAGACCCATTGAGCAAGAACGTTCCTAATACACTCTAAAACATTTTGCGAATCACTCCAAGACGTTCAAGATTCATTTGAGTGTGAATCAAATCAAGAATTGCATGCTCTGTTTTTACGTTCTTCTTTGGTGCTCTGTTTTCGTTTACGCATTGAATTTCAGGTGAATTCAATCCAATTCTTTGTGTGTTTGTTAGGCTGCGTGTTTGTATCTTAATCGGGGTGATTAAGAGATCTTGTAATAGGGTTTTACAGGTGTTTAGAAGTCTTGTAGGGTTCAAGACTTGGTGCGGCTTTACGGTTTCGGTTTTGCATGTAGTGTTCATGTAAAAGCTGGTTTTAGTGAATTGATTGAATTTGTTTGATTAGGAAGCTGGATGTAGCCTTTGTTGAAAGGTGAACCGAGTATAAATCTCTTGTGTTGTTCTTCTTCCCTTGAACTCTTTACATTCGGTAATTGAAGTTTAACTTGAAATTGAATTGGGTATATGATCAATTGATAAAGAGCATTTCAAGAACCTATAAAGCTGGTTTAAAACTTCATTCATAGCTGGTTTTTCATAATTGGGCATTGGGTTTCGAAAATCTTTGAAAGTTTAATTCACCCCCTCTTAAACTCAGCCATTTATTCCAACAATTGGTATCAAGAGCTGGTTCTTGAAAAATATTCAAGTTTTACGAAAAATTTCAAACATGGATGAAGGAAAATTGCCTTTTGCGAGAGGTGCTTCTATAAGCAGGCCACCTATGTTTTACGGGGTAAACTATCCATTTTGGAAAGTGAGAATGAAGATTTTCATTGAATCAATTGATATAGGGATTTGGAATGCTATAGTCAATGGACCAGTATATCCATAAAGATGAGAAACCATGGGAAAGTTTAAATGCTTGATGAACAAAGAAAGTGCAATATGATTGTAAAGCAAAGAACATCATTACATCTGCACTTAATCTTGATGAATTCTTTCGTGTTTCACAGTGTTCCAATGCTAAAGAGATGTGGGAAGTGTTGGAGGTTACTCATGAAGGAACAGCTGATGTTAAGAGAGCAAGAAAGCATACTTTAATCCAAGAGTATGAGATGTTCGAATGCTTCCTGGAGAAGCTGTTTCGAGATGTGCAAAGAGGTTTACACACATTATAAACCATCGATCGGCCTTGGAAAAGTGTTTGAGAAAGAGGAGCTGAACATCAAAGTGCTGAAATGTTTGGATAGAAGTTGGCAACCCAAAGTTACAGACAATTTCTGAATCAAGGACTTGTCAACAATGAGTGTTGCTTGCACTTTTTGGAAAGCTAAGGGAACATGAGCTAGAGTTGAATAGACTTGCTTGAACAAGAAGACAATGACAAGAAAAAGAAAGGGCTTGCCTTGAAGACTTTGGTTCACAAAGAGGAGAATAGTGAGGATGAAGGACATGGAGGAAGTGATGCAGAAAATCTGAACCTCTTAGTTAGAAAGTTCAACAAGTTCTTGAAATACAAGAACAAAGACTACAAGAACAAGAGGTATAATAAAAAATCTGATTTAGCTTCTTCTAACTTTACTTGTTTTGGTTGTGGAAAACGAGGGGACACATTAAAGTCTGAATGTCCAAACTCACAAAACAAAGAGAGAAATGGAGAAAAGAAGCATGAAAGATCATTCAAAACCAAGAAGGCTTACATAGCATGGGATGAGAATGATATCTCCTCTAGTGACTCTTCAAGTGATGATGAAAGAGCCAATCTTTGTCTTATGGCTGATTGTGATACAGCAAGTAGTGTGTTCTTGAAGGCCAAGGAATCATTGTGGTATCTAGACGAGTGGGCATGTTCAAGGCACATGTGTGGTGACAAAAGGAAGTTTGTCAAACTCACCTTGAAAAATGGAGGTTTTGTCACCTATGGAGATAATAATAAAGGGAAAATCCTTGGAAGTGGTGATGTTGGTAACATTTCTTCAATCCTCATTGAAAACGTGTTATATGTTGAAGGTTTGAAGCATAATCTTCTTAGTATTAGCCAACTATGTGATAAAGGTTTTAGAATCACTTTTGAATCAAATCATTGCAAGATCCTTGAGAAAAATTCTGATAAAATCTGCATGTTAGGCAAGAGAATTGAAAACATTTATATGCTTGATCTTGATCATATGTGTGCAACTAATCTTACATGTCTCATGTCTAAGGAAGATAGTTCATGGCTTTGGCATAGGAGAGCTGCACATATTAACATGAACCATTTGGAAAAGCTGTTTTCAAAAGAACTTGTTTTAGGGTTACCTAAACTGAAATTTGAGAAAGATAAAATCTGTCATGCATGCCAAAAGAGTAAACAAACCAAAGTTTCTTTTAATCTGAAAAATTATGTGTCAACATCAAAACCTTTGGAACTGCTGCATATGGATTTGTTTGGTCCATCTAGAACAATGAGTATTGGTGGAAACTATTATGCTTTGGTTATTGTTGATGACTATTCTAGGTTTACTTGGACTTTGTTTTTGAAAAATAAAAGTGATGCATTTCATGCTTTTAAGAAACTTGCCAAGGTTTTACAAAATGAAAACAGCTGCAGACATAAGTGCTCTTAGAAGTGATCATGGAGGGAATTTGAAAATGAAAAGTTCAATCATTTTTGTGAAAAATATGGGATTAAGCATAACTTTTCAGCACCTAGGACTCCTCAACAAAATGGTGTTGTTGAGAGGAAAAATAGATCACTTGAGGAACTAGCTAGGACAATGCTTAATGAATCAAACATCCCTAAATATTTTTGGGCGGATGCGATAAATACTTGCATGTTACATAATAAATAGGGTTTTGATAAGACCTATTTTGAAGAAAACCCCTTATGAATTGTACAAAGGGAGAAAACCCAACATAGCACATCTTAGAGTGTTTGGCTGCAAGTGTTTTGTTTTAAATAATGGCAAAGAAAAACTTGGCAAATTTGATGCTAAAGCTGATGATGCATTGTTTTTAGGCTATTCTTTACATAGCAAAGCATATAGGATCTTCAACAAGAGATTAGCTATCATTGAGGAATCAATACATGTTGTTTTTGATGAGACTAATGTGCAAAATGAAGGTGCGAGTGAGTGGTGCGAGGTGCAGGTGAAGAGAACTTAATTGAAGGTGTATCAAGCTGGACATGTAGAAGCTGAAAAAGGCTGCTGCAGGTGGTATTTTAGGTGGTGAAAATCAAAAAGAACTGGCGAAATCCTGGCACCAGAATTAAATTACTGAGAAAATGATCTACCTAAAGAATGGAGGGTGCCTCGCAATCTGTCCATTGGAAATGTGATAGGAGATGTTCAAAGAGGTGTTTCTACAAGAAGGTCTATTCATGATACATGTTTAAGCTGCTGCATTTGTTTCCCAAGTTGAACCTAAATGTGTTGATGATGCTTTATTGGATGAAAACTGGATTTTGGCAATGCAAGATGAACTGAACCAATTTAAAAGGAATGAGGTTTGGGAACTAGTCCCTTGCACACCTAACATGAATATAATTGGCACAAAGTGGGTGTTTAAAAATAAAATGAATGATCAAGGTGTAATAACTAGAAACAAGGCTAGACTTGTAGCTAAAGGGTATAACCAAGAGGAAGGAATAGACTATGAGGAAACATATGCTCCTGTTGCTAGGTTAGAAGCTGTTAGGCTATTACTTGCTTTCTCATGCATGATTGGATTCAAACTGCATCAAATGGATGTGAAAAGTGCATTTTGAATGGATATATAAATGAAGAAATCTATGTTTCACAACCATCTGGATTTATTGATCACAAATTGCCTAACCATGTATATAAGCTCAAAAAGGCTCTTTATGGACTCAAGCAAGCTCCAAGACAATGGTATGAAAGGTTAAGTAACTTTCTTATCTCTCAAAACTTTGAAAGGGGCCAAGTTGATAAAACTTTGTTCATTAGAAAGTCTTTGGACAGCATTATCTTGGTGCGAGGTTTATGTGGATGATATAATCTTTGGATCCACTAATGAGAAGCTTTGTGAAGAATTTGTTGCAGCTATGCGGGGAGTTTGAAATGTCAATGATGGGTGATCTAAACTTCTTCTTAGGCTTACAAGTCAAGCAATTAGATCATGGAACATTCCTCAATCAGTCAAAATATTGCAAAGAGGCATGTTAAAGAAATATGAGATGGACAGTTGCAAAGAATCAAGCACACCCATGGCTACCAGCGGCTATCTTGATGCGGATGAAAGTGGTAAACCTTTTGATTCCACTAAGTATAGAGGTTTGATAGGTTCACTATTATATCTAGCTGCTAGTAGGCTGATATAATGTTTAGTGTATGCATGTGTGCTAGGTTTCAATCTAATCCCAAAGAATCACATTTCGCAATTGCCAAAAGAATTTTGAAATATCTAAAAGGAACTATTAATGTTGGTTTGTGGTATCCTAAAGGTGCTTCTTTTAATCTAGTGGGCTATTCGGATCGCGAGACTTTCTTTGGATGTAAACTTGATAGAAAAAGCACTAGTGGAACTTGTCATCTACTAGGAAGTAGTCTAGTATCATGGCATAGCAAAAAGCAAGCTAGTGTGGCTTTGTCTCTGCTTGAAGGCGAGTATGTTGCAGTTGGGAGCTGTTGTGCTCAAACACTTTGGTTAAAGCAGCGACTTTATGATTATGGTTTGAAACTAGATCACATTCCTATTAGATGTGACAATACAAGTGCTATAAACTTAACAAAAATCCTGTTTTGCACTCTAGAGCGAAACATATAGAAATAAGGCACCATTTCATTAGGGATCATGTTCAAAAGGTGATTGCATAATTGAATTTGTTGACTCTAATAACCAACTTGCTGATATATTTACCAAACCACTCCCAAAAGATAGGTTTTCCAATTAAGAAATGAGTTGGGTGTTCTTGATGTTTCAAATGTGATATAATTCATGAATATGATTCATTTACTGCTATTAATCATGCTTGTATTTGTGTGTTTGAATGCTTAAATCTGCATAATTCTTGATTAATTACAGTTAGATTTGCATATTGTATGTTATAAGTGAAATCTGCAATGTTATTCATGATTTTAGCTAGTTGTTTCGGGCTTTTAATCAGTTGTTTTGCCTAATTTGGAGCTGCAGTGGATGTGCAGTAATATCTGTTTCTATTTTAGCCGGTTGATCTGTCGATTTAGTCGATTAAAATCGAGTTATCGCATTAAACCGATGTCGAGATTTACTGTTTTAATCAGTTGTTTTTCATAAATCAAGCGGCTGAAATTACTGTCATCATGTAAAGTTTAAAATTTGTGCGAATTTGCTTGTTATCTTGCATTGATTCACATTCAATTGATGCATTTAAGTTGATTAAATGAGAATTGAGCATTTAAACATGATAGATAAAGCTGATTCAAGGAATCTTGACTGCTGTTTTGTCTTGTAGTGCATTTGCTTTACTTTTTAGCTGGTTTCTCTCTCCAAATCGTGTTACATTGAACTAAGCGATTTCTCTGGTCAAAAGCAGTGCTGCTTTGCATATCTCTGTCCAATATATTCCAACTGAATGCAATTGATTCCTTCTTTGACTGAACAAAGCACTAATTTCTTAATAAATTTAAAA
This sequence comes from Lablab purpureus, assembly GCA_030347555.1. Lineage (NCBI taxonomy): Eukaryota > Viridiplantae > Streptophyta > Magnoliopsida > Fabales > Fabaceae > Lablab > Lablab purpureus. The sequence goes on along the minus strand of CM059257.1, from coordinate 13,770,070 downwards.
TCTGAAATGTTAAATACATGTGGGTAGCATTGTTACTTTAGCATTCACTTTACTCGTGCAAAAACTCTGCATATACTCTGTTTCTGTGCATTTTTTTTTTCTGCAATGGCCTCCTCAAGCAACCCAAGGAAGAGATCAAAAAAGGCTGGGTCATCCAAAGGTAAGGAACCTAGAAATTCCAGCAACTCATACTTATAGACATGGGTCTATAGAAGCTTGGTTTGAAGGTGATGAAGAGAGGATTGAGAAGTTTCAATCTCATATCGGTAGGAAGAGTTGTAAACTCACCCAAAGTGCTTAGTTCTCGGTGGATTTGGAAGATGAAGGGCTGGCGATATTATAGCTATGATTCAACATCGGGATCTGCAGACAATTTACGGAATTAAATGGGTTCATATACCCGGATTTGGTGAAAGTATTCTACACAAATCTCAAACATGATGGATCTGTTTTAACTTCCAAAGTGAAAGGAGCAGAAATGGTTATAAACAATTACATGCGGAAAAGAATTGGGGGCTTCAAAGCGATGGCATTGTGGTTAGCGAGGGGTTTGTGTGGTTCCTTGGAAGATTTTAACAAGGTGCAAACATACAGAGAGTGTTTGAGAAATCCTCAAGGTTACGTTCGTGGATTCCAAGTTGGTGGACTTACATTGGCGACAAGGGTGCTTACATTTATCATCACATGGATGATCACTCCAAGGAGCGACAATCATGCTACATTGAATGAAGGTGATCTTCTTCTACTTTTTGTCTAATGAAATCTGTGAGGATTAGCTGGATTCATATCATCAAAGATCACATGATGAAGTCAAAAGGTTGCCAGATTACAGTCTTCCATATCTTTGTGATAATCTCCAAATTCTTTGAGTATTTTGGTGTGGACATTAGAGGTGAGCAGAAAATCGGTATAGGGAGAACCCACCAGCTGGACAATAGCTTTCTCTTTAAGTTTGGATTTACCAAAAGCAATGGAACTTGGATTGCTTTGCACGAGATCTTGTCAACGCGAGGGCAAAATTCTGCTGGAGCGTCTGCTGGTCTTTGGGCGCAGGCGATGAAGCTGGAAATTCGAGGCTGGTGCGGAAGGATACTCCATGGGAGATATTGTACCTTATGTTCCTCCGGTTGGCCAGTGGACCTCCACTTTCATTGTTTGAACAAGCGGCGTTAAAAAGATTTGATGCCATCCAATCTCATCAACAATATCATCACAACTCTTTGCATTAATAGGTTTGGGCGCATTGATCAAAGTATTGAAGATTTACATGCCCAACTTGCACAAATAAATATGGGTTCTTATGCTACTCCTGGTGATGATAGTGAAGAAGATAATGACTGATATCAGCTGCTGAAGTTCTGCTTTGCTGTCACTGAATCTGCTGTAGTGGTTTCAGCATGTTGTCCCTCATGCTATTGTTATTTTCCGTGTATCTCTTGTGCATTTTAATTTCTATTAGTTTGTGTTGCTGTTTGTGTTGTTAATTGGGTTAAATTCCCATGTATCTTGAACAATTTAAAATTTGCGGCATATGCTATGTTATTTCTTTTCTACTGTGCTATTTGATGATTCCAAAGGGGGAGAAATCATTGAATGCATTTGAAGGCACGTGAAGAGCAAGTGAAAGATGAAATGCGAATGCGTGAAAGGGAGAATACTGCTAAGGGGAGAATCTGCTGGCTGGCGATCTGTTTTTTCTGCTGCTGATTTTTTTCTCTCTCTGCTATTTCTACGATAAATTGTTTTACCACCTTTGTTATGCTATTTACTGCTGCTGTTTTTGTTTTGTACTGAGGACTCCTACATTCTTCAAAGACAATGAATGCATCAAGTGGTTGTCATCATCAAATAGGGGGAGTTTGTTGGACTTGAAGACTTGGTTTCAAGTGGATTTGATGTCTCCAACCACTTTTAATGATGAAGATGTTGATGCTTGAAGAATGAAGATTTAGTCTTAGGATTAGAGAGTCTTAGGTTGTGTGGTATGATGCATTTCAATCTATCTTGATCTTAGTCTTGGAGTTTAAAATGTTTTGAAATGTTTTAAAAGGTTTTAAAATGATTTCAAAGGTTTAAGCTGTTTTTAAGCTGGTTAAAAATCTGATTTCAACTAGTTAAAGCTGTTCTTCATTTTTCAAAGCTTTGTATTTGGAAAATTTCAAGCGATTGTTTTCGAAATTTAAACCGGTTAAAATCACTGGTAGCTTTGTTTCGAGAATTTCAGTCTTACGGAATAGCTAGTTAAAGCGAGATTTCAAGCGATTGTTTTCAAGTTTCGATAAAAGCAGGTGCTCACTTGGAAAATTGGTTTTTAATGAAAACAGCCAGAGCTAAAGCAGCGTTTCAACCGACTATTTCTGCGAGAATCTGTTTTAACGAGTTTTCTATATATATCTTGAAACTCAAAGAACTAAGTGACGAAACCTTTTCAAAAAGACCCATTGAGCAAGAACGTTCCTAATACACTCTAAAACATTTTGCGAATCACTCCAAGGCGATCAAGATTCATTTGAGTGTGAATCAAATCAAGAATTGCATGCTCTGTTTTTACGTTCTTCTTTGGTGCTCTGTTTTCGTTTACGCATTGAATTTCAGGTGAATTCAATCCAATTCTTTGTGTGTTTGTTAGGCTGCGTGTTTGTATCTTAATCGGGGTGATTAAGAGATCTTGTAATAGGGTTTTACAGGTGTTTAGAAGTCTTGTAGGGTTCAAGACTTGGTGCGACTTTACGGTTTCGGTTTTGCATGTAGTGTTCATGTAAAAGCTGGTTTTAGTGAATTGATTGAATTTGTTTGATTAGGAAGCTGGATGTAGCCTTTGTTGAAAGGTGAACCGAGTATAAATCTGCTGTGTTGTTCTTCTTCCCTTGAACTCTTTACATTCGGTAATTGAAGTTTAACTTGAAATTGAATTGGGTATATGATCAATTGATAAAGAGCATTTCAAGAACCTATAAAGCTGGTTTAAAACTTCATTCCATAGCTGGTTTTCAAAATTGGGCATTGGGTTTCGAAAATCTTTGAAAGTTTAATTCACCCCCCCTCTTAAACTCAGCCATTTATTCCAACATTCTCACCCTCAAGAAAGGAGACCTCCAAATCTAGCTGGTTGGATTTCAGATGAGGATCTGCAAATTGGCTTTGTTAACAAGTGGAAGGATAGGAAAATTCTTACCCCTAAATATCTGTCTTGTGAATTTTTTAGATCTCATGGTTTTCAATTTCAGGAATTTTTAGTAGGAAGTGGACTACAACAATTTGTGGAGATGGAAGGGGCATTCTACCCAGATTTGGTTAAAGTGTTCTACATGAACTTGACATCAAGGACACCCAGCCCAAGCACCAAAGTGAAAGGTGTAAGGATCTTCTTTGATGAAGATGTGTGGAACAATGTAGCTGGTCTCTCAACTCAAGGCATAAACATCACATATGGCTTTGAGGACTTCAACAAGTTAGTAGAATTCAGAAAATTCTGCAAGGATCCTAACTTACAAGTTGAGAACTTGTACAAAGTTGGTAATGTAAAATTAAATGAAAGAATGCTGCATTATGTTATTGTTTGGATTTTAGTTGCTAGAGGCACTAATCATGCCCAACTTACTAAGGAAGACATCCTCTTAATGTATGGATTCCTTAATGATGTGAGCATAGATTGGCCCTCAATTATTCTTGATAATATGTTTAAAGCCACTAGGCTTTCCTCTTTTGCATTACCCTATGCTGTGTTTGTTGGAATAAATGGCTGAGTTTAAGAGGGGGGGTGAATTAAACTTTTAAAGATTTTCGGAACCCAATGCCCAAATATGAAAAACCAGATTCGGATTGAAGATTTAAACCAGTTTTAATAGGTTCTTGAAATGCTCTTAATCAATTGATCATATACCCAATTCAATTACAATTCAAACTTCAATTGCCGAATGTAAAAAGTTTAAGGGAAGAAGAACAACACAGCAGATTTATACTGGTTCACCTTTCAACAAAGGCTACATCCAGTTTCCTAACACAAACAAATTCAATCAATTCACTAAAAACCATTTTTTACATGAACATTACATGCAAAACCGAAATCAAAAAGCTGCACCTAGTCTTGAACCCTACAAGACTTCTAAACACCTGTAAAACCCTATTACAAGATCTCTTAATCACCCTGATTAAGATACGAACACGCAGCTAACAAACACACACAAAAAGATTGAATAAACCTGGAGTTCTTCAAGCGAGAACAAAAAGCAGAGCATCGAGCAAGAGCGAAAAACAGAGCATGCACTTCTTGATTTGATTCGCACTCAATTGAATCTTGATCGTCTTGGAGTGATTTACAAAATGTTTTAGAGTGTAATAGAAACGTTCTTGCCCAATGGGTTCTTTAGAAAATGTTTCGTCACTTAGTTCTTTGAATTTCAAGATATATATAGAAAACTGTTAAAACTGATTCTGCAGAGAATAGTCGGTTGAAATCGCATTTTAACCGGTTGTTTTCATTAAAACCAATTTTCCAGTGAGCACCCTTTTTCTGGAACTTGAAATCAGTCAGTTGAAATCTCGTTTTAACTAGCTATTCCAGAAAACTGAAATTCCTGAACAAAGCTACCAGGATTTTAACTGGTTTAAATTTCGAAAATAGTCAGCTGAAAATTGCCAAATACAAAGCTTTGAAAAATGAAGAACAGTTTAACTAGTTGAAATCAGATTTTTAACCAGTTAAAAAACAGTTAAACCTTTGAAATCATTTTAAAACCTTTTTAAAACATTTCAAAACATTTTAAACTCCAAGACTAAGACCAAGATAAATTGAAATGCATCTTACCACACAACCTAAGACTCTCTAATCCTAAGACAAAATCTTCATTCTTCAAGCACCAACATCTTCATCATTAAAGGTGGTTGGAGACATCAAATCCACTTGAAACCAAGTCTTCAAGTCCAACAAACTCCCCCTATTTGATGATGACAACCACTTGATGCATTCATTGTCTTTGAAGAATGTAGGAGTCCTGCACAAAACAAAATACAGCGACAAATAGCGAGCGAGTGATGGTAAAAACAATATAGCGGAAAAATAGCAGCAGAAACAGAGCAGCAGCAGCAGCAGATTCAGATTCTCCCCCTTTCACTTGCACTTGCTCTTCATGTGCCTTCAAATGCATTCAACAATTTCTCCCCCTTTGGAATCATCAAATAGCACAAGGGAATAGAAATAAAATAGCATATGCAGCAAATTAAAAATTGTTCAAGATACATGGGAATTTAACCCAATTAGAAACAGCAGCAACAATTAACTAACAGGACATGAACAAAACAAAGTTAAAAGAAAAGGCACGCAACAGCAGCTTGAGCTCCAACAGCAGCAACAAGACAGACAATATGCAGTACAAGACCATATGACCAACAGCAGCAATGACCGCATATCAAAAACTTCAGCAGAGTTCAGTCATTATCTTCTCCACTATCATCACCAGGAGTAGCATAAGAACCCATGTTTATTTGTGCAAGTTGGGCATGTAAATCTTCAATACTTTGATCAATGCGCCCAAACCTATTCATGCAGTAGTTGTGATGATATTGTTGATGAGATTGGATCGAATCAAACCTTTGTAACACTGCTTGTTCAAACAATGAAAGTGGAGGACCATGATCAACTGGAGGAACATAAGGTACAATATCTCCCATCATGGAGTAGCCTTACGCACCGGGTTCGAATTTCCAGCTTCATCGATTGCGGCTCCAACACCGGCGAAGTTCAGCAGACATTTGGCCTGCATTGGCGGTTTCTGTGCGATGAGTCCAAGCTCCATTGCTTTTGGTAAAGCCAAACTTAAAGAGAAAGCCATTGTCCAGCTGATGGGTTCGCCCTATGCTGATTTTCTGTTCACCTCTAATGTCCACACCAAAATATTCAAGGAATTTGGAAATTATCACGACATATGGAAGGCGATAATCAGGCTGACCTTTTGGACTTCATCATGTGATCTTTGATGATATGAATCCGAGTTAATTCTCACGATTTCATCAAACAAACAATTAGAAGAAGATCACCTTCATTCAATGTAGCATGATTGCTTCCCCTTGGAGTGATCATCCATGTGATGATAAATGTAAGCACCACTTGTTGTCAAGGTAAGTCCACCAACACTGAAATCCACGAGCAGATCCTTGAGGGTTCCTCGAAACACTCTTCGTACGTTTGCACCTTGTTAAAGTCTTCCAAGGAACCACACAAACCCACTGCTAACCACAATGCCATCGGTTTTGAAGCCCCTACTCTTTTCCAAAGCAGAGTTGTTTATGATCATTTACGTTCCTTTCACTTTGGAAGTTAAAAGCAGATCCATCATGTTTGAGATTTGTGTAAAATACTTTCACCAAATCTAGGTATATGAACCCATTTAATTCCAGAAATTGCTGCAGATCCGATGTTGAATCATGGCTATAATGTCGATCGAGTCCTTCATCTTCCGACCACTTGGCCGAGCACTTTGGGTGAGTTCTGACGCTTCCTCTCGATATGGGATTGAAACTTCTCAATCCTCTCTTCATCACCTTCGAACCAAGCTTCTATAGACCCATGTCTATAAGTATGAGTTCTTTGGAATTTACGGTTCCTTATTTTTGGATGACCGAGCCTTTTTGATCTCTTCCTTGGGTTGCTTGAAGATGCCATTTCGAGAAAAGATAAAGTGCGAGAGAAATAGAGTATAGAGAATGGATTATGCAGATTTTACAGGGCAAGGTGAATAACAATGAAGCAATGCACGACACATGTATTTAACATTTCAAATTTTCAAATTTTTAACAAATTAATGTTTTATTCGAGTCAAAGAGGAATCAATTGCATTCGGTTGGAATATATGGAGACGAGAGATATGCAGCGAGCACAGTCTTGACCAAAGAATTCAGTTGGTTGAATGAAATTCGTATTTGGAGAGAGAAACCAGCTAAAAAGTAAAGCAAAGGCACTACAAGACAAAACAGCGAGTCAAGATTCTTTGAACCGACTTTATCTATCATGTTTAAATGCACAATTCTCAATTAATCAACTTAAATGCACCAATTAAATGTGAATCAATGCGGTTTAACGATAAGTTCGTTCAAATTTTAAGCTTTGCATGGTGACGAGCAATTTCGATTAGTTGATTTATGAAAAACGGTCGATTAAAGCAGAAATCCCGATCTTGATTTAATGCGAGATAAATGATTTTAATCGACTCGAATCGGCAGATTAACTGGCTAAAACAGAGACAGATATTACTGCACATCCACTGCAGCCCCAAATTAGGTAAAACAATTTATTAAAAGCCCGAAACAACTAACTAAAATCCTGAATAACATTGCAGATTTCACTTATAACATACAATATGCAAATCTAACTGTAATCAATAAAAAATTATGCAGATTTAAGCATTCAAACACACAAACACAACATGATTAACAGCAGAAATGAATCATATACAGGAATTACATCACATTGAAACATCAAGGACACCCAACTCATTTCTTAATTGGAAAAACCTATCTTTTGGGAGTGGTTTGGTAAATATATCAGCAAGTTGGTTATTAGAGTCAACAAATTCAATTATGCAATCACCTTTTGAACATGATCCCTAATGAAATGGTGCCTTATTTCTATATGTTTCGTTCTAGAGTGCAAAACGAGGATTTTTGTTAAGTTTATAGCACTTGTATTGTCACACCTAATAGGAATGTGATCTAGTTTCAAACCATAATAAAAAGGCTTGTTGTTTTAACCAAAGAGTTTGAGCATAACTGACTCCAGTCTGCAACATACTCGGCCAATGATAGACAAAGCCACACTAGCTTGCTTTTGCTATGCCATGATACTAGACTACTTCCTAGTAGATGACAAGTTCCACTAGTGCTTTTTCTATCAAGTTTACATCCAGCAAAGTCTGCATCCGAATAGCCCATTAGATTAAAAGAAGCACCTTTAGGATACCACAAACCAACATTAATAGTTCCTTTTAGATATTTCAAAATTCTTTTGGCAATTGCGAAATGTGATTCTTTGGGATTAGATTGAAACCTAGCACACATACATACACTAAACATTATATCAGGTCTACTAGCAGTTAGATATAAAAGTGAACCTATCAAACCTCTATACTTAGTGGAATCAAAAGGTTTACCACTTTCATCTGCATCAAGATAGCTGCTGGTAGCCATGGGTGTGCTTGATTCTTTGCAGCTTGTCCATCTCATATTTCTTTAACAGCTCTTTGCAATATTTTGATTGATTGAGGAATGTTCCATGATCTAATTGCTTGACTTGTAAGCCTAAGAAGAAGTTTAGATCACCCATCATTGACATTTCAAACTCCCCCTGCATAGCATTGTCTTGGAGCTTGCTTGAGTCCATAAAGAGCCTTTTTGAGCTTATATACATGGTTAGGCAATTTGTGATCAACAAATCCAGATGGTTGTGAAACATAGATTTCTTCATTTATATATCCATTCAAAAATGCACTTTTCACATCCATTTGATGCAGTTTGAATCCAATCATGCATGAGAAAGCAAGTAATAACCTAACGACTTCTAACCTAGCAACGAGGAGCATATGTTTCCTCATAATCTATTCCTTCCTCTTGGTTATACCCTTTAGCTACAAGCCTAGCCTTGTTTCTAGTTATTACTCCTTGATCATTCATTTTATTTTTAAACACCCACTTTGTGCCAATTATATTCATGTTAGGTGTGCAAGGGACTAGTTCCCAAACCTCATTCCTTTTAAATTGGTTCGATTCATCTTGCATTGCCAAAATCCAGTTTTCATCCAATAAAGCATCATCAACACATTTAGGTTCAACTTGGGAAACAAATGCAGCGATTAAACATGTATCATGAATAGACCTTCTTGTAGAAACACCTCTTTGAACATCTCCTATCACATTTCCAATGGACAGATTGCGAGGCACCCTCCATTCTTTGGGTAGATCATTTTACGCGGAATTTAATTACGGTGCCGGGATTTCGATCAATTCTTTCGATTTTCACCGGCTGAAATTCCACTGCGGCGACTTTTTCGGTTTCTACATGTCGGTTGATACACCTTCAATTAAGTTCTCTTCACTGCACTTGCACCACTCACTTGCACCTTCATTTTGCACATTAGTCTCATAAAAAACAACATGTATTGATTCCTCAATGATAGCTAATCTCTTGTTGAAGATCCTATATGCTTTGCTATGTAAAGAATAGCCTAAAAACAATGCATCATCGACTTTAGCATCAAATTTGCCAAGTTTTTCTTTGCCATTATTTAAAACAAAACACTTGCAGACCAAACACTCTAAGATGTGCTATGTTGGGTTTTCTCCCTTTGTACAATTCATAAGGGGTTTTCTTCAAAATAGGTCTTATCAAAACCCTATTTATTATGTAACATGCGGTATTCTTGCATCAGCCTAAAAATATTTAGGGATGTTTGATTCATTAAGCATTGTCCTAGCTAGTTCCTCAAGTGATCTATTTTCCTCTCAACAACACCATTTTGTTGAGGAGTCCTAGAGTGCTGAAAAGTTATGCTTAATCCCATATTTTTCACAAAAATGATTGAACTTTTCATTTTCAAATTCCCCTCCATGATCACTTCTAAGAGCACTTATCTTGCAGCTGTTTTCATTTTGTAAAACCTTGGCAAGTTTCTTAAAAGCATGAAATGCATCACTTTTATTTTTCAAAAACAAAGTCCAAGTAAACCTAGAATAGTCATCAACAATAACCAAAGCATAATAGTTTCCACCAATACTCATTGTTCTAGATGGACCAAACAAATCCATATGCAGCGGTTCCAAAGGTTTTGTTGTTGACACATAATTTTCAGATTAAAAGAAACTTTGGTTTGTTTACCCTTTTGGCATGCATGACAGATTTTATCTTTCTCAAATTTCAGTTTAGGTAACCCTAAAACAAGTTCTTTTGAAAACAGTTTTTCCAAATGGTTCATGTTAATATGTGCAGCTCTCCTATGCCAAAGCCATGAACTATCTTCCTTAGACATGAGACATGTAAAATTAGTTGCACACATATGATCAAGATCAAGCATATAAATGTTTTCAATTCTCTTGCCTAACATGCAGATTTTATCAGAATTTTTCTCAAGGATCTTGCAATGATTTGATTCAAAAGTGATTCTAAAACCTTTATCACATAGTTGGCTAATACTAAGAAGATTATGCTTCAAACCTTCAACATATAACACGTTTTCAATGAGGATTGAAGAAATGTTACCAACATCACCACTTCCAAGGATTTTCCCTTTATTATTATCTCCATATGTGACAAAACCTCCATTTTTCAAGGTGAGTTTGACAAACTTCCTTTTGTCACCACACATGTGCCTTGAGCAGACCACTTGTCTAGATACCACAATGATTCCTTGGCCTTCAAGAACACCTGCAAAACACAATCAATGGAGAGAATTTGGTACCCACATCAATTTGGGTCCAACAAAGTTAATAACCTTTCTACCACATTTTGGCTTCCAAATAAATTGACCACTAGGAACACCAAATTTTCTGATTTTGCATGATTTTGAAGTATGTCCCTTGTTCATACAATAGAAGCAAGTAATGGATGAAGTCTTTGGACGGTTTTCTATGTGAAAAGAAATTTCTATAAGCCTTTTGTTTCTTTTGAAAACCATTTTTAAATCCAAGTCCAGCTTTATTCGTTACACAATTTTTAAATTCTAAAAGTGTGTCCAAGTTGGCTCTTCCCATGGTGAATTTAGCTAGAGATTTGTTCAAATACTCAATTTGATTTTCTAAAGTTACTGCGGTTTGTGCAGATTTTTCCAACATGTTCATCATTGCAACTTGAAACCTTGTAAATCATTTCCAGATTTTCAAAATCAGTTTTGAATTTTCCAGCTCTTTCTCTAGCTCTTTCACCTTGTTCTCTAGCCAATTGTTCATACCTTTAAGCCTATTGTTTGAACAAGCAACCTTATTAGCCTCTTCATGCAATTCCGAGAAAATTTTGCAGCGGTGATCATAAGGAAGACCATTTTGAGTAGTGGAGGAACTTACACTACTTGCTGTATCACAATTAGCCATAAGACAAAGATTGGCTCTTTCATCATCACTTGAAGAATCACTAGAGGAGATATCATTCTCATCCCATGCTATGTAAGCCTTCTTGGTTTTGAATGATCTTTCATGCTTCTTTTCTCCATTTCTCTCTTTGTTTTGTGAGTATGGACATTCGGCCTTAATATGTCCCTGTTTTCCACAACCAAAACAAGTAAAGTTAGAAGAAGCTAAATCAGATTTTTATTATACCTCTTGTTCTTGTAGTCTTTGTTCTTGTATTTCAAGAACTTGTTGAACTTTCTAACTAAGAGGTTCAGATTTTCTGCATCACTTCCTCCATGTCCTTCATCCTCACTATTCTCCTCTTTGTGAACCAAAGTCTTCAAGGCAAGCCCTTTCTTTTTCTTGTCATTGTCTTCTTGTTCAGCAAGTCTATTCAACTCAAGCTCATGTTCCCTTAGCTTTCCAAAAAGTGCAGCAACACTCATTGTTGACAAGTCCTTGGATTCAGAAATTGCTGTAACTTTGGGTTGCCAACTCGATCCAAACATTTCAGCACTTTGATGTTCGGCTCCTCTTTCTCAAACACTTTTCCAAGGCCGATCGGATGGTTTATAATGTGTGTAAACCTCTTTTGCACATCTGAAACAGTTTCTCCGGGAAGCATTACGAACATCTCATACTCTTGGATTAAAGTATGCTTTCTTGCTCTTTTAACATCAGTTGTTCCTTCATGAGTAACCTCCAACACTTCCCACATCTCTTTAGCATTGGAACAGCTGTGAAACACGAAAGAATTCATCAAGATTAAGTGCAGATGTAATGATGTTCTTTGCTTTACAATCATATTGCACTTTCTTTTGTTCATCAGCATTTAAACTTTCCCATGGTTTCTCTTCTTTAGGGATATACGGTCCATTGACTATAGCATTCCAAATCCCTATATCAATTGATTCAATGAAAATCTTCATTCTCACTTTCCAAAATGGATAGTTTACCCCGAGAAAACATAGGTGGCTCTGTTTATAGAAGCACCCTACTGCAAAAGGCAATTTTCCTTCGACCATGTTTGAAATTTTTCAGAAAACTTGAATATTTTTCAAGAACCAGCTCTTGATACCAATTGTTGGAATAAATGGCTGAGTTTAAGAGGGGGGGTGAATTAAACTTTCAAAGATTTTCGAAACCCAATGCCCAAATATGAAAAACCAGATTCGGATTGAAGATTTAAACCGGTTTTAATAGGTTCTTGAAATGCTCTTAATCAATTGATCATATACCAAATTCAATTTCAATTCAAACTTCAATTGCCGAATGTAAAGAGTTCAAGGGAAGAAGAACAACACAGCAGATTTATCTTGGTTCACCTTTCAACAAAGGCTACATCCGGTTTCCTAAACAAACAAATTCAATCAATTCACTAAAAACCGGTTTTACATGAACACTACATGCAAAACCGAAATCAGAAAGCTGCACCTAGTCTTGAACCCTACAAGACTTCTAAACACCTGTAAAACCCTATTACAAGATCTCTTAATCACCACGATTAAGATACGAACACTGCGACTAACCAACACACACAAAAGATTGAATAAACACTGGAGTTCTTCAATGCGAGAAGCGAAAAGCAGAGCATCGGCAAGAGCGAAAAACAGAGCATGCACTTCTTGATTTGATTCGCACTCAATTGAATCTTGATCGTCTTGGAGTGATTAGCAAAATGTTTTAGAGTGTAATAGAAACGTTCTTGCCCAATGGGTTCTTTAGAAAATGTTTCGTCACTTAGTTCTTTGAATTTCAAGATATATATAGAAAACTATTAAAACTGATTCTGCAGAGAATAGTCGGTTGAAATCGCATTTTAACCGGTTGTTTTCATTAAAACCAATTTTCCAGTGAGCACCCTTTTACTGGAACTTGAAATCAGTCAGTTGAAATCTCGTTTTAACTAGCTATTCCAGAAAACTGAAATTCCTGAACAAAGCTACCAGGATTTTAACTGGTTTAAATTTCGAAAACAGTCAGCTAAAAATTCCCAAATACAAAGCTTTGAAAAATGAAGAACATTTTAACTAGTTGAAATCAGATTTTTTACCAGTTAAAAAAGAGTTAAACCTTTGAAATCATTTTAAAACCTTTTTAAAACATTTCAAAACATTTTAAACTCCAAGACTAAGACCAAGATAAATTGAAATGCATCTTACCACACAACCTAAGACTCTCTAATCCTAAGACAAAATCTTCATTCTTCAAGCACCAACATCTTCATCATTAAAGGTGGTTGGAGACATCAAATCCACTTGAAACCAAGTCTTCAAGTCCAACAATGTTTATTTCTAAGATTCTAGAATACAAAGGTGTTGATCTTGAAGGGGAGAATAAACAGATTTTGCTAAGCAATAGCAAAATTGGCAAAAATGTTCTAAGGCATATGGGCCTCATAGAACAAGGCAAACAGGTTCAGGCAAAGAGAAGATGGAGCTGCTGAAATGGAAGAGGATGATGAAGACCAACCTCAACCTCCACCTCAATTTCAACCTCAACCCGGATCAGTGGAGGAGCTTCTCATATCAAGAATGGATAATATGATGAATCTTCACTCAAAGGAATTTGAAGGCCTTTCTCATCAACTTTCAAGACTCAATAGAAGAATGTATAGAGTTGAAAGGAAGATGAACATTGAAGAAATATCTCCTGAAGAAGATAATGTTAAATAAAGACGGCAGTGTAAAAACCAAGAGGGGGGGTGAATTGGGTTTTTAAAGAAATTTTCTCTTTTAAATAAATTTTCAGGTTTTGAAAAACTTTCAAAAACTTGGATGTGAATTTTCCAATCCTTTGATTACTTATTTGTTGGGATTAGCAATTGTAATAATGATCCACAATTAAGAGATAAAGAGAAGAGAAAGAACACAGAGATTTATCTTTGGTTCGGATTAAGCCAATCCTACATCCAGTTCCCAACCACCACAAATCCGTGATGATTTTCCCCACTATCTTTAAATTGAAATTACAAACACCAAATCATGCAATAACAAAATAAAGATAAACGGAAACACCTCCTCAGACACACTAAGGATGAAACACCTCCCCAGACACACTGAGGATGAAACCCACCTCTCTTGACACACAAGAGATGAAACACCTCCCTTAGAAACGGATCCAAGGGATGAATTTTCCCTTCTAGAAACTTGAGTAAAAGAATACACCTGAAATGTGCTTTGGATAGAAAGCTTAAGCACAATGATCACCACTTCCAAAGACTTGATCAAGCGAAGAGAGCGGGAAGCGGCTTTGAAAAAGCTAAGGCGCGAAACACTTTGAATGTTTTGTGTTTGTTCGAGATGTGTTAAACCTAAGACATTCTCTTTCATTTTATAATTCGAAAATGCTCCAAAGTTTCCATTCTTAGGTTGATTTAGAATTAATTTCGCAAAAGCGACTCATTTAGTCGATTATATTAAAAGCTTAATCGATTATATCATGTTTAAAAGCGGAAAACAAATACGTCCGATTTAATCGATTAGATTAAGGCCATAATCGATTATATTAACCCGAGAATCAATATAATCGATTATCAAAGACACTTAATCGATTATTTTGCTCGTTAAACATTTTTATTCAAATTTTAAGTTAAATAATCGATTATCTACGTATGGTAATCGATTAAAAGCGTAGAAAAACGTTTTTGCGAGAAAACACCTTGCTCTCTTGTTTGGGAAGGTCTTGAATGGGATTTATGACTTACTCTTTTTATGCAACACCCAAAACAGAACCTTCTACCTTTGATCCTTCAGCTCTTTAGAAAATCTTCATCAATCTTCTCTCTTGAAAGCTTTGAAAGCTCTTTATGCCTTTCCTTTCTTATCAAGCAACCTTCCTTTGTGAGATGGCACAAGTCTTTAATGTTGATTGAAACTTCCTAAAAACTTCATCATCAAAACTGTAGGTGTCCATAAAACTCTGGACTTGAAATATGCCAACAATCTCCCCCTTTTTGATGATGATAAAAAGAAACCTAGAGACTTGTGATAATATCCTGAAAATCTTGAAAATAATGTATGGATATCTCCATCATAAATATTAGTCCACAAAGGAAATAAAATAGGCAGTCATATAGCATTTAAGTTTCAATTTGAATTTTGAAAAAGAGATTTCAAGGAATTAATGAGTGGAAATTATTTCTAAAAGCTCCCCCTTAAACTATGCTCTTAATTGTTTAAGCTATATAAGGCACTTATTTGAATTATTTCCTAAAGTTCCCTTGAAATTAATTTTCTTAAAAGCTATATTAACTAGACAGATTTTCAATCAAGACAAATATTTTCTCCCCCTTTATTTTTATCATTTTCAAAAGATTACATTTTCGGAGATAATTACAGCGGAAGCAAATTAATACACGAGAAAATAATAGAGAGAAAAAAATACAGCATTTGGAAAATAATGAAGAACAAGCTAAGGAAAAGTGAACTTGTAGCCTATTCGGTTTCTTCACTATCTTCTTCATCTTCCTCAACATTGGTTGGTTGTTTGCCTCTTGAGGATGTTGTATTATCTTCTTCGAGGAGATAATTCTTCAATGTTCATCTTTCTTTCAACTCTATACATCCTTCTATTAAGCCTTGAGAGTTGATGAGAAAGGCCTTGAAATTCCTTGGAGTGAAGATTCATCATAGAATCCATTCTTGATATGAGAAGCTCCTCCACGATCCTGGTTGAGGTTGAAATTGAGGTGGAGGTTGAGGTTGGTCTTCATCATCTTCTTCCATGGCGGCGACTCCTTCTTCTCTTTGGGTAAACCTGTTGCCTTGTTCTATGAGGCCCATATGCCTTAGAACATTTTTACCAATTTTGCTATTGCTTAGCAAAATCTGTTTATTCTCCCCTTCAAGATCAACACCTTTGTATTCTAGAATCTTAGAAACAAACACAGACATAGGAGTAATGCAAAGAGGAAAGCCTAATGGCTTTAAACATATTATCAAGGATAATTGAGGGCCAATCTATGCTCACATTATTAAGGAATCCATACATTAGAAGAATGTCTTCCTTAGAAAGTTGGGCATGATTAGTGCCTCTTGCAACTAAAATCCAAACAATAACATAATGCAACATTCTTTCATTTAACTTTACATTACCAACTTTATACAAGTTCTCAACTTGTAGGTTAGGATCCTTGCAGAATTTTCTGAATTCTACCAACTTGTTGAAGTCCTCAAAGCCATATGTGATGTTTATGCCTTGAGTTGAGAGACCAGCTACATTGTTCCACAAATCTTCATCAAGGAAGATCCTTACACCTTTCACTTTGGTGCTTGGACTTGCAGTTCTTGATGTCAAGTTCATGTAGAACACTCTAACCAAATGCGGGTAGAATGCCCCTTCCATCTCTACAAATTTTTGTAGTCCACTTCCTACTAAAAATTCACGAAATTGAAAACCATGAGATCTAAAAAATTCACAAGACAAGAATTTAGGGGTAAGAATTTTTCTATCCTTCCACTTGTTAACAAAGGCAATTTGCGGATCTTCATCCGAAATCCAACCGGCTAGAGTTGGAGGTCTCCTTTCTTGAGAAGTCATTGGCTCCTTGCCCTTTCTCCTTGATGGCATCTTCCTTCTTCTTTGATCGGCCATTTCGGTGATGTAAAAGACAAGAGAAATTGCACAACAAGATAATGGAATAACAGAGACAACACGGAGAATTAAAATTCGCACAAGACAACAAATAACAGCGAAAGCTTGACAAGAGTGAGAGAGAGAGTGAGTGAGTCACTTTGATTCTCAAACCAGCTATTTATAGAATGAAATCCGGGTCATAAAACGTTGATTTAATGAAAATATATCCGTTGGGAAAGAATATAGCCGTTTAGAAAAGACAAAACACGTGAAAACATGGCCAGCGTTCGAAAATCAGATTTGCAGGAAAAACACGAGCGGTGCATTTAATCGATTATATTCTCATTTAATCGATTATTTTCCTTCAAAATTTTGAAAACGAAAACCAGAAATTTAATCGATTATGTGCATTCCTTAGTCGATTAAATTGCTCCTCAGCGATTTAATCGATTATGTCATAAACGTAATCGATTATATTGTAAAACATTTTCATAAACACCGCGTTTAATCGATTAACACACGAAACTTAATCGATTAAATACGTAAATTTTAAGTAAAGCAGCTGAAATAACATCAAAAACAACAACAAACATCAATTAAGCAGCAGATTTATCACAAACAATCCCTAGATCTCTTCTAAGCTCATAAAATCTATCTCTAGGTAAAGGTTTGGTGAAGATATCAGCTAGTTGATGTTTGGTATCTATATATTCTATAATGCAATCTCCTTTAGCTATATGATCTCTAATGAAATGGTGTCTAATTTCTATATGCTTGGTCTTAGAATGCATGATAGGGTTCCTAGTCAGGTTAATGGCATCCACAGTATTTGAGCACAACAACTCCCTGCTGCTATATACTCAGCCTCCGTGGTTGAAAGAGCAACACTGGCCTGTTTCTTAGAATGCCATGAAACTAAGGAACATCCTAAAAGATGACATGTACCACTAGTACTCTTCCTATCTATTCTACAACCACCATAATCGAGTCGAAAAACCTATGATACTAGGTGAGGCTCACGAAGGGTACCATAAACCAAAGGATGTTGTTCCTCTAAGATACTTAAGGATTCTCTTAACGACTTTTAGGTGAGACTCTCTAGGGTTGGCTTGAAACCTAGCACAAACACACACACTTTGCATTATATCAGGTCTACTAGCGGTAAGATAAAGTAACGATCCGATCATACCTCGATCCAGTGTTTGATCTACCGCCTTACCGTTTAAATCTTGATCTAGATAGCAAGATGTAGCCATGGGGGTTGAGGCTTCTTTCGAGCTTTCCATTTCAAATTTCTTTAAGAGTTCCTTGCAATACTTTGTTTGACATATAAAAATACCTTTCTTTAATTGTTTGATTTGCAAGCCAAGAAAGAAATTTAGTTCTCCCATCATGGACATTTCAAACTCTCCCTGCATATTCTTAGCAAACTCTTGGCAAAGATCATCGTTAGTTGATCCAAAAATAATATCATCAACATAAACTTGAACAATGAGAATATGTTTCTTTGATTTCTTAATAAAAAGAGTAGAATCAACTTTACCTCTTCTAAAATTATTTTCAAGTAAGAAATTACTTAACCTTTCATACCAAGATCTTGGGGCTTGTTTGAGTCCATATAAAGCTTTCTTCAACTTGTAGACATGATTAGGATTTTTGAAATCTTCAAAGCCTGGAGGTTGTTCTACATAGACTTCTTCCTTGATATACCCGTTTAGAAAAGCACTTTTACATCCATTTGAAATAATTTGAATCCCATAATGGAGGCATATGCTAACGACAAGCGGATAGCTTCAAGTCTTGCTCTTGGAGCATAGGTTTCATCATAATCTATGCCTTCTTCTTGTCTATAACCTTTTGCAACCAGCCTTGCTTTGTTCTTTGTGATGTTTCCATCTTCATCAAGCTTATTTCTAAAGACCCATCTTGTACCTATGACCTGCATATTATTAGTCTTAGGAATTAAATCCCATACCGATTTCTTTCAAAGCGATTTAGCTCTTCTTGCATTGCAATACACCAATGTTCATCAGTTAATGCTTCTTCTACATTCTTTGGTTCAACTTTGTGAAACAAAAGCAACATTCATGCAGAAATTATTCATGTTCCTCCTTGTTCTTACACCTGTTGATATGTCTCCAATGACATTTTCCAAGGAAACGTTTCTAGGTGGTCTCCATTCTTTTGGTAGACTCTCATCATGAGGAGGATTCTCATCAAGCTGATTTCTTCAACGGCTTTTTCAAGAGGAGTTTCTTCTTGATGTATTCCTTCATCATCTGCAAAGAATCTTTTTGACTCAAGAGGGGTTTCCTCAAGGTCTAGATATTCATCAAAGACAACATGTATAGATTCTTCAACAGTTAAAGTCCTCTTATTAAAAACTCTATATGCTTTACTATGCAAAGAATAACCTAAAAATGTAGCTTCATCAGATTTAGCATCAAATTTTCCAAGGCTATCTTTTCCGTTATTCAAAACAAAACATTTACATCCAAAAATTTTGAAATAAGAAATATTTGGTTTTCTCCCTTTGAAAAGCTCATAAGGAGTTAATTTTAAAATAGGTCTTATTAAAACTCTGTTTAAAAGCGTGACATGCGGTACTTACGGCATCGGCCCAAAAATATTTAGGTAAATTATTTTCGTTCAACATAGTTCTTGCAAGTTCTTCCAAAGATCTATTTTTCCTTTCAACCACACCATTTTGTTGAGGTGTTCTTGGTGCTTGAGAAATTATGAGAAATTCCATTTTCTTCACAAAAATTTTCAAAAAGATATTTTGAAATTCACCGCCATGATCACTTCGTAAAAACTTGATTTTTAAATCCTTTTCATTTTGAATAACCTTGGCAAATTTTCTAAATTCTTTAAAAGCATCACTTTTAGATGAAAGAAAAAGAGTCCAAGTGAATCTAGAGTAATCATCAACAATCACAAGAGCATAATAATTGCCACCAAAACTTTTTGTTCTAGAAGGGCCAAATAAATCCATGTGCGGTAATTCTAAAGGTTTTGAAGTGGAAACAACATTTTTGGATTTAAAAGAACTTTTCGTTTGCTTCCCTTTTTGACAAGCTGCACATAGTTTGTTCTTTTCAAAAACCAGTTTTGGTAAACCAATCACTAACTCTTTAGATATGAGTTTACTTAGATGAGGCATATGAATGTGAGCGGCTCTTCTATGCCATAACCATGGATCCTCTTCTTTCGCAACTAAACAAGGCAGATTATCGGATGTAGATGCACAATCAATATCAACCAAATAAATGTTATTATGTCTCTTACCAATGAGGCGATTTCACTTGAGTCCTTGTGATGAATTTTGCAAAGATCACTATCAAGCGTTACCTTTAAACCTTTATCACAAAGTTGACTGATGCTTAGCAAATTGTGCTTCAATCCATCAACAAGAAGAACATCATGAATCTTTAGGGAATCTCCAACCATTCCGCTACCAATGATTTTTCCCTTATTGTTGTCACCATAGGTTACAAAACCTTGTTCTTTCTTCTTGAAGCTTTTGAATTTGCTTTTATCACCCGTCATATGCCTTGAACAACCACTATCAAGATACCATAGTGACTTTTTGGACTTGGGACCAACCTGCATCATAAGAAAAAATTTAGGTCCCCTAAAGTCACTTATTAGGGTCCTCATGGGTTAGAAACAGATTTTCCTTTGGGAACCCATTTGTATCTCCCATTAGGAACACTAAAACGTTTAATATTGCATCTATTAACCGAATGACCTTTATGCATACAATAAAAACATGTAGGAACATTTGTTCTTCTTGGTATGTACGCATTTTTATAAAACTTCTTTGTAGAAACGTTTTGTTTAAAGGAATTAGAATTTTCATAAACCTTATTTGAATTAGACGATTCTCCTTTCACAAAAACAGTTTTAGTAGGTTTATGATTATACACGAAATTATAACCAAGACACTGCTTTTCATATAAACCTTTTTGCACTTTCAAAACATTGTTTAAATTATTATTGCCCATCGTGATTTTTGAAAGAGATGTTTCAAGATAAGAAACCTTGTTAGCAAGAACATTACAATTTTCGCAAGCAGGAATTTTTGTTTTGCATTTGCAAGGGATTTTTGCATTTTCCAAATCATCCTTTAAAACAATTTTCTCTTGTTCCAAATCTGAAATTTTCTTTTCAAGACTCTTGTAGTCATTTTTAATTTATTGTGAAAGAGAGTTAATTTTTCAGATTTTTCACATAATTCCAAAAACTCTTCAAGCAAATCATCATAATTATTTGGAAGGCGAGAATCACTTACCTTGCTACATGTGGATTCGGCATCATCATCATCATTCGCCATAAGACGGATATTGGCTTCTTCCTCTGATTCACTTGCACTTAGAAGAACTCACGTCATTATCTTCCCATGCGATGTATGCCTTCTTTTTCTTTTTGTCAAAAGGCTTCTTGTATTTCTTTGCCTTTTCCTCATCCTTCTTGATGTTGGGGCAATCCGACTTCAAGTGTCCCTTTTTCCACAACCATAGCATTTAAAATTATCAAGAGAATTTAGGTTTTCAGTTTTCTTACCTTTCTTGTAATTCCCTTTGTTCTTGTTCTTGATGAACTTTTTGTTCTTGATGAAAAACAAGCTTATGTCACTGCATTCAAGATCATCATCCGTGTCACTACTCTCATCTTTGTGGGATTCAGCTTTAAGAGCAACACCTTTTCTTTTGACTTCTTCTTCTTCTCCTTTGAAGCGTCCAAGTTCCATTTCATGTTCTCCGAGTTTCCGAAAAGAGTTGTCATGTTCATGTTTGGCGAGGTTCTTTGATTCAGTGATGGCCAGTCACTTTAGGTTGCCAAGTCCTGTCCAAAGATTTCAAAATTTTGACATTTAATTCTTCGATGTCGAATTTCTTACCCAATGCCTTGAGATGATTTACGATGTGAGTAAATCTCTTTTATCCGTCGCATATGGTTTCTCCTTTGCTCATACGGAACATTTCATATTCTGAATCAAGGTGTTCTTCCTTGATCGTTTCACTTCTTCCGTTCCTTCATGTGTGACTTCTAGAGTGTCCCACATCTCCTTTGCGGTTGTGCAATCCGATAACCTGTAAAACTCATCAATGGTTAAGGCGGATGCTATCATGTTACATGCTCTTATGTCGCATTGATTTTGGTTGTATTCATCCTTGCTCCAATTTGCTTTCTTCTTAGGTACCTACGCTTCTTCAACAACAACCATAGGAATAAATGGACCATTTACAACTGACATCCCAAACGCCTTGATCATTAGACCTTAGAAAAATTTCCATCCTCTTTTTCCAAAAGGATAGTTTTCACTGTAAAAAGTGGTGGTCTATGAATAGATGCACCTTCGGCAAAAGTTTGATTTTTATGCGCCATAAGGATCTTGTTTTTGAATAACTTTCAAAAAACCAGCTCTGAGGCCAATTGTTAAATAAAGACGGCAGTGTAAAAACCAAGAGGGGGGGGTGAATTGGGTTTTTAAAGAAATTTTCTCTTTTAAATAAATTTTCAGGTTTTGAAAAACTTTCAAAAACTTGGATGTGAATTTTTCAATCCTTTGATTAACTTATTTGTTGGGATTAGCAATTGTAATAATGATCCACAATTAAGAGATAAAGAGAAGAGAAAGAACACAGAGATTTATACTTGGTTCGGATTAAGCCAATCCTACATCCAGTTCCCAACCACCACAAATCCGTGATGATTTTCCCCACTATCTTTAAATTGAAATTACAAACACCAATTCATGCAATAACAAATAAAGATAAACGGAAACACCTCCTCAGACACACTAAGGATGAAACACCTCCTCAGACACACTGAGGATGAAACCCACCTCTCTTGACACACAAGAGATGAAACACCTCCCTTAGAACAGATCCAAGGGATGAATTTTCCCTTTCAGAAAACAGTAAAAGAATACACACGAAATGTCTTTGGATAGAAAGCTTAAGCACAATGATCACCACTTCAAAGACTTGATCAAGCGAAGAGAAGCGGGAAAGCGGCTTTGAAAAAGCTAAGGCGCAGAAACACTTTGAATGTTTTGTGTTTTTTTCAGATGTGTTAAACCTAAGACATTCTCTTTCATTTTATAATTCGAAAATGCTCCAAAGTTTCCATTCTTAGGTTGATTTAGAATTAATTTAGCAAAAGCGACTCATTTAATCGATTATATTAAAAGCTTAATCGATTATATCATGTTTAAAAGCTGGAAAACAAATATCGTCGATTTAATCGATTAGATTAAGGCCATAGTCGATTATATTAACCCAGAATCAATATAATCGATTATCAAAGACACTTAATCGATTATTTTGCTCGTTAAACATTTTTTATTCAAATTTTAAGTTAAATAATCGATTATCTACGTATGGTAATCGATTAAAAGCGTAGAAAAACGTTTTTGCGAGAAAACACCTTGCTCTCTTGTTTGGGAAGGTCTTGAATGGGATTTATGACTTACTCTTTTTATGCAACACCCAAAACAGAACCTTCTACCTTTGATCCTTCAGCTCTTTAGAAAATCTTCATCAATCTTCTCTCTTGAAAGCTTTGAAAGCTCTTTATGCCTTTCCTTTCTTATCAAGCAACCTTCCTTTATGAGATGGCACAAGTCTTTAATGTTGATTGAAACTTCCTAAAAACTTCATCATCAAAACTGTAGGTGTCCATAAAACTCTGGACTTGAAATATGCCAACAGATAATACAACATCCTCAAGAGGCAAACAGCCAGCCCATGATGAGGAAGATGAAGAAGATAGTGAAGAAATAGAATAGGCTACAAGTTCACTTTTCCTTAGTTTGTTCTTCATTTTTTTTCAGCTGCTGTATTTTTTTTTTCTGTGTATTAATTTGCTTCTGCTGTAATTATCTCTGAAAATGTAACCTTTTTGAAAATGATAAAAATAAAGGGGGAGAAAATATTTGTCTTGATTGAAAATCTGTCTAGTTAATATAGCTTTTAAAGAAAATTAATTTCAAGGGGAACTTTAGGAAATAATTCAAATAAGTGCCTAATATAGCTTAAACAATTAAGAGCATAGTTTAAGGGGGAGTTTTTAGAAATAATTTCCACTCATTAATTCCTTGAAATCTCTTTTTCAAAATTCAAATTGAAACTTAAATGCTATATGACTGCCTATTTTATTTCCTTTGTGGACTAATATTTATGATGGAGATATCCATACATTATTTTCAAGATTTTCAGGATATTATCACAAGTCTCTAGGTTTCTTTTATCATCATCAAAAGGGGAGATTGTTGGCATATTTCAAGACCAGAGTTTTATGGAGACCTACAGTTTTGATGATGAAGTTTTTAGAAAGTTTCAATCAACATTAAAGACTTGTGTCATCTCACAAAGGAAGGTTGCTTGATAGGAAAGGAAAGGCATAAAGAGCATTCAAAGCTTTCAAGAGAGAAGATTGATGAAGATTTTGTCAAAGAGCTGAAGGAGCTAGAGTAGAAGGTTCTGTTTTGGGTGTTGGATAAAAAGAGTAAGTCATAAATCCCATTCAAGACCTTCCCAAACAAGAGAGCAAGGTGTTTTCTAGCAAAAACGTTTTTCTACGCTTTTAATCGATTACCATACGTAGATAATCGATTATTTAACTTAAAATTTGAATTAAAAATGTTTAACGAGCAAAATAATCGATTAAGTGTCTTTGATAATCGATTATATTGATTCTGGGTTAATATAATCGATTATGGCCTTAATCTAATCGATTATATCAGACGATATTTGTTTTCCAGTTTTTAAACATGATATAATCGATTAAGCTTTTAATATAATCGATTAAATGAGTCGTTTTGCGAAATTAATTCTAAATCAACCTAAGAATGGAAACTTTGGAGCATTTTCGAATTATAAAATGAAAGAGAATGTCTTAGGTTTAACACATCCGAACAAACACAAAATATTCAAAGTGTTTACGCGCCTTAGCTTTTTCAAAGCCGCTTTCTGCTCTCTTCGGTTTGATCAAGTCTTTGGAAGTGGTGATCATTGTGCTTAAGCTTTCTATCCAGCACATTTCGAGTGTATTCTTTTCTTGTTTTTACGTAAAGGGAAAATTCATCCCTTGGATCCGTTCTAAGGGAGGTGTTTCATCTCTTGTGTGTCAAGAGAGGTGGGTTTCATCCTCGGTGTGTGCAGGGAGGTGTTTCATCCTTAGTGTGTCGAGGAGGTGTTTCGTTTATCTTTATTTGTTATTGCATGAATTGGTGTTTGTAATTTCAATTAAAGATAGTGGGGAAAATCATCACGGATTTGTGGTGGTTGGGAACTGGACGTAGGATTGGCTTAATCCGAACCAGTATATATCTTTATGTTCTTTCTCTTTCTCTTTACCTTTTAATTGTGGATCATTATAACAATTGCTAATCCCAACAGCGTTAATCAAAGCATTGAAAAAATTCACATCCAAGATTTTGAAAGTTTTTCAAAACCTGAAAATTTATTTGAAAGAGAAAATTTCTTTAAAAACCCAATTCACCCCCCCCTCTTGGTTTTTACACTGCTGTCTTTATTTAACATTTTGGATCCCTACTTTTGTTTTACAAAAAGAACTCAATTTTTAGTAATTTGGATATTTATATTTTATTCTCGATATGTACTTCGGTTTTATGCAAAAGAACTCAATTTTTTGTAAATGCGAAATTTATATTTCATTTTTGATCCGTACTTTTGTTTTACAAAAAAAATTCAATTTTTAATAATTTCGAAATTGATATATTATTTTTCATCCGTAGTTTTGTTTTACAAAAAAGAAACTCAATTTTTCATAATTATGAAATTTATATTTTATTCTCGATACGTACTTTTGTTTTGTGCAAAAGAACTCAATTTTTTACAATTTTGAAATTGATATTTTATTCTGGATCCCTACTTTTGTGTTACAAAAAGAACTCAATTCTTAGTAATTTGGATATTTATATTTTATTCTCGATACGTACTTTTGTTTTATGCAAAAGAACCAAATTTTTTGTAATTTTGAAATTGATATTTTATTTTGGATCCCTACTTTTGTTTTACAAAAAGAACTCAATTCTTAGTAATTTTGATATTTATATTTTATTTTCGATCCGTACTTTTGTTTTACAAAAGAAATTCAATTTTTAATAATTTCGAAATTGGTATATTATTTTTCATCCGTAGTTTCTTTTTACAAAAAAGAAACTCAATTCTTAGTAATTTGGATATTTATATTTTATTCTCGATACGTACTTTTGTTTTATGCAAAAGAACCAAATTTTTTGTAATTTCAAAATTGATATTTTATTTTGGATCCCTACTTTTGTTTTACAAAAAGAACTCAATTCTTAGTAATTTGGATATTTATATTTTATTTTCGATCCGTACTTTTGTTTTACAAAAAAAATTCAATTTTTAATAATTTCAAAATTGATATATTATTTTTCATCCGTAGTTTTGTTTTATAAAAAAGAAACTCAATTTTTCATAATTTTGAAATTTATATTTTATTCTCGATACATACTTTTGTTTTATGCAAAAGAACTCAATTTTTTGTAATTTCAAAATTGATATTTTATTTTGGATCCCTACTTTTATTTTACAAAAAGAACTCAATTTTTAGTAATTTGGATATTTATATTTTATTCTCGATATGTACATTGGTTTTATGCAAAAGAACTCAATTTTTTGTAATTGCGAAAGTTATATTTTATTTTGGATCCCTACATTTGTTTCACAAAAAGAACTCAGTTTTTAGTAATTTGGATATTTATATTTTATTTTCGATTCGTACTTTTGTTTTACAAAAAAAATTCAATTTTTAATAATTTCGAAATTGATATATTATTTTTCATCCGTAGTTTTTTTTTACAAAAAAGAAACTCAATTTTTCATAATTTTAAAGTTTATATTTTATTCTCGATACGTACTTTTGTTTTATGCAAAAGAACTCAATTTTTTGTAATTTCGAAATTGATATTTTATTTTGGATCCCTACTTTTGTGTTACAAAAAGAAGTCAATTCTTAGTAATTTGGATATTTATATTTTATTCTCGATACGTACTTTTGTTTTATGCAAAAGAACTAAATTTTTAGTAATTTCGAAATTGATATTTTATTTTGGATTCCTGCTTTTGTTTTACAAAAAGAATTCAATTCTTAGTATTTTGGATATTTATATTTTATTTTCGATCCGTAGTTTTGTTTTACAAAAAAAATTCAATTGTTAATAATTTTGAAATTGATATATTATTTTTCATCCGTAGTTTTTTTTTAAAAAAAAGAAACTCAATTTGTCATCATTTTGAAATTTATATTTTATTCTCGATACTTACTTTTGTTTTATGCAAAAGAACTCAATTTTTTGTAATTTCAAAATTGATATTTTATTTTGGATCCCTACTTTTGTGTTACAAAAAGAACTCAATTCTTAGTAATTTGGATATTTATATTTTATTCTCGATACGTACTTTTGTTTTATGCAAAAGAACTAAATTTTTTTTAATTTCGTTTTACAAAGAACTCAATTCTTAGTAATTTGGATACTTATATTTTATTTTCGATCCGCACTTTTGTTTTACAAAAAAAAATTCCATTTTTAATAATTTCGAAATTAATATATTATTTCTCATCCGTAGTTTCTTTTTACAAAAAAGAAAACTCAATTCTTAGTAATTTGGATATGTATATTTTATTCTCGATACGTACTTTTGTTTTACGCAAAAGAACTAAATTTTTTGTAATTTCGAAACTGATATTTTATATTCGATCCCTACTTTTGTTTTACAAAAAGAACTCAATTTTTAGAGATTTGAAAATTTATATTTTATTTTCGATCCGTACTTTTGTTTTACAAAAAAAATTCAATTTGTAATAAATTCGAAATTGATATATTATTTTTCATCCGTAGTTTTGTTTTACAAAAAAGAAACTCAATTTTTCATAATTTTGAAATTTATATTTTATTCTCGATACGTACTTTTGTTTTGTGCAAAAGAACTCAATTTTTTACAATTTTGAAATTGATATTTTATTCTGGATCCCTACTTTTGTGTTACAAAAGAACTCAATTCTTAGTAATTTGGATATTTATATTTTATTCTCGATACGTACTTTTGTTTTATGCAAAAGAACCAAATTTTTGTAATTTCAAAATTGATATTTTATTTTGGATCCCTACTTTTGTTTTACAAAAAGAACTCAATTCTTAGTAATTTGGATATTTATATTTTATTTTCGATCCGTACTTTTGTTTTACAAAAAAAGTTCAATTTTTACTAATTTCAAAATTGATATCTTATTTTTCATCCGTACTTTTGTTTTATAAAAAAGAAACTCAATTTTTCATAATTTTGAAATTTATATTTTATTCTCGATACATACTTTTGTTTTGTGCAAAACAACTCAATTTTTTGTAATTTCAAAATTGATATTTTATTTTGGATCCCTACTTTTATTTTACAAAAAGAACTCAATTTTTAGTAATTTGGATATTTATATTTTATTCTCGATATGTACTTTGGTTTTATGCAAAAGAACTTAATTTTTTGTAATTGCGAAAGTTATATTTTATTTTGGATCCCTACATTTGTTTCATAAAAAGAACTCAGTTTTTAGTAATTTGGATATTTATATTTTATTTTCGATTCGTACTTTTGTTTTACAAAAAAAATTCAATTTTTAATAATTTCGAAATTGATATATTATTTTTCATCCGTAGTTTTGTTTTACAAAAAAGAAACTCAATTTTTCATAATTATGAAATTTATATTTTATTCTCGATACGTACTTTTGTTTTGTGCAAAAGAACTCAATTTTTTACAATTTTGAAATTGATATTTTATTCTGGATCCCTACTTTTGTGTTACAAAAAGAACTCAATTCTTAGTAATTTGGATATTTATATTTTATTCTCGATACGTACTTTTGTTTTATGCAAAAGAACCAAATTTTTTGTAATTTTGAAATTGATATTTTATTTTGGATCCCTACTTTTGTTTTACAAAAGAACTCAATTCTTAGTAATTTTGATATTTATATTTTATTTTCGATCCAGTACTTTTGTTTTACAAAAGAAATTCAATTTTAATAATTTCGAAATTGGTATATTATTTTTCATCCGTAGTTTCTTTTTACAAAAAGAAACTCAATTCTTAGTAATTTGGATATTTATATTTTATTCTCGATACGTACTTTTGTTTTATGCAAAAGAACCAAATTTTTTGTAATTTCAAAATTGATATTTTATTTTGGATCCCTACTTTTGTTTTACAAAAAGAACTCAATTCTTAGTAATTTGGATATTTATATTTTATTTTCGATCCGTACTTTTGTTTTACAAAAAAAATTCAATTTTTAATAATTTCAAAATTGATATATTATTTTTCATCCGTAGTTTTGTTTTATAAAAAAGAAACTCAATTTTTCATAATTTTGAAATTTATATTTTATTCTCGATACATACTTTTGTTTTATGCAAAAGAACTCAATTTTTTGTAATTTCAAAATTGATATTTTATTTTGGATCCCTACTTTTATTTTACAAAAAGAACTCAATTTTTAGTAATTTGGATATTTATATTTTATTCTCGATATGTACTTTGGTTTTATGCAAAAGAACTCAATTTTTTGTAATTGCGAAAGTTATATTTTATTTTGGATCCCTACATTTGTTTCACAAAAAGAACTCAGTTTTTAGTAATTTGGATATTTATATTTTATTTTCGATTCGTACTTTTGTTTTACAAAAAAAATTCAATTTTTAATAATTTCGAAATTGATATATTATTTTTCATCCGTAGTTTTTTTTACAAAAAGAAACTCAATTTTTCATAATTTTAAAGTTTATATTTTATTCTCGATACGTACTTTTGTTTTATGCAAAAGAACTCAATTTTTGTAATTTCGAAATTGATATTTTATTTTGGATCCCTACTTTTGTGTTACAAAAGAAGTCAATTCTTAGTAATTTGGATATTTATATTTTATTCTCGATACGTACTTTTGTTTTATGCAAAAGAACTAAATTTTTAGTAATTTCGAAATTGATATTTTATTTTGGATTCCTGCTTTTGTTTTACAAAAAGAATTCAATTCTTAGTATTTTGGATATTTATATTTTATTTTCGATCCGTAGTTTTGTTTTACAAAAAAAATTCAATTGTTAATAATTTTGAAATTGATATATTATTTTTCATCCGTAGTTTTTTTTTAAAAAAAAGAAACTCAATTTGTCATCATTTTGAAATTTATATTTTATTCTCGATACTTACTTTTGTTTTATGCAAAAGAACTCAATTTTTTGTAATTTCAAAATTGATATTTTATTTTGGATCCCTACTTTTGTGTTACAAAAAGAACTCAATTCTTAGTAATTTGGATATTTATATTTTATTCTCGATACGTACTTTTGTTTTATGCAAAAGAACTAAATTTTTTGTAATTTCGAAATTGATATTTTATTTTTACTTTTGTTTTACAAAAAGAACTCAATTCTTAGTAATTTGGATACTTATATTTTATTTTCGATCCGCACTTTTGTTTTACAAAAAAAAATTCCATTTTTAATAATTTCGAAATTAATATATTATTTCTCATCCGTAGTTTCTTTTTACAAAAAAGAAAACTCAATTCTTAGTAATTTGGATATGTATATTTTATTCTCGATACGTACTTTTGTTTTACGCAAAAGAACTAAATTTTTTGTAATTTCGAAATTGATATTTTATATTCGATCCCTACTTTTGTTTTACAAAAAGAACTCAATTTTTAGAGATTTGAAAATTTATATTTTATTTTCGATCCGTACTTTTGTTTTACAAAAAAAATTCAATTTGTAATAAATTCGAAATTGATATATTATTTTTCATCCGTAGTTTTGTTTTACAAAAAAGAAACTCAATTTTTCATAATTTTGAAATTTATATTTTATTCTCGATACGTACTTTTGTTTTGTGCAAAAGAACTCAATTTTTTACAATTTTGAAATTGATATTTTATTCTGGATCCCTACTTTTGTGTTACAAAAAGAACTCAATTCTTAGTAATTTGGATATTTATATTTTATTCTCGATACGTACTTTTGTTTTATGCAAAAGAACCAAATTTTTTGTAATTTCAAAATTGATATTTTATTTTGGATCCCTACTTTTGTTTTACAAAAAGAACTCAATTCTTAGTAATTTGGATATTTATATTTTATTTTCGATCCGTACTTTTGTTTTACAAAAAAAGTTCAATTTTTAATAATTTCAAAATTGATATCTTATTTTTCATCCGTACTTTTGTTTTATAAAAAAGAAACTCAATTTTTCATAATTTTGAAATTTATATTTTATTCTCGATACATACTTTTGTTTTGTGCAAAACAACTCAATTTTTTGTAATTTCAAAATTGATATTTTATTTTGGATCCCTACTTTTATTTTACAAAAAGAACTCAATTTTTAGTAATTTGGATATTTATATTTTATTCTCGATATGTACTTTGGTTTTATGCAAAAGAACTTAATTTTTTGTAATTGCGAAAGTTATATTTTATTTTGGATCCCTACATTTGTTTCATAAAAAGAACTCAGTTTTTAGTAATTTGGATATTTATATTTTATTTTCGATTCGTACTTTTGTTTTACAAAAAAAATTCAATTTTTAATAATTTCGAAATTGATATATTATTTTTCATCCGTAGTTTTGTTTTACAAAAAAGAAACTCAATTTTTCATAATTTTAAAGTTTGTATTTTATTCTCGATACGTACTTTTGTTTTATGCAAAAGAACTCAATTTTTTGTAATTTCGAAATTGATATTTTATTTTGGATCCC
Organism: Lablab purpureus; assembly: GCA_030347555.1. Taxonomy (NCBI): domain Eukaryota; kingdom Viridiplantae; phylum Streptophyta; class Magnoliopsida; order Fabales; family Fabaceae; genus Lablab; species Lablab purpureus. The sequence continues at coordinate 13,738,591 of CM059257.1, read as the reverse complement.
TACTTTTGTGTTACAAAAAGAAGTCAATTCTTAGTAATTTGGATATTTATATTTTATTCTCGATACGTATTTTTTGTTTTATGCAAAAGAACTAAATTTTTAGTAATTTCGAAATTGATATTTTATTTTGGATTCCTGCTTTTGTTTTACAAAAAGAATTCAATTCTTAGTATTTTGGATATTTATATTTTATTTTCGATCCGTAGTTTTGTTTTACAAAAAAAATTCAATTGTTAATAATTTTGAAATTGATATATTATTTTTCATCCGTAGTTTTTTTTTACAAAAAAGAAACTCAATTTGTCATCATTTTGAAATTTATATTTTATTCTCGATACTTACTTTTGTTTTATGCAAAAGAACTCAATTTTTTGTAATTTCAAAATTCATATTTTATTTTGGATCCCTACTTTTGTGTTACAAAAAGAACTCAATTCTTAGTAATTTGGATATTTATATTTTATTTTCGATCCGCACTTTTGTTTTACCAAAAAAATTCCATTTTTAATAATTTCGAAATTAATATATTATTTCTCATCCGTAGTTTCTTTTTACAAAAAAGAAAACTCAATTCTTAGTAATTTGGATATTTATATTTTATTCTCGATACGTACTTTTGTTTTACGCAAAAGAACTAAATTTTTTGTAATTTCGAAACTGATATTTTATATTGGATCCCTACTTTTGTTTTACAAAAAGAACTCAATTTTTAGAGATTTGGAAATTTATATTTTATTTTCGATCCGTACTTTTGTTTTACAAAAAAAATTCAATTTGTAATAAATTCGAAATTGGTATATTATTTTTCATCCGTAGTTTCTTTTTACAAAAAAGAAACTCAATTCTTAGTAATTTAGATATTTATATTTTATTCTCGATACGTACTTTTGTTTTATGCAAAAGAACCAAATTTTTTGTAATTTCAAAATTGATATTTTATTTTGGATCCCTACTTTTGTTTTACAAAAAGAACTCAATTCTTAGTAATTTGGATATTTATATTTTATTTTCGATCCGTACTTTTGTTTTACAAAAAAAATTCAATTTTTAATAATTTCAAAATTGAAATATTATTTTTCATCCGTAGTTTTGTTTTACAAAAAAGAAACTCAATTTTTCATAATTTTGAAATTTATATTTTATTCTCGATACGTACTTTTGTTTTGTGCAAAAGAACTCAATTTTTTACAATTTTGAAATTGATATTTTATTCTGGATCCCTACTTTTGTGTTACAAAAAGAACTCAATTCTTAGTAATTTGGATATTTATATTTTATTCTCGATACGTACTTTTGTTTTATGCAAAAGAACCAAATTTTTTGTAATTTTGAAATTGATATTTTATTTTGGATCCCTACTTTTGTTTTACAAAAAGAACTCAAATTTTGGTAGTTTGGATATTTATATTTTATTCTCGATATGTACTTCGGTTTTATGCAAAAGAACTCAATTTTTTGTAAATGCGAAATTTATATTTTATTTTGGATCCCTACTTTTGTTTTACAAAAAGAACTCAATTTTTATAATTTGGATATTTATATTTCATTTTCGATCCGTACTTTTTTTTACAAAAAAAATTCAATTTTTAATAATTTCGAAATTGATATATTATTTTTCATTCGTAGTTTATTTTTACAAAAAAGAAACTCAATTTTTCATAATTTTGAAATTTATATTTTATTCTCGATACATAATTTTGTTTTATATAAAAGAACTCAATTTTTTGTAATTTCAAAATTGATATTTTATTTTGGATCCCTACTTTTATTTTACAAAAAGAACTCAATTTTTAGTAATTTGGATATTTACATTTTATTCTCGATATGTACTTTGGTTTTATGCAAAAGAACTCAATTTTTTGTAATTTCGAAATTTATATTTTATTTTGGATCCCTACCTTTGTTTCACAAAAAGAACTCAGTTTTTAGTAATTTGGATATTTATATTTTATTTTCGATTCGTACTTTTGTTTTACAAAAAAAATTCAATTTTTAATAATTTAGAAATTGATATATTATTTTTCATACGTAGTTTTGTTTTACAAAAAAGAAACTCAATTTTTCATAATTTTAAAGTTTATATTTTATTCTCGATACGTACTTTTGTTTTATGCAAAAGAACTCAATTTTTTGTAATTTCGAAATTGATATTTTATTTTGGATCCCTACTTTTGTGTTACAAAAAGAAGTCAATTCTTAGTAATTTCGATATTTATATTTTATTCTCGATACGTACTTTTGTTTTATGCAAAAGAACTAAATTTTTAGTAATTTCAAAATTGATATTTTATTTTGGATCCCTGCTTTTGTTTTACAAAAAGAATTGAATTCTTAGTATTTTGGATATTTATATTTTATTTTCGATCCGTACTTTTGTTTTACAAAAAAAAATCAATTTTTAATAATTTTGAAATTGATATATTATTTTTCATCCGTAGTTTTGTTTTAAAAAAAAGAAACCCAATTTTTCATAATTTTGAAATTTATATTTTATTCTCGATACTTACTTTTGTTTTATGCAAAAGAACTCAATTTTTTGTAATTCCAAAATTGATATTTTATTTTGGATCCCTACTTTTGTGTTACGAAAAGAACTCAATTCTTAGTAATTTGGATATTTATATTTTATTCTCGATACGTACTTTTGTTTTACGCAAAAGAACTAAATTTTTTGTAATTTCGAAATTGATATTTTATTTTGGATCCCTACTTTTGTTTTACAAAAAGAACTCAATTCTTAGTAATTTGGATATTTATATTTTATTTTCGATCCGCACTTTTGTTTTACAAAAAAAATTCCATTCTTAATAATTTCGAAATTGATATATTATTTCTCATCCGTAGTTTCTTTTTACAAAAAAGAAAACTCAATTCTTAGTAATTTGGATATTTATATTTTATTCTCGATACGTACTTTTGTTTTACGCAAAAGAACTAAATTTTTTGTAATTTCGAAACTGATATTTTATTTTGAATCCCTACTTTTGTTTTACAAAAAGAACTCAATTTTTAGAGATTTGGAAATTTATATTTTATTTTCGATCCGTACTTTTGTTTTACAAAAAAAATTCAATTTGTAATAAATTCGAAATTGATATATTATTTTTCATCCGTAGTTTTGTTTTACAAAAAAGAAACTCAATTTTTCATAATTTTGGAATTTATATTTTATTCTCGATACGCACTTTTGTTTTATGCAAAAGAACTTAATTTTTTGTAATTTCAAAATTAATATTTTATTTTGGATCCCTACTTTTGTTTTACAAAAAGAACTGAATTTTTAGTAATTTGGATATTTATATTTTATTCTCGATATGTACTTTGGTTTTACGCAAAAAGAACTCAATTTTTTGTAATTTCGAAATTGATATTTTATTTTGGATCCCTACTTTTGTTTTACAAAAAGAACTCAATTCTTAGTAATTTTGATATTTATATTTCATTTTCGATCTGTACCTTTGTTTTACAAAAAAAATTCAATTTTTAATAATTTTGAAATTGATATATTATTTTTCATCCGTAGTTTTGTTTTAAAAAAAAGAAACTCAATTTTTCATAATTTTGAAATTTATATTTTATTCTCGATACTTACTTTTGTTTTATGCAAAAGAACTCAATTTTTTGTAATTCCAAAATTGATATTTTATTTTGGATCCCTACTTTTGTGTTACAAAAAGAACTCAATTCTTAGTAATTTGGATATTTATATTTTATTCTCGATACGTACTTTTGTTTTATGCAAAAGAACTAAATTTTTTGTAATTTCGAAATTGATATTTTATTTTGGATCCCTACTTTTGTTTTACAAAAAGAACTCAATTCTTAGTAATTTGGATATTTATATTTTATTTTCGATCCGCACTTTTGTTTTACAAAAAAAATTCCATTTTTAATAATTTCGAAATTGATATATTATCTTTCATCCGTAGTTTCTTTTTACAAAAAAGAAAACTCAATTCTTAGTAATTTGGATATTTATATTTTATTCTCGATACGTACTTTTGTTTTACGCAAAAGAAGTAAATTTTTGTAATTTCGAAACTGATATTTTATTTTGGATCCCTACTTTTGTTTTACAAAAATAACTCAATTTTTAGTAATTTTGAAATTTATATTTTATTCTCGATACGTACTTTTGTTTTATGCAAAAGAACTCAACTTTTTGTAATTTCGAAATTGATATTTTATTTTGGATCCCTACTTTTGTTTTACAAAAAGAACTCAATTTTTAGTAATTTGGATATTTATATTTTATTCTCGATATGTACTTTGATTTTATGCAAAAGAACTCAATTTTTAGTAATTTGGATATTTATATTTTATATTCGATCCGTACTTTTGTTTTACGCAAAAGAACTCAATTTTTAGTAATTTCGACATTGATATAATATTTTTCATCCGTAGTTTTGTTTTACAAAAAAGAAACTCAATTTTTCATAGGTTTGAAATTTATATTTTATTTTCGATACGTACTTTCGTTTTATGCAAAAGAACTCAATTTTTTGTAATTTCGAAATTGATATTTTATTTTGGATCCCTACTTTTGTTTTACAAAAAGAACTCAATTTTTAGTAATTTGAATATTTATAATTTATTCTCGATATGTACTTTGGTTTTATGCAAAAGAACTCAATTTTTTGTAATTTCGAAATTGATAATTTATTCTGGTCCCTACTTTTGTTTTACAAAAAGAACTCAATTTTTAGTAATTTGGATATTTGTATTTTATTTTCTGTCAGTACTTTTGTTTTAAAAAAAAATTCAATTTTTAATACTTTCGAAATTGTTATATTATTTTTCATTCGTAGTTTTGTTTTACAAAAAAGAAACTCAATTTTTCATAATTTTGAAATTTATATTTTATTATCGATACGTACTTTTGTTTTATGCAGAAGAACTCAATTTTTTGTAATTTCGAAAATTATATTTTATTTTGGATCCCTACTTTTGTTTTACAAAAAGAACTCAAATTTTAGTAATTTGGATATTTATATTTTATTCTCGATATGTACTTTGGTTTTATGCAAAAGAACTCAATTTTTTGTAATTTCGAAATTTATATTTTGTTTTGGATCCCTGCTTTTGTTTTACAAAAATAACTCAATTTTTAGTAATTTGGATATTTATATTTTATTTTCGATCCGTACTTTTGTTTGACAAAAAAATTCAATTTTTAATAATTTCGAAATTGATATATTATTTTTCATCCGTAGTTTTGTTTTACAAAAAAGAAACTCAATTTTTCATAATTTTGAAATTTATATTTTATTCTCGATACGTAATTTTGTTTTATGCAAAAGAACTCAATTTTTTGTAATTTCGAAATTGATATTTTATTTTGGATCCCTACTTTTGTTTTAAAAAAAGAACTCAATTTTTAGTAATTTGGATATTTACATTTTACTTTCGATCCGTACTTTTGTTTTACAAAAAAAATTCAAGTTTTTAATAATTTCGAAATTGATATATAATTTTTCATCCGTAGTTTTGTTTTACAAAAAGAAACTCAGTTTTTCGTAATTTTGAAATTTATATTTTATTCTCGAGAAGTACTTTTGTGTTATGCAAAAGACCTCAATTTTTTGTAATTTCGAAATTGATATTTTATTTTGGATCCCTACTATTGTGTTACAAAAAGAACTCAATTCTTAGTAATTTGGGTATTTATATTTGATTCTCGATATGTACTTTGATTTTATGCAAAAGAACTCAATTTTTAGTAATTTGGATATTTATATTTTATTTTCGATCCGTACTTTTGTTTGAGAAAAAAAATTCAATTTTTAATAATTTCAAAACTGATATATGATTTTTCATCCGTAGTTTTGTTTTACAAAAAAGAAACTCAATTTTTCATAATTTTGAAATTTATATTTTATTCTCGATACGTTCTTTTGTTTTATGCAAAAGAACTCAATTTTTTGTAATTTCGAAATTGATATTTTATTTTGGATCCCTACTTTTCTTTTACGAAAAGAACTCAATTTCTAGTAATTTGGATATTTATATTTTATTTTCTATCCGTACTTTTGTTTTACAAAAAAAATTCAAATTTTAAAAATTTCGAAGTTGATATATTATTTTTCATCCGTAGTTTTGTTTTACAAAAAAGAAACTCAATTTTTCATAAATTTGAAATTTATATTTTATTATCGATACATACTTTTGTTTTATGCAGAAGAACTCAATTTTTTGTAATTTCAAAATTTATATTTTATTTTGGATCCCTACTTTTGTTTTACAAAAAGAACTCAACTTTTAGTAATTTGGATATTTACATTTTACTTTCGATCCGTACTTTTGTTTTACAAAAAAAATTCAATTTTTAATAATTTCAAAATTGATATATAATTTTTCATCCGTAGTTTTGTTTTACAAAAAAGAAACTCATTTTTTCGTAATTTTGAAATTTATATTTTATTCTCGAGAAGTACTTTTGTGTTATGCAAACGACCTCAATTTTTTGTAATTTCGAAATTGATATTTTATTTTGGATCCCTACTATTGTGTTACAAAAAGAACTCAATTCTTAGTAATTTGGATATTTATATTTGATTCTCGATATGTACTTTGATTTTATGCAAAAGAACTCAATTTTTAGTAATTTGGATATTTATATTTTATATTCGATCCGTACTTTTGTTTTACGCAAAAGAACTCAATTTTTAGTAATTTCGACATTGATATAATATTTTTCATCCGTAGTTTTGTTTTACAAAAAAGAAACTCAATTTTTCATAAGTTTGAAATTTATATTTTATTTTCGATACGTACTTTCGTTTTATGCAAAAGAACTCAATTTTTTGTAATTTCGAAATTGATATTTTATTTTGGATCCCTACTTTTGTTTTACAAAAAGAACTCAATTTTTAGTAATTTGATTATTTATAATTTATTCTCGATATGTACTTTGGTTTTATGCAAAAGAACTCAATTTTTGTAATTTCGAAATTGATATTTTATTCGGATCCCTACTTTTGTTTTACAAAAGAACTCAATTTTTAGTAATTTGGATATTTGTATTTTATTTTCTGTCAGTACTTTTGTTTTAAAAAAAAATTCAATTTTTAATACTTTCGAAATTGTTATATTATTTTTCATCCGTAGTTTTGTTTTACAAAAAAGAAACTCAATTTTTCATAATTTTGAAATTTATATTTTATTATCGATACGTACTTTTGTTTTATGCAGAAGAACTCAATTTTTTGTAATTTCGAAAATTATATTTTATTTTGGATCCCTACTTTTGTTTTACAAAAAGAACTCAAATTTTAGTAATTTGGATATTTATATTTTATTCTCGATATGTACTTTGGTTTTATGCAAAAGAACTCAATTTTTTGTAATTTCGAAATTTATATTTTGTTTTGGATCCCTGCTTTTGTTTTACAAAAATAACTCAATTTTTAGTAATTTGGATATTTATATTTTATTTTCGATCCGTACTTTTGTTTGACAAAAAAATTCAATTTTTAATAATTTCGAAATTGAGATATTATTTTTCATCCGTAGTTTTGTTTTACAAAAAAGAAACTCAATTTTTCATAATTTTGAAATTTATATTTTATTCTCGATATGTAATTTTGTTTTATGCAAAAGAACTCAATTTTTTGTAATTTCGAAATTGATATTTTATTTTGGATCCCTACTTTTGTTTTAAAAAAAGAACTCAATTTTTAGTAATTTGGATATTTACATTTTACTTTCGATCCGTACTTTTGTTTTACAAAAAAAATTCAAGTTTTTAATAATTTCGAAATTGATATATAATTTTTCATCCGTAGTTTTGTTTTACAAAAAAGAAACTCAGTTTTTCGTAATTTTGAAATTTATATTTTATTCTCGAGAAGTACTTTTGTGTTATGCAAAAGACCTCAATTTTTTGTAATTTCGAAATTGATATTTTATTTTGGATCCCTACTATTGTGTTACAAAAAGAACTCAATTCTTAGTAATTTGGGTATTTATATTTGATTCTCGATATGTACTTTGATTTTATGCAAAAGAAATCAATTTTTAGTTATTTGGATATTTATATTTTATTTTCGATCCGTACTTTTGTTTGAGAAAAAAAATTCAATTTTTAATAATTTCAAAATTGATATATGATTTTTCATCCGTAGTTTTGTTTTACAAAAAAGAAACTCAATTTTTCATAATTTTGAAATTTATATTTTATTCTCGATACGTATTTTTGTTTTATGCAAAAGAACTCAATTTTTTGTAATTTCGAAATTGATATTTTATTTTGAATCCCTACTTTTCTTTTACAAAAAGAACTCAATTTCTAGTAATTTGGATATTTATATTTTATTTTCTATCCGTACTTTTGTTTTACAAAAAAAATTCAAATTTTAAAAATTTCGAAGTTGATATATTATTTTTCATCCGTAGTTTTGTTTTACAAAAAAGAAACTCAATTTTTCATAAATTTGAAATTTATATTTTATTATCGATACATACTTTTGTTTTATGCAGAAGAACTCAATTTTTTGTAATTTCAAAATTTATATTTTATTTTGGATCTCTACTTTTGTTTTACAAAAAGAACTCAACTTTTAGTAATTTGGATATTTACATTTTACTTTCGATCCGTACTTTTGTTTTAGAAAAAAAATTCAATTTTTAATAATTTCGAAATTGATATATAATTTTTCATCCGCAGTTTTGTTTTACAAAAAAGAAACTCATTTTTTCGTAATTTTGAAATTTATATTTTATTCTCGAGAAGTACTTTTGTGTTATGCAAAAGACCTCAATTTTTTGTAATTTCGAAATTGATATTTTATTTTGGATCCCTACTATTGTGTTACAAAAAGAACTCAATTCTTAGTAATTTGGATATTTATATTTGATTCTCGATATGTACTTTGATTTTATGCAAAAGAACTCAATTTTTAGTAATTTGGATATTTATATTTTATATTCGATCCGTACTTTTGTTTTACGCAAAAGAACTCAATTTTTAGTAATTTCGACATTGATATAATATTTTTCATCCGTAGTTTTGTTTTACAAAAAAGAAACTCAATTTTTCATAAGTTTGAAATTTATATTTTATTTTCGATACGTACTTTCGTTTTATGCAAAAGAACTCAATTTTTTGTAATTTCGAAATTGATATTTTATTTTGGATCCCTACTTTTGTTTTACAAAAAGAACTCAATTTTTAGTAATTTGAATATTTATAATTTATTCTCGATATGTACTTTGGTTTTATGCAAAAGAACTCAATTTTTTGTAATTTCGAAATTGATATTTTATTCTGGATCCCTACTTTTGTTTTACAAAAAGAACTCAATTTTTAGTAATTTGGATATTTGTATTTTATTTTGTGTCAGTACTTTTGTTTTAAAAAAAAATTCAATTTTTAATACTTTCGAAATTGTTATATTATTTTTCATCCGTAGTTTTGTTTTACAAAAAAGAAACTCAATTTTTCATAATTTTGAAATTTATATTTTATTATCGATACGTACTTTTGTTTTATGCAGAAGAACTCAATTTTTTGTAATTTCAAAAATTATATTTTATTTTGGATCCCTACTTTTATTTTACAAAAAGAACTCAAATTTTAGTAATTTGGATATTTATATTTTATTCTCGATATGTACTTTGGTTTTATGCAAAAGAACTCAATTTTTTGTAATTTCGAAATTTATATTTTGTTTTGGATCCCTGCTTTTGTTTTACAAAAATAACTCAATTTTTAGTAATTTGGATATTTATATTTTATTTTCGATCCGTACTTTTGTTTGACAAAAAAATTCAATTTTTAATAATTTCGAAATTGATATATTATTTTTCATCCGTAGTTTTGTTTTACAAAAAAGAAACTCAATTTTTCATAATTTTGAAATTTATATTTTATTCTCGATACGTAATTTTGTTTTATGCAAAAGAACTCAATTTTTTGTAATTTCGAAATTGATATTTTATTTTGGATCCCTACTTTTGTTTTAAAAAAAGAACTCAATTTTTAGTAATTTGGATATTTACATTTTACTTTCGATCCGTACTTTTGTTTTACAAAAAAAATTCAAGTTTTTAATAATTTCGAAATTGATATATAATTTTTCATCCGTAGTTTTGTTTTACAAAAAAGAAACTCAGTTTTTCGTAATTTTGAAATTTATATTTTATTCTCGAGAAGTACTTTTGTGTTATGCAAAAGACCTCAATTTTTGTAATTTCGAAATTGATATTTTATTTTGGATCCCTACTATTGTGTTACAAAAGAACTCAATTCTTAGTAATTTGGGTATTTATATTTGATTCTCGATATGTACTTTGATTTTATGCAAAAGAACTCAATTTTTAGTAATTTGGATATTTATATTTTATTTTCGATCCGTACTTTTGTTTGAGAAAAAAAATTCAATTTTTAATAATTTCAAAATTGATATATGATTTTTCATCCGTAGTTTTGTTTTACAAAAAAGAAACTCAATTTTTCATAATTTTGAAATTTATATTTTATTCTCGATACGTACTTTTGTTTTATGCAAAAGAACTCAATTTTTTGTAATTTCGAAATTGATATTTTATTTTGGATCCCTACTTTTCTTTTACAAAAAGAACTCAATTTCTAGTAATTTGGATATTTATATTTTATTTTCTATCCGTACTTTTGTTTTACAAAAAGAATTCAATTTTTAATAATTTCGAAGTTGATATATTATTTTTCATCCGTAGTTTTGTTTTACAAAAAGAAACTCAATTTTTCATAAATTTGAAATTTATATTTTATTATCGATACATACTTTTGTTTTATGCGGAAGAACTCAATTTTTGTAATTTCAAAATTTATATTTTATTTTGGATCCCTACTTTTGTTTTACAAAAAGAACTCAACTTTTAGTAATTTGGATATTTACATTTTACTTTCGATCCGTACTTTTGTTTTACAAAAAAAATTCAATTTTTAATAATTTCGAAATTGATATATAATTTTTCATCCGTAGTTTTGTTTTACAAAAAAGAAACTCATTTTTTCGTAATTTTGAAATTTATATTTTATTCTCGAGAAGTACTTTTGTGTTATGCAAAAGACCTCAATTTTTTGGAATTTCGAAATTGATATTTTATTTTGGATCCCTACTATTGTGTTACAAAAAGAACTCAATTCTTAGTAATTTGGATATTTATATTTGATTCTCGATATGTACTTTGATTTTATGCAAAAGAACTCAATTTTTAGTAATTTGGATATTTATATTTTATATTCGATCCGTACTTTTGTTTTACGCAAAAGAACTCAATTTTTAGTAATTTCGACATTGATATAATATTTTTCATCCGTAGTTTTGTTTTACAAAAAAGAAACTCAATTTTTCATAAGTTTGAAATTTATATTTTATTTTCGATACGTACTTTCGTCTTATGCAAAAGAACTCAATTTTTTGTAATTTCGAAATTGATATTTTATTTTGGATCCCTACTTTTTGTTTTACAAAAAGAACTCAATTTTTAGTAATTTGAATATTTATAATTTATTCTCGATATGTACTTTGGTTTTATGCAAAAGAACTCAATTTTTTGTAATTTCGAAATTCATATTTTATTTTGGATCCCTACTTTTGTGTTACAAAAAGAACTCAATTCTTAGTAATTTGGATATTTATATTTTATTCTCGATATGTACTTTGGTTTTATGCAAAAGAACTCAATTTTTTGTAATTTCGAAATTAATATTTTATTTTGGATCCCTATTTTTGTTTTACAAAAGGAACTCAATTTTTAGTAATTTGGATATTTCTATTTTATTTTCGATCCGTACTTTTGTTTTACAAAAAAAAATCAATTTTCAATAATTTCAAAATTTATATATTATTTTTCATCCGTAGTTTTGTTTTACAAAAAAGAAACTCAACTTTTCATAATTTTGAAATTTAAATTTTATTCTCGATACGTACTTTTGTTTTATGCAAAAGAACTCAATTTATTGTAATTTTGAAATTGATATTTTATTTTGGATCCCTACTTTTGTGTTACAAAAAGAACTCAATTCTTAGTAATTTGGATATTTATATTTTATTCTCGATATGTACTCTGGCTTTATGCAAAAGAACTCAATTTTTTGTAATTGCGAAATTGATATTTTATTTTGGATCCCTACTTTTGTTTTACAAAAAGAACTCAATTTTTAGTAATTTGGATATTTATATTTTATTCTCGATATATACTTTGGTTTTATGCAAAAGAACTCAATTTTTTGTAAATTCGAAATTGGTATTTTATTTTGGATCCCTACTTTTGTTTTACAAAAAGAACTCAATTTTCTTTGTAAAACAAAAGTACGGATCGAAAATAAAATATAAATATCCAAATTACTAAAAATTGAGTTCTTTTTGTGAAACAAAAGTAGGGATCCAATATAAAATATCAATTTCGAAATTTCAAAAAATTGAGTTCTTTTGCATAAAACTCAAGTACATATCGAGAATAAAACATAAATATCCAAATTACTAAAAATTGAGTTCTTTTTGTAAAACAAAAGTAGGGATCCAAAATAAAATATCAATTTCGCAAATACAAAAAATTGAGTTCTTTTGCATAAAACCCAAGTACATATCGAGAATAAAATATAAATATCCAAATTACTAAAAATTGAGTTCTTTTTGTAAAACAAAAGTAGGGATCCAATATAAAATATCAATATCGAAATTACAAAAAATTGAGTTCTTTTGCATAAAACCTAAGTACATATCGAGAATAAAATATAAATATCCAAATTACTAAAAATTGAGTTCTTTTTGTAAAACAAAAGTAGGGATCCAATATAAAATATCAATATCGAAATTACAAAAAATTGAGTTCTTTTGCATAAAATCCAAGTACATATCAAGAATAAAATATAAATATCCAAATTACTAAAAATTGGGTTCTTTTTGTAAAACAAAAGTAGGGATCCAATATAAAATATCAATATCGAAATTACAAAAAATTGAGTTCTTTTGCATAAAACCCAAGTACATATCGAGAGTAAAATATAAATATCCAATCTACTAAAAATTGAGTTCTTTTTGTAAAACAAAAGTAGGGATCCAAAATAAAATATAAATTTCGAAATTACAAAAAATTGAGTTCTTTTGCATAAAACCCAAGTACATATCGAGAGTAAAATATAAATATCCAAATTACTAAAAATTGAGTTCTTTTTGTAAAACAAAAGTAGGGATCCAAAATAAAATATCAATTTCGAAATTACAAAAAATTGAGTTCTTTTGCATAAAACAAAAGTACTTATCGAGAATAAAATATAAATTTCGAAATTACAAAAAATTGGGTTCTTTTGCATAAAACCCAAGTACATATCGAGAATAAAATATAAATATCCAAATTACTAAAAATTGAGTTCTTTTTGTGAAACAAAAGTAGGGATCCAATATAAAATATCAATTTCGAAATTTCAAAAAATTGAGTTCTTTTGCATAAAACCCAAGTACATATCGAGAATAAAATATAAATATCCAAATTACTAAAAATTGAGTTCTTTTTTAAAACAAAAGTAGGGATCCAAAATATAATATCAATTTCGAAATTACAAAAAATTGACTTCTTTTGCGTAAAACAAAAGTACTTATCGAGAATAAAATATAAATTTCAAAATTATGAAAAATTGAGTTTCGTTTTTGTAAAACAAAACTACGGATGAAAAATAATATATCAATTTCGAAATTATTAAAAATTGAATTTTTTTGGTAAAACAAATGTACGGATCGAAAATAAAATATAAATATCAAAATTACTAAAAATTGACTTCTTTTGCATAAAACCCAAGTACATATCGAGAATAAAATATAAACATCCAAATTACTAAAAATTGAGTTCTTTTTGTAAGAGAAAAGTAGGGATCCAAAATAAAATATAAATTTCGAAATTATAGAAAATTGAGTTCTTTTGCATAAAACTCAAGTACATATCGAGAATAAAACATAAATATCCAAATTACTAAAAATTGAGTTCTTTTTGTAAAGCAAAAGTAGGGATCCAAAATAAAATATCAATTTTGAAATTTCAAAAAATTGAGTTCTTTTGCATAAAACCCAAGTACATATCGAGAATAAAATATAAATATCCAAATTACTAAAAATTGTGCTCTTTTAGTAAAACAAAAGTAGGGATCCAAAATAAAATATAAATTTCGAAATCAGAATAAATTGAGTTCTTTTGCATAAAACCCAAGTACATATCGAGAGTAAAATATAAATATCCAAATTACTAAAAATTGAGTTCATTTTGTAAAACAAAAGTAGGGATCCAAATTAAAATATCAATTTCGAAATTACCAAAAATTGAGTTCTTTTGCATAAAACAAAAGTTCTTATCGAGAATAAAATATAAATTTCGAAATTACAAAAAATTGAGTTCTTTTGCGTAAAACCCAAGTACATATCGAGAATAAAATTTAAATATCCAAATTACTAAAAATTGAATTCTTTTTGTAAAACAAAACTAGGGATCCAATATAAAATATCAATTTCAAAATTTTAAAAAATTCAGTTCTTGTGCATAAAACCCAAGTACATATCGAGAATAAAATATAAATATCCAAATTACTAAAAATTGAGTTCTTTTTGTAAAACAAAAGTAGGGATCCAAAATAAAATATAAATTTCGAAATTACAAAAAGTTGAGTTCTTTTGCATAATACACAAGTACATATCGAGAATAAAATATAAATATCCAAATTACTAAAAATTGAGTTCTTTTTGTAAAACAAAAGTAGGGATCCAAAATAAAATATCAATATCGAAATTACAAAAAATTGAGTTCTTTTGCATAAAATCCAAGTACATATCAAGAATAAAATATAAATATCCAAATTACTAAAAATTGAGTTCTTTTTGTAAAACAAAAGTAGGGATCCAAAATAAAATATGAATTTCGAAACTACAAAAAATTGAGTTCTTTTGCATAAAACAAAAGTACTTATCGAGAATAAAATATAAATTTCGAAATTACAAAAAATTGAGTTCTTTTGCATAAAACCCAAGTACATATCGAGAATAAAATATAAATATCCAAATTACTAAAAATTGAGTTCTTTTTGTAAAACAAAAGTAGGGATCCAAAATAAAATATAAATTTCGAAATTACAAAAAATTGAGTTCTTTTGCATAAAACCCAAGTACATATCGAGAGTAAAATATAAATATCCAAATTACTAAAAATTGAGTTCTTTTTGTAAAACAAAAGTAGGGATCCAAAATAAAATATCAATTTCAAAATTACAAAAAATTGAGTTCTTTTGCATAAAACAAAAGTACTTATCGAGAATAAAATATAAATTTCGAAATTACAAAAAATTGACTTCTTTTGCATAAAACCCAAGTACATATCAAGAATAAAATATAAATATCCAAATTACTAAAAATTGAGTTCTTTTTGTGAAACAAAAGTAGGGACCCAATATAAAATATCAATTTCGAAATTTCAAAAAATTGAGTTCTTTTGCATAAAACCCAAGTACATATCGAGAATAAAATATAAATATCCAAATTACTAAAAATTGAGTTCTTTTTGTAAAACAAAAGTAGGGATCCAATATAAAATATCAATATCGAAATTACAAAAAATTGAGTTCTTTTGCATAAAATCCAAGTACATATCAAGAATAAAATATAAATATCCAAATTACTAAAAATTGGGTTCTTTTTGTAAAACAAAAGTAGGGATCCAAAATAAAATATCAATTTCAAAATTACAAAAAATTGAGTTCTTTTGCATAAAACCCAAGTACATATCGAGAATAAAATATAAATATCCAAATTACTAAAAATTGAGTTCTTTTTGTAAAACAAAAGTAGGGATCCAAAATAAAATATAAATTTCGAAATTACAAAAAATTGAGTTCTTTTGCATAAAACCTAAGTACATATCGAGAGTAAAATATAAATATCCAAATTCCCAAAAAATAGTTCTTTTTGTAAAACAAAAGTAGGGATCCAAAATAAAATATCAATTTCGAAATTACAAAAAATTGAGTTCTTTTGCATAAAACAAAAGTACTTATCGAGGGAATAAAATATAAATTTTGAAATTACAAAAAATTGAGTTCTTTTGCATAAAACCCAAGTACATATCAAGAATAAAATATAAATATCCAAATTACTAAAAATTGAGTTCTTTTTGTAACACAAAAGTAGGGATCCATAATAAAATATAAATTTCGAAATTACAAAAAATTGAGTTCTTTAGCATAAAACCCAAGTACATATCGAGAGTAAAATATAAATATCCAAATTACTAAAAATTGAGTGCTTTTTGTAAAACAAAAGTAGGGATCCAAAATAAAATATAAATTTCGAGATTACAAAAAATTGAGTTCTTTTGCATAAAACCCAAGTACATATCGAGAGTAAAATATAAATACCCAAATTACTAAAAATTGAGTTCGTTTTGTAAAACAAAAGTAGGGATCCAAAATAAAATATCAATTTCGAAATTACAAAAAATTGGGTTCTTTTGCATAAAACAAAAGTACTTATCGAGAATAAAATATAAATTTCGAAATTACAAAAAATTGAGTTCTTTTGCATAAAACCCAAGTACATATCGAGAATAAAATATAAATATCCAAATTACTAAAAATTGAGTTCTTTTTATGAAGCAAAAGTAGGGATCCAATATAAAATATCAATTTCGAAATTTCAAAAAATTGAGTTCTTTTGCATAAAACCCAAGTACATATCGAGAATAAAATATAAATATCCAAATTACTAAAAATTGAGTTCTTTTTATGAAACAAAAGTAGGGATCCAATATAAAATATCAATTTCGAAATTTACAAAATATTGAGTTCTTTTGCATAAAACCCAAGTACATATCGAGAATAAAATATAAATATCCAAATTACTAAAAATTGAGTTCTTTTTTAAAACAAAAGTAGGGATCCAAAATATAATATATCAATTTCGAAATTATTAAAAATTGAATTTTTTTTTAAAACAAATGTACGGATCGAAAATAAAATATAAATATCAAAATTACTAAAAATTGAGTTCTTTTGCATAAAACCCAAGTACATATCGAGAATAAAATATAAACATCCAAATTACTACGAATTGAGTTTTTTTTGTAAGAGAAAAGTAGGGATCCAAAATAAAATATAAATTTCGAAATTACAAAAAATTGAGTTCTTTTGCATAAAACTCAAGTACATATCGAGAATAAAACATAAATATCCAAATTACTAAAAATTGAGTTCTTTTTGTAAAACAAAAGTAGGGATCCAAAATAAAATATCAATTTTGAAATTTGAAAAAATTGAGTTCTTTTGCATAAAACCGAAGTACATATCGAGAATAAAATATAAATATCCAAATTGCTAAAAATTGTGTTCTTTTAGTAAAACAAAAGTAGGCTTCCAAAATAAAATATAAATTTCGAAATCAGAATAAATTGAGTTCTTTTGCATAAAACCCAAGTACATATCGAGAGTAAAATATAAATATCCAAATTACTAAAAATTGAGTTCATTTTGTAAAACAAAAGTAGGGATCCAAATTAAAATATCAATTTCGAAATTACCAAAAATTGAGTTCTTTTGCATAAAACAAAAGTTCTTATCGAGAATAAAATATAAATTTCGAAATTACAAAAATTTGAGTTCTTTTGCGTAAAACCCAAGTACATATCGAGAATAAAATATAAATATCCAAATTACTAAAAATTGAATTCTTTTTGTAAAACAAAAGCAGGGATCCAATATAAAATATCAATTTCAAAATTTCAAAAAATTGAGTTCTTTTGCATAAAACCCAAGTACATATCGAGAATAAAATATAAATATCCAAATTACTAAAAATTGAGTTCTTTTTGTAAAACAAAAGTAGGGATCCAAAATAAAATATAAATTTCGAAATTACAAAAAATGGAGTTCTTTAGCATAAAACCCAAGTACATATCGAGAGTAAAATATAAATATCCAAATTACTAAAATTTGAGTTCTTTTTGTAAAAGAAAAGTAGGGATCCAAAATAAAATATAAATTTCGAAATTACAAAAAATTGAGTTCTTTTGCATAAAACTCAAGTACATATCGAGAATAAAACATAAATATCCAAATTACTAAAAATTGAGTTCTTTTTGTAAAACAAAACTTGGGATCTAATATAAAATATAAATTTCAAAATTTCAAAAAATTGAGTTCTTTTGCATAAAGCCCAAGTACATATCGAGAATAAAATATAAATATCCAAATTACTAAAAATTGTGTTCTTTTAGTAAAACAAAAGTAGGGATCCAAAATAAAATATAAATTTCGAAATCAGAATAAATTGAGTTCTTTTGCATAAAACCCAAGTACATATCGAGAATAAAATATAAATATCCAAATTACTAAAAATTGAGTTCTTTTTGTAAAACAAAAGTAGGGATCCAAAATAAAATATAAATTTCGAAATTACAAAAAATTGAGTTCTTTAGCATAAAACCCAAGTACATATCGAGAGTAAAATATAAATATCCAAATTACTAAAAATTGAGTTCTTTTTGTAAAAGAAAAGTAGGGATCCAAAATAAAATATAAATTTTGAAATTACAAAAAATTGAGTTCATTTGCATAAAACTAAAGTACATATCGAGAGTAAAATATAAATATCCAAATTACTAAAAATTGAGTTCTTTTTGTAAAACAAAAGTAGGGATCCAAAATAAAATATCAATTTCGATATTACAAAAAATTGAGTTCTTTTGCATAAAACAAAAGTACTTATCGAGAATAAAATATAAATTTCGAAATTATAAAAAATTGAGTTCTTTTGCATAAAACCCAAGTACATATCGAGAATAAAATATAAATATCCAAATTACTAAAAATTGAGTTCTTTTTCTGAAACAAAAGTACGGATCCAATATAAAATATCAATTTCAAAATTTCAAAAAATTGAGTTCTTTTGCATAAAACCCAAGTACATATGGAGAATAAAATATAAATATCCAAATTACTAAAAATTTAATTCTTTTTGTAAAACAAAAGTAGTATTCCAAAATAAAATATAAATTTCGAAATTACAAAAAATTGAGTTCTTTAGCATAAAACCCAAGTACATATCGAGAGTAAAATATAAATATCCAAATTACTAAAAATTGAGTTCTTTTTGTAAAACAAAAGTAGGGATCCAAAATAAAATATCAATTTCGAAATTACAAAAAATTGAGTTCTTTTGCATAAAACAAAAGTACTTATCGAGAATAAAATATAAATTTCGAAATCACAAAAAATTGAGTTTTTTTGCATAAAACCCAAGTACATATCGAGAATAAAATCTATAAACATCCAAATTACTAAAAATTGGGTTGTTTTGGTGAAAGAAAAGTAGGGATCCAAAATAAAATATAAATTTCGAAATTACAAAAAATTGAGTTCTTTAGCATAAAACCCAAGTATATATCGAGAGTAAAATATAAATATCCAAATTACTAAAAATTGAGTTCTTTTTGTAAAACAAAAGTAGGGATCCAAAATAAAATATAAATTTCGAAATTACAAAAAATTGAGTTCATTTGCATAAAACCCAAGTACATATCGAGAGTAAAATATAAATATTCAAATTACTAAAAATTGAGTTCTTTTTGTAAAACAAAAGTAGGGATCCAAAATAAAATATCAATTTCGAAATTACAAAAAATTGAGCTCTTTTGCCTAAAACAAAAGTACTTATCGAGAATAAAATATAAATTTCGAAATCACAAAAAATTGAGTTCTTTTGCATAAAACCGAAGTACATATCGAGAATAAAATATATAAACATCCAAATTACTAAAAATTGAGTTCTTTTGGTAAAAGAAAAGTAGGGATCCAAAATAAAATATAAATTTCAAAATTACAAAAAATTGAGTTCTTTTGCATAAAACTCAAGTACATATCGAGAATAAAACATAAATATCCAAATTACTAAAAAATGAGTTCTTTTTGTAAAACAAAAGTAAGGATCCAATATAAAATATCAATTTCGAAATTTCAAAAAATTGAGTTCTTTTTGCATAAATCCCAAGTACATATTGAGAGTAAAATATAAATATCCAAATTACTAAAAAGTGTGTTCTTTTTGTAAAAAAAAAGTAGGGATCCAAAATAAAATATAAATTTCGAAATCAGAATAAATTGAGTTCTTTTGCATAAAACCCAAGTACATATCGAGAGTAAAATATAAATATCCAAATTACTAAAAATTGAGTTCCTTTTGTAAAACAAAAGTACGGATACAAAATAAAATATAAATTTCGAAATTACAAAAAATTGAGTTCTTTTGCATAAAACCCAAGTACATATCGAGAATAAAATATAAACATCCAAATTACTAAAAATTGAGTTCTTTTTGTAAAAGAAAAGTAGGGATCCAAAATAAAATATAAATTTCGAAATTACAAAAAATTGAGTTCTTTTGCGTAAAACTCAAGTACATATCGAGAATAAAATATAAATATGCAAATTACTAAAAATTGAGTTCTTTTTGTAAAACAAAAGTAGGGATCCAATATAAAATATCAGTTTAAAAATTTCAAAAAATTGAGTTCTTTTGCATAAAACCCAAGTACTTATCGAGAATAAAATATAAATATCCAAATTACTAAAAATTGTGTTCTTTTTGTAAAACAAAAGTAGGGATCCAAAATAAAATATAAATTTTGAAATCAGAATAAATTGAGTTCTTTTGCATAAAACCCAAGTACATATCGAGAGTAAAATATAAATATCAAAATTACTAAAAATTGAGTTCATTTTGTAAAACAAAAGTAGGGATCCAAAATAAAATATCAATTTCGAAATTACAAAAAATTGAGTTCTTTTGCATAAAACAAAAGTTCTTATCGAGAATAAAATATAAATTTCGAAATTAGAAAAAATTGAGTTCTTTTGCGTAAAACCCAAGTACATATCGAGAATAAAATATAAATATCCAAATTACTAAAAATTGATTTCTTTTTGTAAAACAAAAGTAAGGATCCAATATTAAATATCAATTTCGAAATTTCAAAAAATTGAGTTCTTTTGCATAAAACCCAAGTACATATCGAGAATAAAATATAAATATCCAAATTACTAAAAATTGAGTTCTTTTTTTAAAACAAAAGTAGGGATCCAAAATAAAATATAAATTTCGAAATCACCAAAAATTGAGTTCTTTTGCATAAAACCCAAGTACATATCGAGAGTAAAATATAAATATCCAAATTACTAAAAATTGAGTTCTTTTTGTAAAACAAAAGTAGGGATCCAAAATAAAATATAAATTTCGAAATTACAAAAATTTGAGTTCTTTTGCATAAAACCCAAGTACATATCGAGAATAAAATATAAACATCCAAATTCCTAAAAATTGAGTTCTTTTTGTAAAAGAAAAGTAGGGATCCAAAATAAAATATAAATTTCGAAATTACAAAAAATTGAGTTCTTTTGCATAAAACTCAAGCACATATCGAGAAGAAAATACAAATACCCAAATTACTAAAAATTGAGTTCTTTTTGTAAAACAAAAGTAGGGATCCAATATAAAATATCAATTTCAAAATTTCAAAAAATTGAGTTCTTTTGCATAAAACCCAAGTACATATCGAGAATAAAATATAAATATCCAAATTACTAAAAATTGTGTTCTTTTTGTAAAACAAAAGTAGGGATCCAAAATAAAATATAAATTTCGAAATCAGAATAAATTGAGTTCTTTTGGATAAAACGCAAGTACATATCGAGAGTAAAATATAAATATCCAAATTACTAAAAATTGAGTTCATTTTGTAAAACAAAAGTAGGGATCCAAAATAAAATATCAATTTCGAAATTACAAAAAATTGAGTTCTTTTGCATAAAACAAAAGTTCTTATCGAGAATAAAATATAAATTTCGAAATTACAAAAAATTGAGTTCTTTTGCGTAAAACCCAAGTACATATCGAGAATAAAATATAAATATCCAAATTACTAAAAATTGAGTTCTTTTTTTGAAACAAAAGTAGGCATCCAATATAAAATATCAATTTCGAAATTTCAAAAAATTGAGTTCTTTTGCATAAAACCCAAGTACATATCGAGAGTAAAATATAAATATCCAAATTACTAAAAATTGAGTTCATTTTGTAAAACAAAAGTTGTTGGCATATTTCAAGTCCAGAGTTTTATGGAGACATAAAGTTTTGATGATGAAGTTTTTAGGAAGCTTCAATCAACATTAAAGACTTGTGCCATCTCACAAAGGAAGGCTGCTTGATAAGAAAGGAAAGGCATAAAGAGCATTCAAAGCTTTCAAGAGAGAAGATTGATGAAGATTTTCTCAAGAGCTGAAGGATCAAAGGTAGAAGGTTCTGTTTTGGGTGTAGGATAAAAAGAGTAAGTCATAAATCCCATTCAAGACCTTCCCAAACAAGAGAGCAAGGTGTTTTCTCGCAAAAACGTTTTTCCACGCTTTTAGTCGATTACCATACGTAGATAATCGATTATTTAACTTAATATTTGAATCAAAAATGTTTAACGAGCAAAATAATCGATTAAGTGTCTTTGATAATCGATTATATTGATTACTGGGTTAATATAATCGATTATGGCCTTAATCTAATCGATTAAATCAGGCGATATTTGTTTTCCAGTTTTTAAACATGATATAATCGATTAAGCTTTTAATATAATCGATTAAATGAGTCGTTTTGCGAAATCAATTCTAAATCAACCTAAGAATGGAAACTTTGGAGCATTTTCGAATTATAAAATGAAAGAGAATATCTTAGGTTTAACACATCTGAACAAACACAAAATATTCAAAGTGTTTCTGCGCCTTAGCTTTTTCAAAGCCGCTTTCCTGCTCTCTTCAGGTTGATCAAGTCTTGGAAGTGGTGATCATTGTGCTTAAGCTTTCTATCCAGCACATTTCGGTGTATTCTTTTCTTGTTTTTACGTAAAGGGAAAATTCATCCCTTGGATCTGTTCTAAGGGAGGTGTTTCATCTCTTGTGTGTCAAGAGAGGTGGGTTTCATCCTCAATGTATGCAGGGAGGTGTTTCATCCTCGGTGTGTGCAGGGAGGTGTTTCATCCTCGGTGTATGCAGGGAGGTGTTTCATCCTCGGTGTGTGCGGGGAGGTGTTTCATCCTCGAGTGTGTGCAGGGAGGTGTTTCATCCTTAGTGTGTGCGAGGAGGTGTTTCCGTTTATCTTTATTTGTTATTGCATGAATTGGTGTTTGTAATTTCATTTAAAGATAGTGGGGAAAATCATCACGGATTTGTGGTGGTTGGGAGCTCGGATGTAGGATTGGCTTAATCCAGAACCGAGTATAAATCTCTGTGTTCTTTCTCTTTCTCTTTATCTCTTAATTGTGGATCATTATTACAATTGCTAATCCCAACAGCGTTAATCAAAGGATTGGAAAATTTCACATCCAAGTTTTTAAAAGTTTTCAAAACACTGAAAATTGTTAAAGAGAAAATTTCTTTAAAAACCCAATTCACCCCCACCCTCTTGGTTTTTACACTGCTAGTCTTTATTTAACAATTGGCCTCGAGCTGGTTTTTGAAAGTTATTCAAAAATAAGATCCTTATGGCGGACAAAAATCAAACTTTTCTTGAAGGTGCATCTATTCATAGACCACCACTTTTACAGGTGAAAACTATCCTTTTTGGAAAAAGAGGATGGAAATTTTTCTAAGGTCTAATGATCAAGGCGTTTGGGATCTTTGTTGTAAATGGTCCATTTATTCCTATGGTTATTGTTGAAGAAGCGCAGGTACCTAAGAAGAAAGCAAATTGGAGCAAGGACGAATACAACCAGAATCAATGCGACATAAGGGCATGTAACATGATAGCATCTGCCTTAACCATTGATGAGTTTTACGAGGTTATCGGATTGCACAAGCTGCAAAGGAGATGTGGGACACTCTAGAAGTCACACATGAAGGAACGGAAGAAGTGAAACGATCAAGGAAGAACACCTTGATTCAGGAATATGAAATGTTCCGTATGAGCAAAGGAGAAACCATATACGACGTACAAAAGAGATTTACTCACATCGTAAATCATCTCAAGGCGTTAGGTAAGAAATTCGACCATTGAAGAATTAAATGTCAAAATTTTGAAATCTTTGGACGAGGACTTGGCAACCTAAAGTGACGGCCATCACGAAATCAAAGAATCTGTCAAACATGAACATGACAACTCTCTTCGGAAAGCTTAGAGAACATGAAATGGAGCTAGGTCGCTTCAACGGTGAAGAAGAGGACGTTAAAAGAAAAGGTATTGCCTTAAAGGTTCAATCCATTAAAGAGGAGAGCAGCGATACTGATGATTCAAAAGACGATGATCTAAATGAATTTGTAAAGAAATACAAAAAGTTCATCAAGAAGAAAGGCAACCATAAGAAAGGTAAGAAATTTGAAAATTCAAATTCTAACGATAATTATAAATGTTATGGTTGTGGCAAAAGGGGCACATGAGAGCGGATTGTCCAAATTCCAAGAACCACGAAGAAAGGGAAAAGAAAAGTAAGAAGTTCTTCAAAAGAAGAAGAGAGCATATATCGCTTGGGACGATAATGAAGTGAGTTCTTCGAAGGTTCAAGTGAATCGGAAGAAGAAGCAAACATTTGTCTCATGGCGGATGATGATGTGGAATCCACGTGCGGCGAGGTAAGTGATTCCGATCTTCCAAATGATTATGATGAATTGCTTGAAGAATTTCTAAATCTTTGTAAAAAATCTGAAAAGCTTTCTTCGGTTTATAATAAATTAAAAAATGACTACAAGAGTCTTGAAAAGAAAATTTCAGATTTGGAACAAGAGAAACCGTTTTGAAAGATGATTTGGAAACAGTGAAAATTCCTTGCAAATGCAAAACCAAAATTCCTATTTGCGAAAATTGTAGTGTTCTTGCAAACAAGGTTTCTTATCTTGAAACATCTCTTTCAAAAATCACGATGGGCAATAATAATTTAAATAATGTTTTGAAAGTGCAAAAGGTTTATATGAAAAGCGAGGTCTTGGTTATAATTTCAGGTATAATCATAAACCTACTAAAACTGTTTTTGTGAAAGGAGAATCGTCTAATTCAAATAAGGTTTTTGAAAATTCTAATTCCTTTAAACAAAATGTGCCTACAAAGAAGTTTTATAAAAATGCATATGTTTCAAGGAAAACAAATGTTCCTACATGTTTTTCTTGTATGCATAAAGGTCATTCGGTTAATAGATGCAATATTAAACGTTTTAGTGTTCCTAATGGGAAATATAAATGGGTTCCCAAAGGAAAATCTGTTTCTAACCCGTGAGGACCCTGATAAGTAATTTTAGGGGACCAGGATTTTTCTTGTTTATATTGCAGGCTGGTTCCAATTTCAAAAAGGCCTCTTCCGTGTTGAAACAACAAGTGATCAAGTTTATGAAAGGAAGCATAAACATCAACGAGTTGGCATATTTACAAATCTTTTATCTCAAGTAAGATTTTATGAGCTTAGAAAGGATCCAGGTAAGTATTGTTGTTGATTTTGATGTTATTTCAGCGTTTTACGAAAATTTACGTATTTAATCGATTAAGTTTCGTGTACTAATCGATTAAACGCGGTGTTTGTGAAAATGTTTTAAAACATAATCGATTAAGTTTATGACATAATCGATTAAATCGTTGAGGAGCAATTTAGTCGATTAAGGAATGCACATAGTCGATTAAATTTCTGAGTTTTCGTTTTCGGAAAATTTTTGAAGGCAAATAATCGATTAAATGAGCATATAATCGATTAAATGCACCGTTCTGTGTTTTTCTGCAAATCTGATTTTCGAATGTTGGTCATGTTTTCACGTGTTTTGTCTTTTCTAAACGGCTATATTCGTTCCCAACGGATATATTTTCATTAAATCAACGTTTTATGACCCGAATTTCATTTTATAAATAGCTGGTTTGAGAATCAAAGTGACTCACTCACTCTCTCTCTCACTCTTGCTGTTTCTGCTGTTCTTTGCTGTCTTGTGCGATTTTTTTTAATTCTCTGTCGTTGTATCTGTTATTCCATTATCTTGTTGTGCAATTTCTCTTGTCTTTTATATCACCGAAATGGCTGATCAAAGAAGAAGGAAGATGCCATCAAGGAGAAAGGGCAAGGAGCCAATGACTTCTCAAGAAAGGAGACCTCCAACTCTAGGCTGGTTGGATTTCGGATGAAGATCTGCAAATTGCCTTTGTTAACAAGTGGAAGGATAGAAAAATTCTTACCCCTAAATTCTTGTCTTGTGAATTTTTAGATCTCATGGTTTTCAATTTCGGGAATTTTTAGTAGGAAGTGGACTACAACAATTTGTGGAGATGGAAGGGGCATTCTACCCAGATTTGGTTAGAGTGTTCTACATGAACTTGACATCAAGAAATGCAAGTCCAAGCACCAAAGTGAAAGGTGTAAGGATCTTCCTTGATGAAGATTTGTGGAACAATGTAGCTGGTCTCTCAACTCAAGGCATAAACATCACATATGGCTTTGAGGACTTCAACAAGTTGGTAGAATTCGAGAAAATTCTGCAAGGATCCTAACCTACAAGTTGAGAACTTGTATAAAGTTGGTAATGTAAAGTTAAATGAAAGAATGTTGCATTATGTTATTGTTTGGATTTTAGTTGCAAGAGGCACTAATCATGCCCAACTTACTAAGGAAGACATTCTTCTAATGTATGGATTCCTTAATAATGTGAGCATAGATTGGCCCTCAATTATCCTTGATAATATGTTTAAAGCCATTAGGCTTTCCTCTTTTGCATTACCCTATGCTGTGTTTGTTTCTAAGATTCTAGAATACAAAGGTGTTGATCTTGAAGGGGAGAATAAACAGATTTTGCTAAGCAATAGCAAAATTGGAAAAAATGTTCTAAGGCATATGGGCCTCATAGAACAAGGCAACAGGTTTACCCAAAGAGAAGAAGGAGCTGCTGCCATGGAAGAAGATGATAAATTTCAACCTCAACCAGGATCAGTGGAGGAGCTTCTCATATCAAGAATGGATTCTATGATGAATCTTCACTCCAAGGAATTTCAAGGCCTTTCTCATCAACTCTCAAGGCTTAATAGAAGAATGTATAGAGTTGAAAGAAACATGGAAATTGAAGAACTATCTCCTGAAGAAGATAATACAATATCCTCAAGAGGCAAACAGCCAGCCCATGTTGAGGAAGATGAAGAAGATAGTGAAGAAACTGAATAGGCTACAAGTTCACTTTTCCTTAGCTTGTTCTTCATTATTTTCCAGATTTTTTTCTCTCTATTATTTTCTGTGTATTAATTTGCTTCTGCTGTAATTATCTCTGAAAATGTAATCTTTTTGAAAATGATAAAAATAAAGGGGGAGAAAATATTTGTCTTGATTGAAAATCTGTCTAGCTAATATAGCTCTTAAGAAAATTAATTTCAAGGGAGCTTTAGGAAATAATTCAAATAAGTGCCTAATATAGCTTAAACAATTAAGAGCATAGTTTAAGGGGGAGCTTTTAGAAATAATTTCCTCTCATTAATTCCTTGAAATCTCTTTTTCAAAATTTCAAATTGAAACTTAAATGCTATATGACTGCCTATTTTATTTCCTTTGTGGACTAATATTTATAATGGAGATATCCATACATTATTTTCAAGATTTTCGAGGATATTATCACAAGTCTCTAGGTTTCTTTTTATCATCATCAAAAGGGGAGATTGTTGGCATATTTCAAGTCCAGAGTTTTATGGAGACATAAAGTTTTGATGATGAAGTTTTTAGGAAGCTTCAATCAACATTAAAGACTTGTGCCATCTCACAAAGGAAGGTTGCTTGATAAGAAAGGAAAGGCATAAAGAGCATTCAAAGCTTTCAAGAGAGAAGATTGATGAAGATTTTCTCAAGAGTCTGAAGGATCAAAGGTAGAAGGTTACGTTTTGGGTGTAGGATAAAAAGAGTAAGTCATAAATCCCATTCAAGACCTTCCCAAACAAGAGAGCAAGGTGTTTTCTCGCAAAAACATTTTTCTACGCTTTTAATCGATTACCATACGTAGATAATCGATTATTTAACTTAATATTTGAATCAAAAATGTTTAACGAGCAAAATAATCGATTAAGTGTCTTTGATAATCGATTATATTGATTCTGAGTTAATATAATCGATTATGGCCTTAATCTAATCGATTAAATCAGACGATATTTGTTTTCAGTTTTTAAACATGATATAATCGATTAAGCTTTTAATATAATCGATTAAATGAGTCGTTTTGCGAAATCAATTCTAAATCAACCTAAGAATGGAAACTTTGGAGCATTTTCGAATTATAAAATGAAAGAGAATATCTTAGGTTTAACACATCTGAACAAACACAAAATATTCAAAGTGTTTCTGCGCCTTAGCTTTTTCAAAGCCGCTTTCTGCTCCCTTCGAGTTGATCAAGTCTTGGAAGTGGTGATCATTGTGCTTAAGCTTTCTATCCGGCACATTTCGGTGTATTCTTTTCTTGTTTTTACGTAAAGGGAAAATTCATCCCTTGGATCTGTTCTAAGGGAGGTGTTTCATCTCTTGTGTGTCAAGAGAGGTGGGTTTCATCCTCGGTGTGTGCGGGAGGTGTTTCATCCTCGGTGTGTGCAGGGAGGTGTTTCATCCTCGGTGTGTGCAGGGAGGTGTTTCATCCTTAGTGTGTACGAGGAGGTGTTTCCGTTTATCTTTATTTGTTATTGCATGAATTGGTGTTTGTAATTTCATTTAAAGATAGTGGGGAAAATCATCACGGATTTGTGGTGGTTGGGAACTGGATGTAGGATTGGCTTAATCCGAACCAGTATAAATCTCTGTGTTCTTTCTCTTTCTCTTTATCTCTTAATTGTGGATCATTATTACAAATGCTAATCCCAACAGCGTTAATCAAAGGATTGGAAAATTTCACATCCAAGTTTTTAAAAGTTTTTCAAAACCTGAAAATTGTTAAAAGAGAAAATTTCTTTAAAAACCCAATTCACCCCCCCCTCTTGGTTTTTACACTGCCGTCTTTATTTAACAAAAGTAGGGATCCAAAATAAAATATCAATTTCGAAATTACAAAAAATTGAGTTCTTTTGCATAAAACAAAAGTTCTTATCAAGAATAAAATATAAATTTCGAAATTACAAAAAATTGAGTTCTTTTGCGTAAAACCCAAGTACATATGGAGAATAAAATATAAATATCCAAATTACTAAAAATTGAGTTCTTTTTTAAAACAAAAGTAGGGATCCAAAATAAAATATCAACTTCGAAATTACAAAAAATTGACTTCTTTTGCGTAAAACAAAAGTACTTATCGAGAATAAAATATAAATTTCAAAATTATGAAAAATTGAGTTTCGTTTTTGTAAAACAAAACTACGGATGAAAAATAATATATCAATTTCGAAATTATTAAAAATTGAATTTTTTTTGTAAAACAAATGTACGGATCGAAAATAAAATATAAATATCAAAATTACTAAAAATTGAGTTCTTTTTGTAAAACAAAAGTAGGGATCAAAAATAAAGTATAAATTTCGAAATTACAAAAAATTGAGTTCTTTTGCATAAAACTCAAGTACATATCGAGAATAAAACATAAATATCCAAATTACTAAAAATTGAGTTCTTTTTGTAAAACAAAAGTAGGGATCCAATATAAAATATCAATTTTGAAATTTCAAAAAATTGAGTTCTTTTGCATAAAACCCAAGTACATATCGAGAATAAAATATAAATATCCAAATTACTAAAAATTGTGTTCTTTTAGTAAAACAAAAGTAGGGATCCAAAATAAAATATAAATTTCGAAATCAGAATAAATTGAGTTCTTTTGCATAGAACCCAAGTACATATCGAGAATAAAATATAAATATCCAAATTACTAAAAATTGAGTTCTTTTTGTAAAACAAAAGTAGGGATCCAAAATAAAATATCAATTTCGAAATTACAAAAAATTGAGTTCTTTTGCATAAAACAAAAGTACTTATCGAGAATAAAATATAAATTTCAAAATAACAAAAAATTGATTTTCTTTTTTGTAAAACAAAACTACGGATGAAAAATAATATATCAATTTCGAAATTATTAAAAGTCGAATTTTTTTGTAAAACGAAAGTACGGATCGAAAATAAAATATAAATATCCAAATTCCTAAAAAATGAGTTCTTTTTGTAAAACAAAAGTAGGGATCCAAAATAAAATATAAATTTCAAAATTACAAAAAATTGAGTTCTTTTGCATAAAACAAAAGTAGTTATCGAGAATAAAACATCAATTTCAAAATAACAAAAAATTGATTTTCTTTTTTGTAAAACAAAACTACAGACGAAAAATAATATATCAATTTCGAAATTATTAAAAGTCAAATTTTTTTTGTAAAACAAAAGTACGGATCGAAAATAAAATATAAATATCAAAATTACTAAAAATTGAGTTCTTTTTGTAAAACAAAAGTAGGGATAAAAAATAAAGTATAAATTTCGAAATTACAAAAAATTGAGTTCTTTTGCATAAAACTCAAGTACATATCGAGAATAAAACATAGATATCCAAATTACTAAAAATTGAGTTCTTTTTGTAAAACAAAAGTAGGGATCCAATATAAAATATCAATTTTGAAATTTCAAAAAATTGAGTTCTTTTGCATAAAACCCAAGTACATATCGAGAATAAAATATAATTATCCAAATTACTAAAAATTGTGTTCTTTTAGTAAAACAAAAGTAGGGATCCAAAATAAAATATAAATTTCGAAATCAGAATAAATTGAGTTCTTTTGCATAAAACCCAAGTACATATCGAGAATAAAATATAAATATCCAAGTTACTAAAAATTGAGTTCTTTTTGTAAAGCAAAAGTAGGGATCAAAAATAAAATATCAATTTCGAAATTACAAAAAATTGAGTTCTTTTGCATAAAACAAAAGTACTTATCGAGAATAAAATATAAATTTCAAAATAACAAAAAATTGATTTTCTTTTTTGTAAAACAAAACTACGGATGAAAAATAATATATCAATTTCGAAATTATTAAAAGTCGAATTTTTTTTGTAAAACAAAAGTACGGATCGAAAATAAAATATAAATATCCAAATTACTAAAAAATGAGTTCTTTTTGTAAAGCAAAAGTAGGGATCCAAAATAAAATATAAATTTCGAAATTACAAAAAATTGAGTTCTTTTGCATAAAACCCAAGTACATATCGAGAAGAAAATATAAATATCCAAATTACTAAAAATTGAGTTCTTTTTGTAAAACAAAAGTAGGGATCCAAAATAAAACATCAATTTCAAAATTACAAAAAATTGAGTTCTTTTGCATAAAACAAAAGTACTTATCGAGAATAAAATATAAATTTCAAAATAACAAAAAATTGATTTTCTTTTTTGTAAAACAAAACTACGGATGAAAAATAATATATCAATTTCGAAATTATTAAAAGTCGAATTTTTTTTGTAAAATAAAAGTACGGACCGAAGATAAAATATAAATATCCAAATTACTAAAAAATGAGTTCTTTTTGTAAAACAAAACTAGGGATCCAAAATAAAATATAAATTTCGAAATTACAAAAGATTGAGTTCTTTTGCATAAAACCCAAGTACATATCGAGAAGAAAATATAAACATCCAAATTACTAAAAATTGAGTTCTTTTTGTAAAACAAAAGTAGGGATCCAAAATAAAATATCAATTTCGAAATTACAAAAAATTGATTTCTTTTGCATAAAACCCAAGTACATATCGAGAAGAAAATATAAATATCCAAATTACTAAAAATTGAGTTCTTTTTGTAAAACAAAAGTAGGGATCCAAAATAAAATATCAATTTCGAAATTACAAAAAATTGAGTTCTTTTGCATAAAACAAAAGTACTTATCGAGAATAAAATATAAATTTCAAAATAACAAAAAATTGATTTTCTTTTTTGTAAAACAAAACTACGGATGAAAAATAATATATCAATTTCGAAATTATTAAAAGTCGAATTTTTTTTGTAAAACGAAAGTACGGATCGAAAATAAAATATAAATATCCAAATTCCTAAAAAATGAGTTCTTTTTGTAAAACAAAAGTAGGGATCCAAAATAAAATATAAATTTCAAAATTACAAAAAATTGAGTTCTTTTGCATAAAACAAAAGTACTTATCGAGAATAAAACATCAATTTCAAAATAACAAAAAATTGATTTTCTTTTTTGTAAAACAAAACTACAGACGAAAAATAATATATCAATTTCGAAATTATTAAAAGTCAAAATTTTTTTGTAAAACAAAAGTACGGATCGAAAATAAAATATAAATATCAAAATTACTAAAAATTGAGTTCTTTTTGTAAAACAAAAGTAGGGATAAAAAATAAAGTATAAATTTCGAAATTACAAAAAATTGAGTTCTTTTGCATAAAACTCAAGTACATATCGAGAATAAAACATAGATATCCAAATTACTAAAAATTGAGTTCTTTTTGTAAAACAAAAGTAGGGATCCAATATAAAATATCAATTTTGAAATTTCAAAAAATTGAGTTCTTTTGCATAAAACCCAAGTACATATCGAGAATAAAATATAATTATCCAAATTACTAAAAATTGTGTTCTTTTAGTAAAACAAAAGTAGGGATCCAAAATAAAATATAAATTTCGAAATCAGAATAAATTGAGTTCTTTTGCATAAAACCCAAGTACATATCGAGAATAAAATATAAATATCCAAGTTACTAAAAATTGAGTTCTTTTTGTAAAGCAAAAGTAGGGATCAAAAATAAAATATCAATTTCGAAATTACAAAAAATTGAGTTCTTTTGCATAAAACAAAAGTACTTATCGAGAATAAAATATAAATTTCAAAATAATAAAAAATTGATTTTCTTTTTTGTAAAACAAAACTACGGATGAAAAATAATATATCAATTTCGAAATTATTAAAAGTCGAATTTTTTTTGTAAAACAAAAGTACGGATCGAAAATAAAATATAAATATCCAAATTACTAAAAAATGAGTTCTTTTTGTAAAGCAAAAGTAGGGATCCAAAATAAAATATAAATTTCGAAATTACAAAAAATTGAGTTCTTTTGCATAAAACCCAAGTACATATCGAGAAGAAAATATAAATATCCAAATTACTAAAAATTGAGTTCTTTTTGTAAAACAAAAGTAGGGATCCAAAATAAAACATCAATTTCGAAATTACAAAAAATTGAGTTCTTTTGCATAAAACAAAAGTACTTATCGAGAATAAAATATAAATTTCAAAATAACAAAAAATTGATTTTCTTTTTTGTAAAACAAAACTACGGATGAAAAATAATATATCAATTTCGAAATTATTAAAAATTGAATTTTTTTTGTAAAACAAATGTACGGATCGAAAATAAAATATAAATATCAAAATTACTAAAAATTGAGTTCTTTTTGTAAAACAAAAGTAGGGATCAAAAATAAAGTATAAATTTCGAAATTACAAAAAATTGAGTTCTTTTGCATAAAACTCAAGTACATATCGAGAATAAAACATAAATATCCAAATTACTAAAAATTGAGTTCTTTTTGTAAAACAAAAGTAGGGATCCAATATAAAATATCAATTTTGAAATTTCAAAAAATTGAGTTCTTTTGCATAAAACCCAAGTACATATCGAGAATAAAATATAAATATCCAAATTACTAAAAATTGTGTTCTTTTAGTAAAACAAAAGTAGGGATCCAAAATAAAATATAAATTTCGAAATCAGAATAAATTGAGTTCTTTTGCATAGAACCCAAGTACATATCAAGAATAAAATATAAATATCCAAATTACTAAAAATTGAGTTCTTTTTGTAAAACAAAAGTAGGGATCCAAAATAAAATATCAATTTCGAAATTACAAAAAATTGAGTTCTTTTGCATAAAACAAAAGTACTTATCGAGAATAAAATATAAATTTCAAAATAACAAAAAATTGATTTTCTTTTTTGTAAAACAAAACTACGGATGAAAAATAATATATCAATTTCGAAATTATTAAAAGTCGAATTTTTTTTGTAAAACGAAAGTACGGATCGAAAATAAAATATAAATATCCAAATTCCTAAAAAATGAGTTCTTTTTGTAAAACAAAAGTAGGGATCCAAAATAAAATATAAATTTCAAAATTACAAAAAATTGAGTTCTTTTGCATAAAACAAAAGTAGTTATCGAGAATAAAACATCAATTTCAAAATAACAAAAAATTGATTTTCTTTTTTGTAAAACAAAACTACAGACGAAAAATAATATATCAATTTCGAAATTATTAAAAGTCAAATTTTTTTTGTAAAACAAAAGTACGGATCGAAAATAAAATATAAATATCAAAATTACTAAAAATTGAGTTCTTTTTGTAAAACAAAAGTAGGGATAAAAAATAAAGTATAAATTTCGAAATTACAAAAAATTGAGTTCTTTTGCATAAAACTCAAGTACATATCGAGAATAAAACATAGATATCCAAATTACTAAAAATTGAGTTCTTTTTGTAAAACAAAAGTAGGGATCCAATATAAAATATCAATTTTGAAATTTCAAAAAATTGAGTTCTTTTGCATAAAACCCAAGTACATATCGAGAATAAAATATAATTATCCAAATTACTAAAAATTGTGTTCTTTTAGTAAAACAAAAGTAGGGATCCAAAATAAAATATAAATTTCGAAATCAGAATAAATTGAGTTCTTTTGCATAAAACCCAAGTACATATCGAGAATAAAATATAAATATCCAAGTTACTAAAAATTGAGTTCTTTTTGTAAAGCAAAAGTAGGGATCAAAAATAAAATATCAATTTCGAAATTACAAAAAATTGAGTTCTTTTGCATAAAACAAAAGTACTTATCGAGAATAAAATATAAATTTCAAAATAACAAAAAATTGATTTTCTTTTTTGTAAAACAAAACTACGGATGAAAAATAATATATCAATTTCGAAATTATTAAAAGTCGAATTTTTTTTGTAAAACAAAAGTACGGATCGAAAATAAAATATAAATATCCAAATTACTAAAAAATGAGTTCTTTTTGTAAAGCAAAAGTAGGGATCCAAAATAAAATATAAATTTCGAAATTACAAAAAATTGAGTTCTTTTGCATAAAACCCAAGTACATATCGAGAAGAAAATATAAATATCCAAATTACTAAAAATTGAGTTCTTTTTGTAAAACAAAAGTAGGGATCCAAAATAAAATATCAATTTCGAAATTACTAAAAATTGAGTTCTTTTGCATAAAACAAAAGTACTTATCGAGAATAAAATATAAATATCCAAATTACTAAAAATTGTGTTCTTTTTGTAAAACAAAAGTAGGGATCCAAAATAAAATATAAATTTCGAAATTACAAAAAATTGAGTTCTTTTGCATAAAACCCAAGTATATATCGAGAATAAAATATAAATATCCAAATTACTAAAAATTGAGTTCTTTTTGGAAAAAAAAAGTAGGGATCCAAAATAAAATATCAATTTTGAAATTATAAAAAATTGATTTCTTTTGCATAAAACAAAAGTACTTATCGAGAATAAAATATAAATATCCAAATTACTAAAAATTGAGTTCCTTTTGTAGAACAAAAGTAGGGATCCAAAATAAAATATAAATTTCGAAATTACAAAAAATTGAGTTCTTTTGCATAAAACCCAAGTACATATCGAGAATAAAATATAAATATCCAAATTACTAAAAATTGAGTTCTTTTTGTAAAACAAAAGTACGGATCCAATATAAAATATAAATTTCGAAATTACAAAAAATTGAGTTCTTTTGCATAAAACTCAAGTACATATCGAGAATAAAATATAAATATCCAAATTACTAAAAATTGAGTTCTTTTTGTAAAACAAAAGTAGGGATCCAAAATAAAATATCAATTTTGAAATTATAAAAAATTGAGTTCTTTTGCATAAAACCCAAGTACATGTCGAGAATAAAATATAAATATCCAAATTACTAAAAATTGAGTTCTTTTTGTAAAACAAAAGTAGGGATCCAAAATAAAATATAAATTTTGACATTACAAAAAATTGAGTTCTTTTGCATAAAACCCAAGTATATATTGAGAATAAAATATAAATATCCAAATTACTAAAAATTGAATTCTTTTTGGAAAAAAAAAGTAGGGATCCAAAATAAAACATCAATTTTGAAATTATAAAAAATTGAGTTCTTTTTGCATAAAACAAAAGTACTTATTGAGAATAAAATATAAATATCCAAATTACTAAAAATTGAGTTCTTTTTGTAAAACAAAAGTAGGGATCCAAAATAAAATATAAATTTCGAAATTACAAAAAATGGAGTTCTTTTGCATAAAACCCAAGTACATATCGAGAATAAAATATAAATATCGAAGTTACTAAAAATTGACTTCTTTTTGTAAAACAAAAGTAGGGATCCAAAATAAAATATCAATTTCGAAATTACAAAAAATTGAGTTCTTTTGCATAAAACAAAAGTACTTATCGAGAATAAAATATAAATTTCAAAATAACAAAAATTGATTTTCTTTTTTTAAAAAAAAATCTACGGATGAAAAATAATGTATCAATTTCGAAATTATTAAGAGTCAAATTTTTTTTTTAAAACAAATGTATAGATCGAAAATAAAATATAAATATCCAAATTACTAAAAATTGAGTTCTTTTTGTAAAACAGAAATACGGATCCAAAATAAAATATAAATTTCGAAATTACCAAAAATTGAGTTCTTTTGCAAAAAACCCAAGTACATATCGAGAATAAAATATAAATATCCAAATTACTAACAATTGAGTTCTTTTTGTAAAACAAAAGTAGGGATCCAAAATAAAATATCAATTTCGAAATTACTAAAAATTGAGTTCTTTTGCATAAAACAAAAGTACTTATCGAGACTAAAATATAAATATCCAAATTACTAAAAATTGAGTTCTTTTTGTAAAACAAAAGTAGGGATCCAAAATAAAATATAAATTTCGAAATTACAAAAAATTGAGTTCTTTTGCATAAAACCCAAGTACATATCGAGAATAAAATATAAATATCCAAATTACTAAAAATGAGTTCTTTTGCATAAAACCCAAGTACATATCGAGAATAAAATATAAATATCCAAATTACTAAAAATTGAGTTCTTTTTGTAAAAGAAAAGTAGGGATCCAAAATAAAATATCAATTTCGAAATTAAAAAAAATTGAGTTCTTTTCCATAAAACAAAAGTACTTATCGAGAATAAAATATAAATTTCAAAATAACAAAAAATTGATTTTCTTTTTTGTAAAACAAAAGTACGGATCGAAAATAAAATATAAATATCCAAATTACTAAAAAATGAGTTCTTTTTGTAAAACAAAACTAGGGATCCAAAATAAAATATAAATTTCGAAATTACAAAAGATTGAGTTCTTTTGCATAAAACCCAAGTACATATCGAGAATAAAATATAAATATCCAAATTACTAAAAATTGAGTTCTTTTTGTAAAACAAAAGTAGGGATCCAAAATAAAACATCAATTTCGAAATTACAAAAAATTGAGTTCTTTTGCATAAAACAAAAGTACTTATCGAGAATAAAATATAAATTTCAAAATAACAAAAAATTGATTTTCTTTTTTGTAAAACAAAACTACGGATGAAAAATAATATATCAATTTCGAAATTATTGAAAGTCGAATTTTTTTTGTAAAAAAAAGTACGGATCGAAAATAAAATATAAATATCCAAATTACTAAAAAATGAGTTCTTTTTGTAAAACAAAAGTAGGGATCCAAAATAAAATATAAATTTCGAAATAAAAAAAAATTGAGTTCTTTTGCATAAAACCCAAGTACATATCGAGAAGAAAATATAAATATCCAAATTACTAAAAATTGAGTTCTTTTGTAAAACAAAAGTAGGGATCCAAAATAAAATATCAATTTCGAAATTACAAAAAATTGAGTTCTTTTGCATAAAACAAAAGTACTTATCGAGAATAAAATATAAATTTCAAAATAACAAAAAATTGATTTTCTTTTTTGTAAACCAAACTACGGATGAAAAATAATATATCAATTTCGAAATTATTAAAAGTCGAATTTTTTTTGTAAAACAAAAGTACGGATCGAAAATAAAATATAAATATCGAAATTACTAAAAAATGAGTTCTTTTTGTAAAACAAAACTGGGGATCCAAAATAAAATATCAATTTCGAAATTACAAAAAATTGAGTTCTTTTGCATAAAACAAAAGTACTTATCGAGAATAAAATATAAATTTCAAAATAACAAAAAATTGATTTTCTTTTTTGTAAAACAAAACTACGGATGAAAAATAATATATCAATTTTGAAAATATTAAAAGTCGAATTTTTTTTGTAAAAAAAAGTACGGATCGAAAATAAAATATAAATATCCAAATTACTAAAAAATGAGTTCTTTTTGTAAAACAAAACTAGGGATCCAAAATAAAATATAAATTTCGAAATTACAAAAGATTGAGTTCTTTTGCATAAAACCGTACATATCGAGAATAAAATATAAATATCCAAATTACTAAAAATTGAGTTCTTTTTGTAAAACAAAAGTAGGGATCCAAAATAAAATATCAATTTCGAAATTACAAAAAATTGAGTTCTTTTGCATAAAACAAAAGTACTTATCGAGAATAAAATATAAATTGCAAAATAACAAAAAATTGATTTTCTTTTTTGTAAAACAAAACTACGGATGAAAAATAATATATCAATTTCGAAATTATTAAAAGTCGAATTTTTTTTGTAAAACAAAAGTACGGATCGAAAATAAAATATAAATATCCAAATTACTAATAAATGAGTTCTTTTTGTAAAACAAAAGTAGGGATCCAAAATAAAATATAAATTTCGAAATTACAAAAAATTGAGTTCTTTTGCATAAAACCCAAGTACATATCGAGAAGAAAATATAAATATTCAAATTACTAAAAATTGAGTTCTTTTTGTAAAACAAAAGTAGGGATCCAAAATAAAATATCAATTTCGAAATTACAAAAAATTGAGTTCTTTTGCATAAAACAAAAGTACTTATCGAGAATAAAATATAAATTTCAAAATAACAAAAAAATGATTTTCTTTTTTGTAAAACAAAACTACGGATGAAAAATAATATATCAATTTCGAAATTATTAAAAGTCGAATTTTTTTTGTAAAAAAAAGTACGGATCGAAAATAAAATATAAATATCCAAATTACTAAAAAATGAGTTCTCTTTGTAAAACAAAACTAGGGATCCAAAATAAAATATAAATTTCGAAATTACAAAAAATTGAGTTCTTTTGCATAAAACCCAAGTACATATCGAGAATAAAATACAAATATCCAAATTGTAACACCCCAATATTTTAAATTATAAAGATATAAGAATATAAACATATTATATTATAAAGATATTCTGTTATAAGGATTTTAGATTGATAAAAATATTCAGTTATAAAAATATTATATTATAAAGATATTTTGTTATAAGGATATTAGATTGATAAAAATATTCAGTTATAAAGATATTCAGTTATAAAAATATTATATTATAAAAATATTATATTATAAAAATATTATATTATAAAGATGTTCAGTTATAAAAATATTAGATTATAAAGATAATACAATATACAAAAACAAAAGACTGGTTGTGTAGTTTGTTTTCACATACCTCCATTCTCTCTATTCTCTCTCCATTCTCTCTACATTTTCTCTAAGGTTTAAATACTGAAAACCCTAACGGTTTCTAGATCCACAATAAGCAATAGAACTCTAACAATATAAGGAGAAGTTCTACCCGATCAGTTTTGAGAACGGGTAAGTCTAGGTCCGTTTATTCTTAAGAATTTTCTTTTGGAATGTTTATGGTCTGTGAAGATTTTTTCTCAATAAATTCTCTTTATGGGGAGATGCTATCCAGAATTTTGAGATAAAAGAGAAGCTAAGGTTTGGGATTTGCAGTTTGTTTTCATCTGATCGAGGAATAAAGAAAATCCAGGTTAGGGAAGTTAATGTTCAAAAATATATAAATTGATATTAAGAAAATTAATGTTATATATATATAATTAGTATGCTTTGTATATTATTGTTGTATTGAGTGTAATGTGTGAAAAATCTTGTTTTTGTATTGTTTATGATGTTTAAGTTGATGTTTGTTCATAATCAGTGGAATGGAAAATTTGTTTGAGGGGTAGAAAATGAAAGTTTCTTTTCCTGGAGGGTTTTGGTCTCGATCCTATTCTTGTTTATAAATTTAGATTATTATCTCTAAATAAAATTGAGAAAAATTCATTGGTTATGAATGACCTATGACGTTTTTGTGTGTGGGGCCGAGTAGAGCCTGGGGTTGGTGCCCATAATCTACCGATATGTTTGTATATGGGGCCGAGTAGAGCCTGGGGTTGGTGCCCATAATCTACCGATATGTTTGTGTTGGGCCGAGTAGAGCCTGGGGTCGGTGCCCATAATCTACCGATATGTTTGTGTTGGGCCGAGTAGAGCCCGGGGTCGGTGCCCATAATCTACCGATATGTTTGTGTGTTGGGCCGAGTAGAGCCTGGGGTTGGTGCCCATAATCTACCGATATGTTTGTGTTGGGCCGAGTAGAGCCTGGGGTTGGTGCCCATAATCTACCGATATGTTTGTGTTGGGCCGAGTAGAGCCTGGGGTTGGTGCCCATAATCTACCGATATGTTTGTGTGTGGGGCCGAGTAAAGCCTGGGGTTGGTGCCCATAATCTACCGATATGTTTGTGTTGGGCCGAGTAGAGCCTGGGGTTGGTGCCCATAATCTACCGATATGTTTGTGTGTGGTGTCGACTAGAGCCTGGGGTTGGTGCCCATAATCTACCGATATGTTTGTGTGTGGGGTCGAGTAGAGCCTGGGGTTGGTGCCCATAATCTACCGATATGTTTGTGTGTGGGACCGAGTAGAGCCTGGGGTTGGTGCCCATAATCTACCGATATGTTTGTGTTGGGCCGAGAAGAGCCTGGGGTTGGTGCCCATAATCTACCGATATGTTTGTGTTGGGCCGAGTAGAGCCTGGGGTTGGTGCCCATAATCTACCAATATGTTTGTGTGTGGGGCCGAGTAGAGCCTGGGGTTGGTGCCCATAATCTACCGATATGTTTGTGTGTGGGCCGAGTAGAGCCTGGGGTTGGTGCCCATAATCTACCGATATGTTTGTGTGTGGGGCCGAGTAGAGCCTGGGGTTGGTGCCCATAATCTACCGATATGTTTGTGTGTAGGGCCGAGTAGAGCCTGGGGTTGGTGCCCATAATCTACCGATATGTTTGTATGTGGGGCCGAGTAGAGCCTGGGGTTGGTGCCCATAATCTACCGATATGTTTGTGTTGGGCCGAGTAGAGCTTGGGAATGGTGCCCACAATCTGCTAATATGTTTGTGTTGGGCCGAGTAGAGCCTGGGGTTGGTGCCCATAATCTACCGATATGTTTGTGTGTGGGGCCGAGGAGAGCCTGGGGTTGGTTCCCATAATCTACCGATATGTTTGTGTGTGGGCCGAGTAGAGCCTGGGGTTGGTGCCCATAATCTACCGATATGTTTGTGTGTGGGGCTGAGTAGAGCCTGGGGTTGGTGCCCATAATTTACCGATATGTTTGTATGTGGGGCCGAGTAGAGCCTGGGGTTGGTGCCCATAATCTACCGATATGTTTGTGTTGGGCCGAGTAGAGTCTGGGAATGGTGCCCATAATCTACTAATATGGTTGTGTTGGGCCGAGTAGAGCCTGGGGTTGGTGCCCATAATCTACCGATATGTTTGTTTGTGGGACCGAGTAGAGCCTG
Organism: Lablab purpureus; assembly: GCA_030347555.1. Lineage (NCBI taxonomy): Eukaryota > Viridiplantae > Streptophyta > Magnoliopsida > Fabales > Fabaceae > Lablab > Lablab purpureus. The sequence goes on along the minus strand of CM059257.1, from coordinate 13,696,844 downwards.
GGGTTGGTGCCCATAATCTACCGATATGTTTGTGTGTGGGCCGAGTAGAGTCTGGGGTTGGTGCCCATAATCTACCGATATGTTTGTGTTGGGCCGAGTAGAGCCTGGGGTTGGTGCCCATAATCTACCGATATGTTTGTGTTGGGCCGAGTAGAGCCTGGGGTTGGTGCCCATAATCTACCGATATGTTTGTGTGTGGGGCCGAGTAAAGCCTGGGGTTGGTACCCATAATCTACCGATATGTTTGTGTTGGGCCGAGTAGAGCCTGGGGTTGGTGCCCATAATCTACCGATATGTTTGTGTGTGGTGCCGACTAGAGCCTGGGGTTGGTGCCCATAATCTACCGATATGTTTGTGTGTGGGGTCGAGTAGAGCCTGGGCTTGGTGCCCATAATCTACCGATATGTTTGTGTGTGGGACCGAGTAGAGCCTGGGGTTGGTGCCCATAATCTACCGATATGTTTGTGTTGGGCCGAGAAGAGCCTGGGGTTGGTGCCCATAATCTACCGATATGTTTGTGATGGGCCGAGTAGAGCCTGGGGTTGGTGCCCATAATCTACCCATATGTTTGTGTGTGGGGCCGAGTAGAGCCTGGGGTTGGTGCCCATAATCTACCGATATGTTTGTGTGTGGGCCGAGTAGAGCCTGGGGTTGGTGCCCATAATCTACCGATATGTTTGTGTGTGGGGCCGAGTAGAGCCTGGGGTTGGTGCCCATAATCTACCGATATGTTTGTGTTGGGCCGAGTAGAGCCTGGGGTTGGTGCCCATAATCTACCGATATGTTTGTGTGTGGTGCCGACTAGAGCCTGGGGTTGGTGCCCATAATCTACCGATATGTTTGTGTGTGGGGTCGAGTAGAGCCTGGGGTTGGTGCCCATAATCTACCGATATGTTTGTGTGTGGGACCGAGTAGAGCCTGGGGTTGGTGCCCATAATCTACCGATATGTTTGTGTTGGGCCGAGAAGAGCCTGGGGTTGGTGCCCATAATCTACCGATATGTTTGTGTTGGGCCGAGTAGAGCCTGGGGTTGGTGCCCATAATCTACCAATATGTTTGTGTGTGGGGCCGAGTAGAGCCTGGGGTTGGTGCCCATAATCTACCGATATGTTTGTGTGTGGGCCGAGTAGAGCCTGGGGTTGGTGCCCATAATCTACCGATATGTTTGTGTGTGGGGCCGAGTAGAGCCTGGGGTTGGTGCCCATAATCTACCGATATGTTTGTGTGTGGGGCCGAGTAGAGCCTGGGGTTGGTGCCCATAATCTACCGATATGTTTGTATGTGGGGCCGAGTAGAGCCTGGGGTTGGTGCCCATAATCTACCGATATGTTTGTGTTGGGCCGAGTAGAGCTTGGGAATGGTGCCCACAATCTACTAATATGTTTGTGTTGGGCCGAGTAGAGCCTGGGGTTGGTGCCCATAATCTACCAATATGTTTGTGTGTGGGGCCGAGGAGAGCCTGGGGTTGGTTCCCATAATCTACCGATATGTTTGTGTGTGGGCCGAGTAGAGCCTGGGGTTGGTGCCCATAATCTACCGATATGTTTGTGTGTGGGGCCGAGTAGAGCCTGGGGTTGGTGCCCATAATTTACCGATATGTTTGTATGTGGGGCCGAGTAGAGCCTGGGGTTGGTGCCCATAATCTACCGATATGTTTGTGTTGGGCCGAGTAGAGCCTGGGAATGGTGCCCATAATCTACTAATATGGTTGTGTTGGGCCGAGTAGAGCCTGGGGTTGGTGCCCATAATCTACCGATATGTTTGTTTGTGGGACCGAGTAGAGCCTGGGGTTGGTGCCCATAATCTACCGATATGTTTGTGTGTGGGCCGAGTAGAGTCTGGGGTTGGTGCCCATAATCTACCGATATGTTTGTGTGTGGGGCCGAGTAGAGCCTGGGGTTGGTGCCCATAATCTACTGATATGTTTGTGTTGGGCCGAGTAGAGCCTGGGGTTGGTGCCCATAATCTACCGATATGTTTGTGTTGGGCTGAGTAGAGCCTTGGGTTGGTGCCCATGATCTACCGATATGTTTGTGTGTGGGGCCGAGTAGAGCCTGGGGTTGGTGCCCATAATCTACCGATATGTTTGTGTGTGGGCCGAGTAGAGTCTGGGGTTGGTGCCCATAATCTACCGATATGTTTGTGTGTGGGGCCGAGTAGAGCCTGGGGTTGGTGCCCATAATCTACCGATAGGTTTGTGTGGGCCCGAGTAGAGCCTGGGGTTGGTGCCCATAATCTACTTATCTGTTTGTGTGGGGCCGAGTAGAGCCTGGGGTTGGTGCCCATAATCTACTTATGTGTGTTAATGAGAATGTTGTGAGTATGTGTGTTACATGATAATATGATTTGTGTTGTTACTTTTCAATTATGAAAGATGCATTAAATTTTAAAGCATTTAAGTATGTTCTATGATGAATGTGCATGAGAATGATATGATGATGAATAGTACATGATGTTATTATTTTGTGTTGTTATATTTTTGAATGATTAGCTTACCCTACAATTGCCGATTGTTTGGCCTGCGATGATCGTGTTTTGCTACACGGGAGCAGATATCTTAATAGGTGAGCGAGATGCTTCAGAGTCCCAGGATTATAGTGAAAGATGAAGTAGTAATTATACACATATATTTATATATGTTTTTATTTCTTATAATAGAATTTTGTACTAGTACAGATTCCCTTTTGTATTGAATACAAATACAAATTTTAAATATAATGTGTTTTATTATCGGTTAATACAAGTTACATTTGCATACTAAGTATGATAAAAGTAGCGATTTCTTGGGTCGTTACAATAATGGTATCAGAGCAGTTCCTTCCTAGGATTGACCTAAGGGGATTGGTTTGCCATGCTAGTTTGTTATAGATAGAGTAATTGATTGGATGTTTGCCAAATCTCAATTTCATTGGAATGAGATGGTTGTTTTTAATAGATATAAACTTATTAAGGAAGGAAGGAATCTGGATTAAGTAATGAGGGTGCACACTCATAATTAAATCTGGATGAAGTATGGTCACTATTAGTATGTGGTTATGCCTTGTAGTGTTCATGGAGTACATGAACAAGATTTCTAGGTCATACCTAGATTAGTTTGTAGTGGTGTTTATAGATGAGATTCTGAACTACTTTTGCTCATGTGAGGAGCATGAGGTATACCTGAGAACAATGTTGGAAAGTTGTATGATAAATTGTCAAAGTATAAATTCTGGTTATTAGAAGTTCAGTTCTTGGAACCTGTAAATTTCAAGTTGAGAGAAATTTTGTAGATCCTACTAAAGTTAAGACAGTGTTGTAGTGGGAACGCCCCGAGATAATGTTACAGATTAGGAACCTTATGCGGTTGGTTGGTTATCACATCATGTTTATAAAAGGATTTTCTAAGATCATGGCTCTATTAACTTAGTTGACCTGAAAGGATCAACCATTTGTGTGGACCAACATAGGTAAGCAGAGTTTCATAGAGCTGAAACAAAGGTTGACCATAACCCTATGTTAGTAATTCTTAATTTGAGTAAACCCTTTGAGATTAGAATGATGCTTCCTATCTGGGATTAGGTTGTGTATTGATGCAAGAGAAGAAAATTTTTACTTTTGGATCTTATTAGTTGAAGGTACATGAAAAGAATTACCGTATCCACGATTTAGGACTAGTTGCAATTATCTTTGCCTTGAAGACACTGGAGACATTATTATGAATGGTGTATAGTTTGATGTGTTCGGTGACCACAAGAGCTTGAAGTATTTGTTTGATCAGAAGAAACTAAACATGAGACAGAGAAGATGGATGGAGTTCCTAAAAGATTTTGACTTTTAGCTGAACTACCATGTAGGTAAAGTAAAATGTAGTTGTTGATCCCTTGAGTAGAAGGGTAGTACGAGTACCGACCATGAAGATAAAGGAGCAGAAATTATTAGAGCAACTCAAAATAAAAACTAAAAATCTAAGCCTTGGGTTGGATATGATTCCTGCTCACACTAGTTGCAACATACACATTGTGACGAACAAATTCATGAAATAGATTGGAGAACAACATAGGATAGATCTTGAGTTAAAAAGTGGGTTTTGATCACATTGGAATAGATCAGGTGAAGGATTTCAAATTAAGAATGGATGGAGTGTTGAGGTCCCGAGACAAAGTTTGCATTCTAGTTGATCTAACACTAAAGAAAATGGTATTGGATGAAGGGTACAAGACTCGTCTCAGTATACATCCTGAGATGACTAAGATATACTAGGGTCTAAAGAAGTTCTTCTAGAGGTTGGTCATGAAGAATGATGTTGCTCAATATGTTGTTGCTCGTTTAACCTAGCAGAAGGCTAAGGTGGAGCATTAGAAACCGTGTGAGATATTACAACAGATGGAGATTCTCGAGTGAAATTGGGATAAGATTTCTATGGGTTTTGTTATCCATCTGTCATGGCAATCATAGGGCATGATTCGATTTGGGTGATTGTAGATAAATTGATGAAGAGTGCTCACTTTTAGCTAGTTAACTTAAGGATTTTCCATGGCTATGTTGGCCTCGTTGTACATTAAAGAGATAGTATGATTGCATGGAGTGTTGTCTAGTATCATTTCGGATAGAGACCCTAGGTTCATCTTTAGATTTTAGTAGACACTACAAGAGGTGCTAAATACCAAGTTAAGATTGAGCTCGACCTACCATCCTTAGATAGACAGGACAATTCGAGAGAAAATTATAATCACTAGAAAATTTGTTGAGATTTTGTGAAATGGATCATCTAGGAAGCTGAGATGAAATCCTTCCTTTAGTGGAGTTCACTTATAACAACAACTATCATGCCAACATTGGGATAGAACCATATAAAGTATTATATGTATAGAAATACAAGACACCTTTATCCTGGTACCATAATGGTGAACAAGTGTTAGTAAGACTCGAGTTGTTACAACTGACTACAAAGAAGAATTAAGAGATTCGGGAGAAAATGGTGACTGCTATGAGTAGGAAGAAATCATATAAAAAAAATCGAAGACAAATGCTTTTGGAGTTTAATATGGGAGAATATGTTTTCATGAGAGTAAAGTTTGCTATAAGAGTTGGTCAAACTATAAAATCTAGGAAATTGACTATGAAATTCATTGAGCCATATCAAATTCTCTGGAAGATTGGTGCAGTGGCTTATGAGTTGGCTTTGTCCCTCATTTGGAAAATCTACATAACATTAAGGAAATAAGTGCATGATCCAGTCCATAGTTTGGAGTAAGACAATCTACAAATTAGAGAAGACCTATCTACAAAAATCAAGCCGTAAAAGTGATTAATTTTCAGATGAAGCAACTCTGAGACAAAATGAATTACATGAGTTAGGTGGTGTAGAATGACCAGATGGGTAAATTACTTAGGAACTAAAGAACCAAATGAGAGAATCATATCCATTTATGTTTGTTGGTAAGTCAATTTTCGAGGACGAAAATTTTTAATGGTGGGAAGATTGTAACACTCCAATATTTTAAATTATAAAGATATAAGAATATAAACATATTATATTATAAAGATATTTTGTTATAAGGATATTAGATTGATAAAAATATTCGAGTTATAAAGATATTCGATTATAAAAATATTATATTATAAATATATTTTGTTATAAGGATATTAGATTGATAAAAATATTCAGTTATAAAGATATTCGATTATAAAAATATTATATTATAAAAATATTATATTATAAAGATGTTCAGTTATAAAAATATTAGATTATAAAGATAATACAATATATAAAAACAAAAGACTGGTTGGGTAGTTTGTTTTCACATACCTCCATTCTCTCTATTCTCTCTCCATTCTCTCTACATTTTCTCTAAGGTTTAAATACTGAAAACCCTAACGGTTTCTAGATCCATAATAAGCAATAGAACTCTAACAATATAAGGAGGAGTTCTACCCGATCAGTTTTGAGAACGGGTAAGTCTAGGTCCGTTTATTCTTAAGAATTTTCTTTTGGAATGTTTATGGTCTTTGAAGATTTTTTCTCAATAAATTCTCTTTATGGGGAGATGCTATCTAGAATTTTGAAATAAAAGAGAAGCTAAGGTTTGGGATTTGCAGTTTGTTTTCATCTGATCGAGGAACAAAGAAAATCCAGGTTAGGGAAGTTAATGTTCAAAAATATATAAATTGATATTAAGAAAATTAATGTTATATATATATATAATTAGTATGCTTTGTACATTATTGTTGTATTGAGTGTAATGTGTGAAAAATCTTGTTTTTGTATTGTTTATGATGTTTAAGTTGATTTTTGTTGATAATCAGTGGAATGGAAAATTTGTTTGAGGGGTAGAAAATGAAAGTTTCTTTTCCTGGAGGGTTTTGGTCTCGATCCCATTCTTGTTTATGATTTTAGATTATTATCTCTAAATAAAATTGAGAAAAATTCATTGGTTATGTATGACCTATGATGTTTTTGTGTGTGGGGCCGAGTAGAGCATGGGGTTGGTGCCCATAATCTACCGATATGTTTGTCTGGGGGGCCGAGTAGAGCCTGGGGTTGGTGCCCATAATCTACCGATATGTTTGTGTTGGGCCGAGTAGAGCTTGGGGTCGGTGCCCATAATCTACCGATATGTTTGTGTGTGGGGCCGAGTAGAGCCTGGGGTTGGTGCCCATAATCTACCGATATGTTTGTGTGTGGGGCCGAGTAGAGCCTGGGGTTGGTGCCCATAATCTACCGATATGTTTGTGTTGGGCCGAGTAGAGCCTGGGGTTGGTGCCCATAATCTACCGATATGTTTGTGTGTGGGGCCGAGTAGAGCCTGGGGTTGGTGCCCATAATCTACCGATATGTTTGTGTGTGGGGCCGAGTAGAGCCTAGGGTTGGTGCCCATAATCTACCGATATGTTTGTGTGTGGGGTCGAGTAGAGCCTGGGGTTGGTGCCCATAATCTACCGATATGTTTGTGTTGGGCCGAGTAGAGCCTGGGGTTGGAGCCCATAATCTACCGATATGTTTGTGTTGGGCCGAGTAGAGCCTAGGGTTGGTGCCCATAATCTACCGATATGTTTGTGTGTGGGGCCGAGTAGAGCCTAGGGTTGGTGCCCATAATCTACCGATATGTTTGTGTGTGGGCCGAGTAGAGCCTGGGGTTGGTGCCCATAATCTACCGATATGTTTGGTGTGGGGCCAAGTAGAGCCTGGGGGTGGTGCCTATAATCTACCGATATGTTTGTGTGGGGCCGAGTAGAGCCTGGGGTTGGTGCCCATAATCTACCGATATGTTTGTGTGGGGCCGAGTAGAGCCTGGGGTTGGTGCCCATAATCTACTTATGTGTGTTAATGAGAATGTTGTGAGTATGTGTATTACATGATAATATGATTTGTGTTGTTACTTTTCAATTATTAAAGATGCATTAAATTTTAAAGCATTTAAGTATGTTCTATGATTAATGTGCATGAGAATGATATGATGATGAATAGTACATGATGTTATTATTTTGTGTTGTTATATTTTTGAATGATTAGCTTACCCTACAATTGCCGATTGTTTGGCCTACGATGATCGTGTTTTGCTACACGGGAGCAGATATCTTAATAGGTGAGCGAGATGCTTCAGAGTCCCAGGATTATAGTGAAAGATGAAGTAGTAATTATACACATATATTAATATATGTTTTTATTTCTTATAATAGAATTTTGTACTAGTAGAGATTCCCTTTTGTATTGAATACAAATACAAATTTTAAATATAATGTGTTTTATTATCAATTAATACAAGTTACATTTGCATACTAAGTATGATAAAAGTAGCGATTTCTTGGGTCGTTACACAAATTACCTAAAATTGAGTTCTTTTTGTAAAACAAAAGTAGGGATCCAAAATAAAATATCAATTTCGAAATTACAAAAAATTGAGTTCTTTTGCATAAATTAAAAGTACGTATCGAGAATAAAATATAAATTTCAAAATTATGAAAAATTGAGTTTCTTTTCTGTAAAACAAAACTACGGATGAAAAATAATATATCAATTTCGAAATTATTAAAAATTGAATTTTTTTTGTAAAACAAAAGTACGGATCTAAAATAAAATATAAATATCCAAATTACTAAAAATTGAGTTCTTTTTGTAAAACAAAAGTAGGGATCCAAAATAAAATATCAATTTCGAAACTACAAAAAATTGAGTTCTTTTGCATAAAACAAAAATACGTATCTAGAACAAAATATAAATTTCAAAATTATGAAAAATTGAGTTTCTTTTTTGTAAAACAAAACTACGGATGAAAAATAATATATTAATTTCGAAATTATTAAAAATTGAATTTTTTTTGTAAAACAAAAGTATGGATCGAAAATGAAATATAAATATCCAAATTACTAAAAATTGAGTTCTTTTTGTAAAACAAAACTACGGATCCAAAAGAAAATATAAATTTCGAAATTACAAAAAATTGAGTTCTTTTGCATAAAACCAAAGTACATATCGAGAATAAAATACAAATATCCAAATTACTAAAAATTGAGTTCTTTTTGTAAAACAAAAGTAGGGATCCAAAATAAAATATCGATTTCGAAATTACCAAAAATTGAGTTCTTTTGCATAAAACCAAAGTACGTATCTAGAATAAAATATAAATATCAAAATTATGAAAAATTGAGTTTCTTTTTTGTAAAACAAAACTACGGATGAAAAATAATATATCAATATCGAAATTATTAAAAATTGAATTTTTTTTTGTAAAACAAAATTACGGATCGACAATGAAATATAAATAATATCCAAATTACTAAAAATTGAGTTCTTTTTGTAAAACAAAAGTAGGGATCCAAAATAAAATATAAATTTCGAAATTAATAAAAATTGAGTTCTTTTGCATAAAACCAAAGTAATTATCTAGAATAAAATATAAATTTCAAAATTATGAAAAATTGAGTTTCTTTTTTGTAAAACAAAACTACGGATGAATAATAATATATCAATTTCGAAATTATTAAAAATTGAATTTTTTGTGTAAAACAAAGGTACGGATCGAAAATGAAATATAAATATCCAAATTACTACACATTGAGTTCTTTTTGTAAAACAAAAGTAGGGATTCAAAATAAAATATAAATTTCGAAATTACAAAAAATTGAGTTCTTTTGCATAAAACCAAAGTACGTATCTACAATAAAATATAAATTTCCAAATTATGAAAAATTGAGATTCTTTTTTGTAAAACAAAACTACGGATGAATAATAATATATCAATTTCGAAATTATTAAAAATTGAATTTTTTGTGTAAAACTAAAGTACGGATCGAAAATGAAATATAAATATCCAAATTACTACAGATTGAGTTCTTTTTGTAAAACAAAAGTAGGGATTCAAAATAAACTATAACTTTCGAAATTACAAAAAATTGAGTTGTTTTGCATAAAACAAAAGTACGTATCGAGAATAAAATATAAATTTCAAAATTATGAAAAATTAAGTTTCTTTTCTGTAAAACAAAACTACGGATGAAAAATAATATATCAATATCGAAATTATTAAAAATTGAATTTTTTTTGTAAAACAAAAGTACGGATCGAAAATAAAATATAAATATCCAAATTACTAAAAATTGAGTTCTTTTTATAAAACAAAAGTAGGGATCCAAAGTAAAATATCAATTTCGAAATTACAAAAAATTGGGTTCTTTTGCATAAAACAAAAGTACGTATCTAGAACAAAATATAAATTTCAAAATTATGAAAAATTGAGTTTCTTTTTTGCAAAACAAAAGTACGGATGAATAATAATATATCAATATCGAAATTATTAAAAATTGAATTTTTTTTTGTAAAACAAAAGTACGGATTGAAAATGAAATATAAATAATATCCAAATTACTAAAAATTGAGTTCTTTTTCTAAAACAAATGTAGGGATCCAAAATAAAATATAAATTTCGAAATTACAAAAAATTGAGTTCTTTTGCATAAAACCAAAGTAATTATCTAGAATAAAATATAAATTTCAAAATTATGAAAAATTGAGTTTCTTTTTTGTAAAACAAAACTACGGATGAATAGTAATATATCAATTTCGAAATTATTAAAAATTGAATTTTTTGTGTAAAACAAAAGTACTGGATCGAAAATGAAATATAAATATCCAAATTACTACAGATTGAGTTCTTTTGTAAAACAAAAGTAGGGATTCAAAATAAAATATAAATTTCGAAATTACAAAAATTGAGTTCTTTTGCATAAAACCAAAGTACGTATCTAGAATAAAATATAAATTTCAAAATTATGAAAAATTGAGATTCTTTTTTGTAAAACAAAACTACGGATGAAAAATAATATATCAAGTTCGAAATTATTAAAAATTGAATTTTTTTTGTAAAACAAAAGTACGGATCGAAAATGTATCCAAATTACTAAAAATTGAGTTCTTTTTGTAAAATGAAAGTAGGATCCAAAATAAAATATAAATTTCGAAATTACAAAAAATTGAGTTCTTTTGCATAAAACCAAAGTACATATCGAGAATAAAATATAAATATCCAAATTACTACAGATTGAGTTCTTTTTGTTAAACAAAAGTAGGGATCCAAAATAAAATATCAATTTCGAAATTACAAGAAATTGAGTTCTTTTGCATAAAACAAAACTACGTAGCTAGAAGAAAATATAAATTTCCAAATTTTGAAAAATTGAGTTTCTTTTTTGTAAAACAAAACTACGGATCAAAAATAATATATCAATTTCGAAATTATTAAAAATTGATTTTTTCTTTGTAAAACAAAAGTACTGATCGAAAATGAAATATAAATATCCAAATTACTAAAAATTGAGTTCTTTTTGTAAAACAAAAGTAGGGATCCAAAATAAAATATCGATTTCGAAATTACCAAAAATTGAGTTCTTTTGCATAAAACCAAAGTACGTATCTAGAATAAAATATAAATTTCAAAATTATGAAAAATTGAGTTTCTTTTTTGTAAAACCAAACTACGGATGAAAAATAATATATCAATTTCGAAATTATTAAAAATTGAATTTTTTTTGTAAAACAAAAGTACGGATCGAAAATAAAATATAAATATCCAAATTACTAAAAATTGAGTTCTTTTTGTAAAACAAAAGTAGGGATTCAAAATAAAATATAAATTTCGAAATTACAAAAAATTGAGTTCTTTTGCACAAAACCAAAGTACGTATCTAGAATAAAATATAAATTTCAAAATTATGAAAAATTGAGTTTCTTTTTTGTAAAACAAAACTACGGATGAAAAATAATATATCAATTTCGAAATTATTAAAAATTGAATTTTTTTTTGTAAAACAAAAGTACGGATCGAAAATGAAATGTAAATATCCAAATTAATAAAAATTGAGTTCTTTTTGTAAAACAAAAGTAGGGATCCAAAATAAAATATAAATTTCGAAATTACAAAAATTGAGTTGTTTTGCATAAAACCAAAGTACGTATCTAGAATAAAATATAAATTTCAAAATTATGAAAAATTGAGTTCCTTTTTTGCAAAACAAAACTACGGATGAATAATAATATATCAATTTCGAGATTATTAAAAATTGAATTTTTTGTGTAAAACAAAAGTACGGATCGAAAATGAAATATAAATATCCAAATTACTACAGATTGAGTTTTTTTTGTAAAACAAAAGTAGGGATGCAAAATAAAATATCAATTTCGAAATTAATAAAAATTGAGTTCTTTTGCATAAAACAAAAGTACGTATCGCGAATAAAATATAAATTTCAAAATTATGAAAAATTGAGATTCTTTTTTGTAAAACAAAACTACGGATGAAAAATAATATATCAAGTTCGAAATTATTAAAAATTGAATTTTTTTTTTGAAACAAAAGTACGGATCGAAAATGAAATATAAATATCCAAATTACTAAAAATTGAGTTCTTTTTGTAAAACAAAAGTAGGGATGCAAAATAAAATATCAATTTCGAAATTACAAAAAATTGACTTCTTTTGCATAAAACCAAAGTACATAACGAGAATAAAATATAAATATCCTAATTACTAAAAATTGAGTTCTTTTTGTAAAACAAAAGTAGGGATCCAAAATAAAATATCAATTTCGAAATTACAAGAAATTGAGTTCTTTTGCATAAAACAAAACTACGTATCTAGAAGAAAATATAAATTTCAAAATATTGAAAAATTGAGTTTCTTTTTTGCAAAACAAAAGTACGGATGAATAATAATATATCAATATCGAAATTATTAAAAATTGAATTTTTTTTGTAAAACAAAAGTACGGATTGAAAATGAAATATAAATAATATCCAAATTACTAAAAATTGAGTTCTTTTTCTAAAACAAATGTAGGGATCCAAAATAAAATATAAATTTCGAAATTACAAAAAATTGAGTTCTTTTGCATAAAACCAAAGTAATTATCTAGAATAAAATATAAATTTCAAAATTATGAAAAATTGAGTTTCTTTTTTGTAAAACAAAACTACGGATGAATAGTAATATATCAATTTCGAAATTATTAAAAATTGAATTTTTTGTGTAAAACAAAAGTACGGATCGAAAATGAAATATAAATATCCAAATTACTACAGATTGAGTTCTTTTTGTAAAACAAAAGTAGGGATTCAAAATAAAATATAAATTTCGAAATTACAAAAAATTGAGTTCTTTTGCATAAAACCAAAGTACGTATCTAGAATAAAATATAAATTTCAAAATTATGAAAAATTGAGTTTCTTTTTTGTAAAACAAAACTACGGATGAAAAATAATATATCAAGTTCGAAATTATTAAAAATTGAATTTTTTTTGTAAAACAAAAGTACGGATCGAAAATGTATCCAAATTACTAAAAATTGAGTTCTTTTTGTAAAATGAAAGTAGGATCCAAAATAAAATATAAATTTCGAAATTACAAAAAATTGAGTTCTTTTGCATAAAACCAAAGTACATATCGAGAATAAAATATAAATATCCAAATTACTACAGATTGAGTTCTTTTTGTTAAACAAAAGTAGGGATCCAAAATAAAATATCAATTTCGAAATTACAAGAAATTGAGTTCTTTTGCATAAAACAAAACTACGTAGCTAGAAGAAAATATAAATTTCCAAATTTTGAAAAATTGAGTTTCTTTTTGTAAAACAAAACTACGGATCAAAAATAATATATCAATTTCGAAATTATTAAAAATTGATTTTTTCTTTGTAAAACAAAAGTACGATCGAAAATGAAATATAAATATCCAAATTACTAAAAATTGAGTTCTTTTTGTAAAACAAAAGTAGGGATCCAAAATAAAATATCGATTTCGAAATTACCAAAAATTGAGTTCTTTTGCATAAAACCAAAGTACGTATCTAGAATAAAATATAAATTTCAAAATTATGAAAAATTGAGTTTCTTTTTGTAAAACCAAACTACGGATGAAAAATAATATATCAATTTCGAAATTATTAAAAATTGAATTTTTTTGTAAAACAAAAGTACTTGATCGAAAATGAAATATAAATATCCAAATTACTACAGATTGAGTTCTTTTTGTAAAACAAAAGTAGGGATTCAAAATAAAATATAAATTTCGAAATTACAAAAATTGAGTTCTTTTGCACAAAACCAAAGTACGTATCTAGAATAAAATATAAATTTCAAAATTATGAAAAATTGAGTTTCTTTTTTGTAAAACAAAACTACGGATGAAAAATAATATATCAATTTCGAAATTATTAAAAATTGAATTTTTTTTGTAAAACAAAAGTACGGATCGAAAATGAAATATAAATATCCAAATTACTAAAAATTGAGTTCTTTTTGTAAAACAAAAGTAGGGATCCAAAATAAAATATAAATTTCGAAATTACAAAAATTGAGTTGTTTTGCATAAAACCAAAGTACGTATCTAGAATAAAATATAAATTTCAAAATTATGAAAAATTGAGTTCCTTTTTGCAAAACAAAACTACGGATGAATAATAATATATCAATTTCGAGATTATTAAAAATTGAATTTTTGTGTAAAACAAAAGTACGGATCGAAAATGAAATATAAATATCCAAATTACTACAGATTGAGTTTTTTTGTAAAACAAAAGTAGGGATGCAAAATAAAATATCAATTTCGAAATTAATAAAAATTGAGTTCTTTTGCATAAAACAAAAGTACGTATCGCGAATAAAATATAAATTTCAAAATTATGAAAAATTGAGTTTCTTTTTTGTAAAACAAAACTACGGATGAAAAATAATATATCAAGTTCGAAATTATTAAAAATTGAATTTTTTTTTGAAACAAAAGTACGGATCGAAAATGAAATATAAATATCCAAATTACTAAAAATTGAGTTCTTTTGTAAAACAAAAGTAGGGATGCAAAATAAAATATCAATTTCGAAATTACAAAAATTGACTTCTTTTGCATAAAACCAAAGTACATAACGAGAATAAAATATAAATATCCTAATTACTAAAAATTGAGTTCTTTTTGTAAAACAAAAGTAGGGATCCAAAATAAAATATCAATTTCGAAATTACAAGAAATTGAGTTCTTTTGCATAAAACAAAACTACGTATCTAGAAGAAAATATAAATTTCAAAATATTGAAAAATTGAGTTTCTTTTTGTAAAACAAAACTACTGGACGAAAAATAATATATCATTTTCGAAATTATTAAAAACTGATTTTTTTTTTGTAAAACAAAAGTACAATAAAAAATGAAATATAAATATCCAAATTACTAAAAATTGAGTTCTTTTTGTAAAACAAAAGTAGGGATCCAAAATAAAATATCGATTTCGAAATTACCAAAAATTGAGTTCTTTTGCATAAAACCAAAGTACGTATCTAGAATAAAATATAAATTTCAAAATTATGAAAAATTGAGTTTCTTTTTGTAAAACCAAACTACGGATGAAAAATAATATATCAATTTCGAAATTATTAAAAATTGAATTTTTTTTTGTAAAACAAAAGTACGGATCGAAAATGAAATATAAATATCCAAATTACTACAGATTGAGTTCTTTTTGTAAAACAAAAGTAGGGATTCAAAATAAAATATAAATTTCGAAATTACAAAAAATTGAGTTCTTTTGCACAAAACCAAAGTACGTATCTAGAATAAAATATAAATTTCAAAATTATGAAAAATTGAGTTTCTTTTTTGTAAAACAAAACTACGGATGAAAAATAATATATCAATTTCGAAATTATTAAAAATTGAATTTTTTTTTGTAAAACAAAAGTACGGATCGAAAATGAAATGTAAATATCCAAATTAATAAAAATTGAGTTCTTTTTGTAAAACAAAAGTAGGGATCCAAAATAAAATATAAATTTCGAAATTACAAAA
The DNA here is from genome assembly GCA_030347555.1 of Lablab purpureus. Taxonomy (NCBI): domain Eukaryota; kingdom Viridiplantae; phylum Streptophyta; class Magnoliopsida; order Fabales; family Fabaceae; genus Lablab; species Lablab purpureus. The sequence goes on along the minus strand of CM059257.1, from coordinate 13,681,536 downwards.
AATTGAGTTGTTTTGCATAAAACCAAAGTACGTATCTAGAATAAAATATAAATTTCAAAATTATGAAAAATTGAGTTCCTTTTTTGCAAAACAAAACTACGGATGAATAATAATATATCAATTTCGAGATTATTAAAAATTGAATTTTTGTGTAAAACAAAAGTACTGGATCGAAAATGAAATATAAATATCCAAATTACTACAGATTGAGTTTTTTTGTAAAACAAAAGTAGGGATGCAAAATAAAATATCAATTTCGAAATTAATAAAAATTGAGTTCTTTTGCATAAAACAAAAGTACGTATCGCGAATAAAATATAAATTTCAAAATTATGAAAAATTGAGTTTCTTTTTGTAAGACAAAACTACGGATGAATAATAATATATCAATTTTGAAATTATTAAAAATTGAATTTTTGTGTAAAACAAAAGTACGGATCGAAAATGAAATATAAATATCCAAATTACTAAAAATTGAGTTATGTTTGTAAAACAAAAGTACGGATCCAAAATAAAATATAAATTTTGAAATTACAAAAATTGAGTTCTTTTGCATAAAACCAAAGTACGTATCTAGAATAAAATATAAATTTCAAAATTATGAAAAATTGAGTTTCTTTTTTGTAAAACAAAACTACGGATGAATAATAATATATCAATTTCGAAATTATTAAAAATTGAATTTTTTGTGTAAAACAAAAGTACGGATCGAAAATGAAATATAAATATCCAAATTACTACAATTTGAGTTCTTTTTGTAAAACAAAAGTAGGGATTCAAAATAAAATATAAATTTCGAAATTACAAAAAATTGAGTTCTTTTGCACAAAACCAAAGTACGTATCTAGAATAAAATATAAATTTCAAAATTATGAAAAATTGAGTTTCTTTTTTGTAAAACAAAACTACGGACGAAAAATAATACATCACTTTTGAAATTACTAAAAACTGATTTTTTTTTTGTAATACAAAAGTACGGATCGAAAATGAAATATAAATATCCAAATTACTAAAAATTGAGTTCTTTTTGTAAAACAAAAGTAGGGATGCAAAATAAAATATCAATTTCGAAATTAATAAAAATTGAGTTCTTTTGCAGAAAACAAAAGTACGTATCTAGAATAAAATATAAATTTCAAAATTATGAAAAATTGAGTTTCTTTTTTGTAAAACAAAACTACAGATGAATAATAATATATCAATTTTGAAATTATTAAAAATTGAATTTTTTGTGTAAAACAAAAGTACGGATCGAAAATGAAATACAAACATCCAAATTACTACAGATTGAGTTCTTTTTGTAAAACAAAAGTAGGGATTCAAAATAAAATATAAATTTCGAAATTACAAAAAATTGAGTTCTTTTGCATAAAACCAAAGTACGTATCTACAATAAAATATAAATTTCCAAATTATGAAAAATTGAGTTTCTTTTTTGTAAAACAAAACTACGGATCAAAAATAATATATCAATTTCGAAATTATTAAAAATTGAATTTTCTTTGTAAAACAAAAGTACGGATCGAAAATGAAATATAAATATCCAAATTACTAAAAATTGAGTTCTTTTTGTAAAACAAAAGTAGGGATTCAAAATAAAATATAAATTTCGAAATTACAAAAAATTGAGTTCTTTTGCATAAAACCAAAGTACGTATCTAGAATAAAATATAAATTTCAAAATTATGAAAAATTGAGTTTCTTTTTTGTAAAACAAAACTACGGATGAAAAATAATATATCAATTTCGAAATTATTAAAAATTGAATTTTTTTTTGTAAAACAAAAGTATGGATCGAAAATGAAATATAAATATCCAAATTAATAAAAATTGAATTCTTTTTGTAAAACAAAAGTAGGGATCCAAAATAAAATATAAATTTCGAAATTACAAAAAATTGAGTTGTTTTGCATAAAACCAAAGTACGTATCTAGAATAAAATATAAATTTCAAAATTATGAAAAATTGAGTTCCTTTTTTGCAAAACAAAACTACGGATGAATAATAATATATCAATTTCGAGATTATTAAAAATTGAATTTTTTGTGTAAAACAAAAGTACGGATCGAAAATGAAATATAAATATCCAAATTACTACAGATTGAGTTTTTTTTATAAAACAAAAGTAGGGATTCAAAATAAAATATAAATTTCGAAATTACAAAAAATTGAGTTCTTTTGCATAAAACCAAAGTACGTATCTAGAATAAAATATAAATTTCAAAATTATGAAAAATTGAGATTCTTTTTTGTAAAACAAAACTACGGATGAAAAATAATATATCAAGTTCGAAATTATTAAAAATTGAATTTTTTTTTTGAAACAAAAGTACGGATCGAAAATGAAATATAAATATCCAAATTACTAAAAATTGAGTTCTTTTTGTAAAACAAAAGTAGGGATGCAAAATAAAATATCAATTTCGAAATTACAAAAAATTGACTTCTTTTGCATAAAACCAAAGTACATAACGAGAATAAAATATAAATATCCTAATTACTAAAAATTGAGTTCTTTTTGTAAAACAAAAGTAGGGATCCAAAATAAAATATCAATTTCGAAATTACAAGAAATTGAGTTCTTTTGCATAAAACAAAACTACGTATCTAGAAGAAAATATAAATTTCAAAATATTGAAAAATTGAGTTTCTTTTTTGTAAAACAAAACTACGGACGAAAAATAATATATCATTTTCGAAATTATTAAAAACTGATTTTTTTTTTGTAAAACAAAAGTACAATAAAAAATGAAATATAAATATCCAAATTACTAAAAATTGAGTTCTTTTTGTAAAACAAAAGTAGGGATCCAAAATAAAATATCGATTTCGAAATTACCAAAAATTGAGTTCTTTTGCATAAAACCAAAGTACGTATCTAGAATAAAATATAAATTTCAAAATTATGAAAAATTGAGTTTCTTTTTTGTAAAACCAAACTACGGATGAAAAATAATATATCAATTTCGAAATTATTAAAAATTGAATTTTTTTGTAAAACAAAAGTACTGGATCGAAAATGAAATATAAATATCCAAATTACTACAGATTGAGTTCTTTTTGTAAAACAAAAGTAGGGATTCAAAATAAAATATAAATTTCGAAATTACAAAAAATTGAGTTCTTTTGCACAAAACCAAAGTACGTATCTAGAATAAAATATAAATTTCAAAATTATGAAAAATTGAGTTTCTTTTTTGTAAAACAAAACTACGGATGAAAAATAATATATCAATTTCGAAATTATTAAAAATTGAATTTTTTTGTAAAACAAAAGTACGGATCGAAAATGAAATGTAAATATCCAAATTAATAAAAATTGAGTTCTTTTTGTAAAACAAAAGTAGGGATCCAAAATAAAATATAAATTTCGAAATTACAAAAATTGAGTTGTTTTGCATAAAACCAAAGTACGTATCTAGAATAAAATATAAATTTCAAAATTATGAAAAATTGAGTTCCTTTTTTGCAAAACAAAACTACGGATGAATAATAATATATCAATTTCGAGATTATTAAAAATTGAATTTTTTGTGTAAAACAAAAGTACGGATCGAAAATGAAATATAAATATCCAAATTACTACAGATTGAGTTTTTTTTGTAAAACAAAAGTAGGGATGCAAAATAAAATATCAATTTCGAAATTAATAAAAATTGAGTTCTTTTGCATAAAACAAAAGTACGTATCGCGAATAAAATATAAATTTCAAAATTATGAAAAATTGAGTTTCTTTTTTGTAAGACAAAACTACGGATGAATAATAATATATCAATTTTGAAATTATTAAAAATTGAATTTTTTGTGTAAAACAAAAGTACGGATCGAAAATGAAATATAAATATCCAAATTACTAAAAATTGAGTTCTGTTTGTAAAACAAAAGTACGGATCCAAAATAAAATATAAATTTTGAAATTACAAAAAATTGAGTTCTTTTGCATAAAACCAAAGTACGTATCTAGAATAAAATATAAATTTCAAAATTATGAAAAATTGAGTTTCTTTTTTGTAAAACAAAACTACGGATGAATAATAATATATCAATTTCGAAATTATTAAAAATTGAATTTTTTGTGTAAAACAAAAGTACGGATCGAAAATGAAATATAAATATCCAAATTACTACAATTTGAGTTCTTTTTGTAAAACAAAAGTAGGGATTCAAAATAAAATATAAATTTCGAAATTACAAAAAATTGAGTTCTTTTGCACAAAACCAAAGTACGTATCTAGAATAAAATATAAATTTCAAAATTATGAAAAATTGAGTTTCTTTTTTGTAAAACAAAACTACGGACGAAAAATAATACATCACTTTTGAAATTACTAAAAACTGATTTTTTTTTTGTAAAACAAAAGTACGGATCGAAAATGAAATATAAATATCCAAATTACTAAAAATTGAGTTCTTTTTGTAAAACAAAAGTAGGGATGCAAAATAAAATATCAATTTCGAAATTAATAAAAATTGAGTTCTTTTGCATAAAACAAAAGTACGTATCTAGAATAAAATATAAATTTCAAAATTATGAAAAATTGAGTTTCTTTTTTGTAAAACAAAACTACAGATGAATAATAATATATCAATTTTGAAATTATTAAAAATTGAATTTTTTGTGTAAAACAAAAGTACGGATCGAAAATGAAATATAAATATCCAAATTACTACAGATTGAGTTCTTTTTGTAAAACAAAAGTAGGGATTCAAAATAAAATATAAATTTCGAAATTACAAAAAATTGAGTTCTTTTGCATAAAACCAAAGTACGTATCTACAATAAAATATAAATTTCCAAATTATGAAAAATTGAGTTTCTTTTTTGTAAAACAAAACTACGGATCAAAAATAATATATCAATTTCGAAATTATTAAAAATTGAATTTTCTTTGTAAAACAAAAGTACGGATCGAAAATGAAATATAAATATCCAAATTACTAAAAATTGAGTTCTTTTTGTAAAACAAAAGTACGGATCCAAAATAAAATATAAATTTCGAAATTACAAAAAATTGAGTTCTTTTGCATAAAACCAAAGTACATATCGAGAATAAAATATAAATATCCAAATTACTAAAAATTGAGTTCTTTTTGTAAAACAAAAGTAGGGATCCAAAATAAAATATCAATTTCGAAATTACAAGAAATTGAGTTCTTTTGCATAAAACAAAACTACGTATCTAGAAGAAAATATAAATTTCAAAATATTGAAAAATTGAGTTTCTTTTTTGTAAAACAAAACTACGGACGAAAAATAATATATCAATTTCAAAATTATTAAAAATTGAATTTTTTTTTGTAAAACAAAAGTACTGATCGAAAATGAAATATAAATATCCAAATTTCTAAAAATTGAGTTCTTTTTGTAAAACAAAAGTAGGGATGCAAAATAAAATATCAATGTCGAAATTACAGAAAATTGAGTTCTTTTGCATAAAACCAAAGTACATAACGAGAATAAAATATAAATATCCAAATTACTAAAAATTGAGTTCTTTTTGTAAAACAAAAGTAGGGATCCAAAATAAAATATCAATTTCGAAATTACAAGAAATTGAGTTCTTTTGCATAAAAACAAACTACGTATCTAGAAGAAAATATAAATTTCAAAATATTGAAAAATTGAGTTTCTTTTTTGTAAAACAAAACTACGGACGAAAAATAATATATCATTTTCGAAATTATTAAAAACTGATTTTTTTTTTGTAAAACAAAAGTACAATCGAAAATGAAGTATAAATATCCAAATTACTAAAAATTGAGTTCTTTTTGTAAAACAAAATTAGGGATCCAAAATAAAATATCGATTTCGAAATTACCAAAAAATTGAGTTCTTTTGCATAAAACCAAAGTACGTATCTAGAATAAAATATAAATTTCAAAATTATGAAAAATTGAGTTTCTTTTTTGTAAAACAAAACTACGGATGAACAATAATATATCAATTTCGAAATTATTAAAAATTGAATTTTTTGTGTAAAACTAAAGTACGGATCGAAAATGAAATATAAATATCCAAATTACTACAGATTGAGTTCTTTTTGTAAAACAAAAGTAGGGATTCAAAATAAACTATAACTTTCGAAATTACAAAAAATTGAGTTCTTTTGCGTAAAACAAAAGTACGTATCGAGAATAAAATATAAATTTCAAAATTATGAAAAATTAAGTTTCTTTTCTGTAAAACAAAACTACGGATGAAAAATAATATATCAATATCGAAATTATTAAAAATTGAATTTTTTTTGTAAAACAAAAGTACAGATCGAAAATAAAATAAAAATACCCAAATTACTAAAAATTGAGTTCTTTTTATAAAACAAAAGTAGGGATCCAAAGTAAAATATCAATTTCGAAATTACAAACAATTGGGTTCTTTTGCATAAAACAAAAGTACGTATCTAGAACAAAATATAAATTTCAAAATTATGAAAAATTGAGTTTCTTTTTTGCAAAACAAAAGTACGGATGAATAATAATATATCAATTTCGAAATTATTAAAAATTGAATTTTTTGTGTAAAACAAAAGTACGGATCGAAAATGAAATATAAATATCCAAATTACTACAGATTGAGTTCTTTTTGTAAAACAAAAGTAGGGATTCAAAATAAAATATAAATTTCGAAATTACAAAAAATTGATTTCTTTTGCATAAAACCAAAGTATGTATCTAGAATACAATATAAATTTCAAAATTATGAAAAATTGAGTTGCTTTTTTGTAAAACAAAACTACGGATGAAAAATAATATATCAACTTCGAAATTATTAAAAATTGAATTTTTTTTGTAAAACAAAAGTACGGATCGAAAATGAAATATAAATATCCCAATTACTAAAAATTGAGTTCTTTTTGTAAAACAAAAGTAGGGATCCAAAATAAAATATCAATTTCGAAATTACAAAAAATTGAGTTCTTTTGCATAAAACAAAACTACGTATCTAGAAGAAAATATAAATTTCAAAATTATGAAAAATTGAGTTTCTTTTTTGTAAAACAAAACTACGGACGAAAAATAATACATCAATTTTGAAATTACTAAAAACTGATTTTTTTTTGTAAAACAAAAGTACGGATCGAAAATGAAATATAAATATCCAAATTACTAAAAATTGAGTTCTTTTTGTAAAACAAAAGCAGGGATGCAAAATAAAATATCAATTTCGAAATTAATAAAAATTGAGTTCTTTTGCATAAAACAAAAGTACGTATCTAGAATAAAATATAAATTTCAAAATTATGAAAAATTGAGTTTCTTTTTTGTAAAACAAAACTACGGATGAATAATAATATATCAATTTTGAAATTATTAAAAATTGAATTTTTTGTGTAAAACAAAAGTACGGATCGAAAATGAAATACAAACATCCAAATTACTACAGATTGAGTTCTTTTTGTAAAACAAAAGTAGGGATTCAAAATAAAATATAAATTTCGAAATTACAAAAAATTGAGTTCTTTTGCATAAAACCAAAGTACGTATCTACAATAAAATATAAATTTCCAAATTATGAAAAATTGAGTTTCTTTTTTGTAAAACAAAACTACGGATCAAAAATAATATATCAATTTCGAAATTATTAAAAGATGAATTTTCTTTGTAAAACAAAAGTACGGATCGAAAATGAAATATAAATATCCAAATTACTAAAAATTGAGTTCTTTTTGTAAAACAAAAGTACGGATCCAAAATAAAATATAAATTTCGAAATTACAAAAAATTGAGTTCTTTTGCATAAAACCAAAGTACGTATCTAGAATAAAATATCAATTTCGAAATTACAAGAAATTGAGTTCTTTTGCATAAAACAAAACTACGTATCTAGAAGAAAATATAAATTTCAAAATATTGAAAAATTGAGTTTCTTTTTTGTAAAACAAAACTACGGACGAAAAATAATATATCATTTTCGAAATTATTAAAAACTGACCTTTTTTTTGTAAAACAAAAGTACAATCGAAAATGAAATATAAATATCCAAATTACTAAAGATTGAGTTCTTTTTGTAAAACAAAAGTAGGGATCCAAAATAAAATATCGATTTCGAAATTACCCAAAATTAAGTTCTTTTGCATAAAACCAAAGTACGTATCTAGAATAAAATATAAATTTCAAAATTATGAAAAATTGAGTTTCTTTTTTGTAAAACCAAACTACGGATGAAAAATAATATATCAATTTCGAAATTATTAAAAATTGAATTTTTTTTTGTAAAACCAAAGTACGGATCGAAAATGAAATATAAATATTCAAATTACTAAAGATTGAGTTCTTTTTGTAAAAAAAAAGTAGGGATCCAAAATAAAATATCAATTTCGAAATTACAAAAAATTGAGTTCTTTTGCATAAAACAAAAGTACGTATCTAGAAGAAAATATAAATTTCAAAATTATGAAAAATTGAGTTTCTTTTTTGTAAAACAAAACTACGGACGAAAAATAATATATCAATTTCAAAATTTTTAAAAGTTGAATTTTTTTTTGTAAAACAAAAGTACTGATCCAAAATGAAATATAAATATCCAAATTTCTAAAAATTGAGTTCTTTTTGTAAAACAAAAGTAGGGATGCAAAATAAAATATCAATTTCGAAATTACAAAAAATTGAGTTCCTTTGAATAAAACAAAAGTACGTATCTAGAATAAAATATAAATTTCAAAATTATGGAAAATTGAGTTTCCTTTTTGTAAAACAAAACTACGGATGAAAAATAATATATCAATTTCGAAATTATTAAAAATTGAATTTTTTTTGTAAAACAAAAGTATGGATCGATAATGAAATATAAATATCCAAATTACTAAAAATTGAGTTCTTTTTGTAAAACAAAAGTAGGGATCCAAAATAAAATATAAATGTCGAAATTACAAAAAATTGAGTTCTTTTGCATAAAACCAAAGTACATATCGAGAATAAAATATAAATATCCAAATTACTAAAAATTGAGGTCTTTTTGTAAAACAAAAGTAGGGATCCAAAATAAAATATCAATTTCGAAAGTACAAAAAATTGAGTTCTTTTGCATAAAACAAAACCACATATCTAGAAGAAAATATAAATTTCAAAATATTGAAAAATTGAGTTTCTTTTTTGTAAAACAAAACTACGGACGAAAAATAATATATCATTTTCGAAATTATTAAAAACTGACTTTTTTTTTGTAAAACAAAAGTACGATCGAAAATGAAATATAAATATCCAAATTACTAAAAATTGAGTTCTTTTTGTAAAACAAAAGTAGGGATCCAAAATAAAATATCGATTTCGAAATTACCAAAAATTGAGTTCTTTGGCATAAAAGAAAAGTACGTATCTAGAAGAAAATATAAATTTCAAAATTATGAAAAATTGAGTTTCTTTTTTGTAAAACAAAACTACGGACGAAAAATAATATATCAATTTCAAAATTATTAAAAATTGAATTTTTTTTTGTAAAACAAAAGTACTGAATGAAAATGAAATATAAATATCCAAATTTCTAAAAATTGAGTTCTTTTTGTAAAACAAAAGTAGGGATGCAAAATAAAATATCAATTTCGAAATGACAAAAAATTGAGTTCTTTTGCATAAAACCAAAGTACATAACGAGAATAAAATATAAATATCCAAATTACTAAAGATTGAGTTCTTTTTGTAAAAACAAAAGTAGGGATCCAAAATAAAATATCAATTTCGAAATTACAAAAAATTGAGTTCTTTTGCATAAAACAAAAGTACGTATCTAGAAGAAAATATAAATTTCAAAATTAAGAAAAATTGAGTTTCTTTTTTGTAAAACAAAACTACGGACGAAAAATAATATATCAATTTCAAAATTATTAAAAATTGATTTTTTTTTTGTAAAACAAAAGTACTGATCGAAAATGAAATATAAATATCCAAATTTCTAAAAATTGAGTTCTTTTTGTAAAACAAAAGTAGGGATGCAAAATAAAATATCAATTTCGAAATTACAAAAAATTGAGTTCCTTTGAATAAAACAAAAGTACGTATCTAGAATAAAATATAAATTTCAAAATTATGGAAAATTGAGTTTCTTTTTTGTAAAACGAAACTACGGATGAAAAATAATATATCAATTTTGAAATTATTAAAAATTGAATTTTTTTGTAAAACAAAAGTACTGGATCGAAAATGAAATATAAATATCCAAATTACTAAAAATTGAGTTCTTTTGTAAAACAAAAGTAGGGATCCAAAATAAAATATAAATTTCGAAATTACAAAAATTGAGTTCTTTTGCATAAAACCAAAGTACATATCGAGAATAAAATATAAATATCCAAATTACTAAAAATTGAGTTCTTTTTGTAAAACAAAAGTAGGGATCCAAAATAAAATATCAATTTCGAAAGTACGAAAAATTGAGTTCTTTTGCATAAAAGAAAACTACGTATCTAGAAGAAAATATAAATTTAAAAATATTGAAAAATTGAGTTTCTTTTTTGTAAAACAAAACTACGGACGAAAAATAATATATCATTTTCGAAAATATTAAAAACTGACTTTTTTTTCGTAAAACAAAAGTACGATCGAAAATGAAATATAAATATCCAAATTACTAAAAATTGAGTTCTTTTTGTAAAACAAAAGTAGGGATCCAAAATAAAATATCGATTTCGAAATTACCAAAAATTGAGTTCTTTGGCATAAAACCAAGGTACGTATCTAGAATAAAATATAAATTTCAAAATTATGAAAAATTGAGTTTCTTTTTTGTAAAACCAAACTACGGATGAAAAATAATATATCAATTTCGAAATTATTAAAAATTGAATTTTTTTTTGTAAAAAAAAAGTACGGATCGAAAATGAAATATAAATATCCAAATTATTAAAGATTGAGTTCTTTTTGTAAAAACAAAAGTAGCGAAGTAAAATAAAATATCAATATCGAAATTACAAAAAATTGAGTTCTTTTGCATAAAACAAAAGTACGTATCTAGAAGAAAATATAAATTTCAAAATTATGAAAAATTGAGTTTCTTTTTTGTAAAACAAAACTACGGACGAAAAATAATATATCAATTTCAAAATTATTAAAAATTGATTTTTTTTTTTGTAAAACAAAAGTACTGATCGAAAATGAAATATAAATATCCAAATTTCTAAAAATTGAGTTATTTTTGTAAAACAAAAGTAGGGATGCAAAATAAAATATCAATTTCGAAATTACAAAAAATTGAGTTCTTTTGAATAAAACAAAAGTACGTATCTAGAATAAAATATAAATTTCAAAATTATGGAAAATTGAGTTTCTCTTTTGTAAAACAAAACTACGGATGAAAAATAATATATCAATTTCGAAATTATTAAAAATTGAATTTTTTTTGTAAAACAAAAGTACGGATCGAAAATGAAATATAAATATCCAAATTACTAAAAATTGAGTTCTTTTTGTAAAACAAAAGTAGGGATCCAAAATAAAATATAAATTTCAAAATTACAAAAAATTGAGTTCTTTTGCATAAAACCAAAGTACATATCGAGAATAAAATACAAATATCCAAATTACTAAAAATTGAGTTCTTTTTGTAAAACAAAAGTAGGGTTCCAAAATAAAATATCAATTTCGAAATTATAAAAAATTGAGTTCTTTTGCATAAAACAAAACTACGTATCTAGAAGAAAATATAAATTTCAAAATATTGAAAAATTGAGTTTCTTTTTTGTAAAACAAAACTACAGACGAAAAATAATATATCATTTTCGAAATTATTAAAAACTGATTTTTTTTTGTAAAACAAAAATACGATCGAAAATGAAAGATAAATATCCAAATTACTAAAGATTGAGTTCTTTTTGTAAAACAAAAGTAGGGATCCAAAATAAAATATCGATTTCGAAATTACCAAAAATTGAGTTCTTTGGCATAAAACCAAAGTACGTATTTAGAATAAAATATAAATTTCAAAATTATGAAAAATTGAGTTTCTTTTTTGTAAAACCAAACTACGGATGAAAAATAATATATCAATTTCGAAATTATTAAAAATTGATTTTTTTTTTGTAAAACAAAAGTACGGATCGAAAATGAAATATAAATATCCAAATTACTAAAGATTGAGTTCTTTTTGTAAAAACAAAAGTAGGGATCCAAAATAAAATATAAATTTCAAAATTACAAAAAATTGAGTTCTTTTGCATAAAACCAAAGTACGTATCTAGAATAAAATATAGATTTCAAAATTATGAAAAATTGAGTTTCTTTTTTGTAAAACCAAACTACGGATGAAAAATAATATATCAATTTCGAAATTATTAAAAATTGAATTTTTTTTTGTAAAACAAAAGTACGGATCGATAATGAAATATAAATATCCAAATTACTAAAGATTGAGTTCTTTTTGTAAAACAAAAGTAGGGATCCAAAATAAAATATCAATTTTGAAATTACAAAAAATTGAGTTCTTTTGCATAAAACAAAAGTACGTATCTAGAACAAAATATAAATTTGAAAATTATGAAAAATTGAGTTTCTTTTTTGTAAAACAAAACTACGGATGAAAAATAATATATCAATTTCGAAATTATTAAAAATTTAATTTTTTTTTGTAAAACAAAACTACGGATCGAAAATGAAATATAAATATCCAAATTACTAAAAATTGAGTTTTTTTGTAAAACAAAAGTACAGATCCAGAATAAAATATAAATTTCGAAATTACAAAAAATTGAGTTCTTTTGCATAAAACCAAAGTACGTATCTAGAATAAAATATAAATTTCAAAATTATGAAAAATTGAGTTTCTCTTTTGTAAAACAAAACTGCGGATGAAAAATAATATATCAATTTCGAAATTATTAAAAATTGAATTTTTTTTTGTAAAAGAAAAGTACGGATCGAAAATAAAATATAAATATCCAAATTACTAAAAATTGAGTTCTTTTTGTAAAACAAAAGTGGTGATCCAAAATAAAATATAAATTTCGAAATTACAAAAAATTGAGTTCTTTTGCATAAAACCAAAGTACATATCGAGGATAAAATATAAATATCCAAATTACTAAAAATTGGGTTCTTTTTGTAAAACAAAAGTAGGGATCCAAAATAAAATATCAATTTTGAAATTACAAAAAATTGAGTTCTTTTGCATAAAACAAAAGTACGTATCGAGAATAAAATATAAATTTCAAAATTATGAAAAATTGAGTTTCTTTTTTTTAAAACAAAACTACGGATGAAAAATAATATATCAATTTCGAAATTATTAAAAATTGAATTTTTTTTGTAAAACAAAAGTACGGATCGAAAATGAAAAATAAATATCCAAATTACTAAAAGATGAGTTCTTTTTGTAAAACAAAAGTAGGGATCCAAAATAAAATATAAATTTCGAAATTACAAAAAATTGAGTTCTTTTGCATAAAACCAAAGTACATATCGAGAATAAAATATAAATATCCAAATTACTAAAAATTGAGTTCTTTTTGTAAAACAAAAGTAGGGATCAAAAATAAAATATCAATTTCGAAATTACATAAAATTGAGTTCTTTTGCATAAAACAAAAGTACGTATCGAGAATAAAATATAAATTTCAAAATTATGAAAAATTGAGATTCTTTTTTGTAAAACAAAACTACGAATGAAAAATAATATATCATTTTCGAAATTATTAAAAATTGAATTTTTTTTGTAAAACAAAAGTACGGATCGAAAATAAAATATAAATATCCAAATTACTAAAAATTGAGTTCTTTGTGTAAAACAAAAGTAGGGATCCAAAATAAAATATAAATTTTGAAATTACAAAAAATTGAGTTCTTTTGCATAAAACCAAAGTACATATCGAGAATAAAAAATAAATATCCAAATTACTAAAAATTGAGTTCTTTTTGTAAAAAAAAGTATGGATCCAAAATAAAATATCAATTTTGAAATTACAAAAAATTGAGTTCATTTGCATAAAACAAAAGTACATATCGAGAATAAAATATAAATTTCAAAATTATGAAAAATTGAGTTTCTTTTTTTTAAAACAAAACTACGGATGAAAAATAATATATCAATTACGAAATTATTAAAAATTGAATTTTTTTTCTAAAACAAAAGTACGGATCGAAAATAAAATATAAATATCCAAATTACTAAAAATTGAGTTCTTTTTGTAAAACAAAACTTGGGATCCAAAATAAAATATCAATTTCAAAATTACAAAAACTTGAGTTCTTTTACATAAACAAAAGTACGTATCTAGAACAAAATATAAATTTGAAAATTATGAAAAATTGAGTTTCTTTTTTGTAAAACAAAACTACGGATGAAAAATAATATACCACTTTCGAAATTATTAAAAATTAAATTTTTTTTGTAAAACAAAAGTACGGATCGAAAATAAAATATAAATATCCAAATTACTAAAAATTGAGTTCTTTTTGTAAAACAAAAGTAGGGATCTAAAATAAAATATCTATTTCGAAATTACAGAAAATTGAGTTCTTTTGCATAAAACAAAAGTACGTATCGAAAATAAAATATAAATTTCAAAATTATGAAAAATTAAGTTTCTTTTTTGTAAAACAAAACTACGGATGAAAAATAATATATCAATTTCGAAATTATTAAAAATTGAATTTTTTTTGTAAAAACAAAAGTACGGATCGAAAATGAAATATAAATATCCAAATTGCTATAAATTTGTTGGCATATTTCAAGTCCAGAGTTTTATGGAGACCTACAGTTTTGATGATGAAGTTTTTAGCAAGTTTCAATCAACATTAAACACTTGTGCCATCTCACAAAGGAAGAAGGTTGCTTGATAAGAAAGGAAAGGCATAAAGAGCATTCAAAGCTTTCAAGAGAGAAGATTGATGAAGATTTTCTCAAGAGCTGAAGGATCAAAGGAAGAAGGTTCTGTTTTGGGTGTTGGATAAAAAGAGTAAGTCATAAATCCCATTCAAGACCTTCCCAAACAAGAGAGCAAGGTGTTTTCTCGCAAAAACATTTTTCTACGCTTTTAATCGATTACCATATGTAGATAATCGATTATTTAACTTAAAATTTGAATTAAAAATGTTTAACGAGCAAAATAATCGATTAAGTGTCTTTGATAATCGATTATATTGATTACAGGTTAATATAATCGATTATGGCCTTAATCTAATCGATTAAATCGAGACGATATTTGTTTTCCAGTTTTTAAACATGATATAATCGATTAAGCTTTTAATATAATCGATTAAATGAGTCGTTTTGCGAAATTAATTCTAAATCAACCTAAGAATGGAAACTTTGGAGCATTTTCGAATTATAAAATGAAAGAGAATGTCTTAGGTTTAACACATCTGAACAAACACAAAATATTCAAAGTGTTTACGCGCCTTAGCTTTTTCAAAGCCGCTTTCCTGCTCTCTTCGATTTGATCAAGTCTTTGGAAGTGGTGATCATTGTGCTTAAGCTTTCTATCCGGCACATTTCAGGTGTATTCTTTTCTTGTTTTACGTAAAGGGAAAATTCATCCCTTGGATGCGTTCTAAGGGAGGTGTTTCATCTCTTGTGTGTCAAGAGAGGTGGGTTTCATCCTCGGTGTGTCATGGGAGGTGTTTCATCCTTAGTGTGTCTAAGGAGGTGTTTCAGTTTATCTTTATTTGTTATTGCATGAATTGGTGTTTGTAATTTCAATTAAAGATAGTGGGGAAAATCATCACGGATTTGTGGTGGTTGGGAGCCTGGATGTAGGATTGGCTTAATCAGAACCAGTATAAATCTCTGTGTTCTTTCTCTTTCTCTTTATCTTTTAATTGTGGATCATTATTACAATTGCTAATCCCAACAGCGTTAATCAAAGGATTGGAAAAATTCACATCCAAGTTTTTGAAAGTTTTTCAAAACACGAAAATTTATTTAAAGAGAAAATTTCTTTAAAAACCCAATTCACCCCCTCTTGGTTTTTACACTGCAGTCTTTATTTAACAATTGGTATCGAGCTGGTTTTTGGAAAGTTATTCAAAAACAAGATCCTTATGGCGAAACAAAAATCAAACTTTTCTTTGAAGGTGCATCTATTCATAGACCACCACTTTTACGGTGAAAACTATCCTTTTTGGAAAAAGAGGATGGAAATTTTCTAAGGTCTAATGATCAAGGCGTTTGGGATCTTTGTTGTAAATGGTCCATTTATTCCTATGGTTGTTGTTGAAGAAGCGCTGGTACCTAAGAAGAAAGCAAATTGGAGCAAGGACGAATACAACCAAAATCAATGCGACATAAGGGCGTGTAACATGATAGCATCTGCCTTAACCATTGATGAGTTTTACAGGTTATCGGATTGCACTACTGCAAAGGAGATGTGGGACACTTTAGAAGTCACACATGAAGGAACGGAAGAAGTGAAACGATCAAGGAAGAACACCTTGATTCAGGAATATGAAATGTTCCGTATGAGCAAAGGAGAAACCATATGCGACGTACAAAGAGATTTACTCACATCGTAAATCATCTCAAGGCGTTAGGTAAGAAATTCGATCTTGAAGAATTAAATGTCAAAATTTTGAAATCTTTGGACGAGGACTTGGCAACCTAAAGTGACGGCCATCACGGAATCAAAGAATCTGTCAAACATGAACATGACAACTCTCTTCGGGAAGCTTAGAGAACATGAAATGGAACTTGGGCGCTTCAAAGGAGAAGAAGAAGAAGTCAAAAGAAAGGTGTTGCTCTTAAGCGGAATCCCAAAGATGAGAGTAGTGACACGGATGATGATCTTGAATGCAGTGACATAAGCTTGTTTGTCAAAAAGTACAAAAAGTTCATCAAGAACAAGAACAAAGGGAATTACAAGAAAGGTAAGAAAACTGAAAACCTAAATTCTCTTGATAATTTTAAATGCTATGGTTGTGGAAAAAGGGGACACTTGAAGTCGGATTGCCCCAACATCAAGAAGGATGAGGAAAAGGCAAAGAAATACAAGAAGCCTTTTGACAAAAAGAAAAAGAAGGCATACATCGCGTGGGAAGATAATGACGTGAGTTCTTCTAGTGCAAGTGAATCAGAAGAAGAAGCCAATATCTGTCTTATGGCGGATGATGATGATGATGCCGAATCCACATGTAGCAAGGTAAGTGATTACGGCCTTCCAAATAATTATGATGATTTGCTTGAAGAGTTTTGGAATTATGTGAAAAATCTGAAAAATTAACTTTCTTTCACAATAAATTAAAAAATGACTACAAGAGTCTTGAAAAGAAAATTTCAGATTTGGAACAAGAGAAAATCGTTTTAAAGGATGATTTGAAAACAACGCTTATCACTTGCAAATGCAAAGCGAAAATTCCTATTTGTGAAAATTGTAGCGTTCTTGCAAACAAAGTTTCTTATCTTGAAAAGTCTCTTTCAAAAATTACAATGGGTAATAATAATTTAAATAATGTTTTGAAAGACAACAAAGGTTTATACGAAAAAGCAGGACTTGGTTACAATTTCAAAAATAAAAATAATTCAAACAAAATTGTTTTTGTTCAAGGAGAATCATCAAATACGAAAAAGGTTTTTGAAGTTCCTTATTTCAAAAATAAAACAAATGAACCTAAAAAGAAGTTTTATAAAAATGCGTACATACCAAGAAAAACAAATGTTCCTACATGTTTTTATTGTATGCATAAAGGTCATTCGGTAAATAGATGCAATATTAAACGTTTTAGTGTTCCTAATGGGAAATATAAATGGGTTCCCAAAGGAAAATCTGTTTCTAACCCATGAGGACCCTAATAAGTGACTTTAGGGGACCTAAATTTTTTTCTTATGATGCGAGGTTGGTCCCAAGTCCAAAAAGTCACTATGGTATCTTGATAGTGGTTGTTCAAGGCACATGACGGGTGATAAAAGCAAATTCAAAAGCTTCAAGAAGAAAGAACAAGGTTTTGTAACCTATGGTGACAACAATAAGGGAAAAATCATTGGTAGCGGAATGGTTGGAGACTCCCTAAAGATTCATGATGTTCTTCTTGTTGATGGATTGAAGCACAATTTGCTAAGCATTAGTCAACTTTGTGATAAAGGTTTAAAGGTAACGTTTGATAGTGATCTTTGCAAAATTCATCACAAGGACTCAAATGAAATCGCCCTCATTGGTAAGAGACATAATAACATTTATTTGATTGATATTGATTGTGCATCTACATCTAATAATCTGCCTTGTTTAGTTGCGAAAGAAGAGGATCCATGGTTATGGCATAGAAGAGCTGCTCACATTCATATGCCTCATCTAAGTAAACTCATATCTAAAGAGTTAGTGATTGGTTTGCCAAAACTGGTTTTTGAAAAGAACAAACTATGTGCAGCTTGTCAAAAGGGAAGCAAGCGAAAAGTTCTTTTAAATCTAAAAATGTTGTTTCCACTTCAAAACCTTTAGAATTACTGCACATGGATTTATTTGGTCCCTCTAGAACAAAAAGTTTTGGTGGCAATTATTATGCTCTTGTGATTGTTGATGATTACTCTAGATTCACTTGGACTCTTTTTCTTTCATCTAAAAGTGATGCTTTTAAAGAATTTAGAAAATTTGCCAAGGTTATTCAAAATGAAAAAGATTTAAAAATCAAGTTTTTACGAAGTGATCATGGCGGTGAATTTCAAAATATTTCTTTTGAAAATTTTTGTGAAGAAAATGGAATTTCTCATAATTTTTCAGCACCAAGAACACCTCAACAAAATGGTGTGGTTGAAAGGAAAAATAGATCTTTGGAAGAACTTGCAAGAACTATGTTGAGCGAAAATAATTTACCTAAATATTTTTGGGCTGATGCTAGTAAGTACCGCATGTCACGTTTTAAACGAGTTTTAATAAGACCTATTTTAAAATTAACTCCTTATGAGCTTTTCAAAGGGAGAAAACCAAATATTTCTTATTTCAGAATTTTTGGATGTAAATGTTTTGTTTTGAATAACGGAAAAAGATAGCCTTGGGAAATTTGATGCTAAATCGATGAAGCTACATTTTTAGGTTATTCTTTGCATAGTAAAGCATATAGAGTTTTTAATAAGAGGACTTTAACCATTGAAGAATCTATACATGTTGTCTTTGATGAATATCTAGACCTTGAGGAAACCCCTCTTGAGTCAAAAAGATTCTTTGCGAGATGATGAAGGAGTACATCAAGAAGAAACTCCTCTTGAAGAAGTCGTTGAAGAAATCGGTTTGGATGAGAATCCTTCTCATGATGAGAGTCTACCAAAAGAATGGAGACCACCTAGAAAGCGTTTCCTTGGAAAATGTCATTGGAGACATATCAACGAGTGTAAGAACAAGGAGGAATATGAATAATTTCTGCATGAATGTTGCTTTTGTTTCACGGAGTTGAACCAGAAAAATGTAGAAGAAGCATTGACGGATGAACATTGGTGTATTGCAATGCAAGAAGAGCTAAATCAGTTTGAAAGAAATCGGGTATGGGATTTAATTCCTAAGACTAATAATATGCAGGTCATAGGTACAAGATGGGTCTTTAGAAATAAGCTTGATGAAGATGGAAACATCACAAAGAACAAAGCAAGGCTGGTTGCAAAAGGTTATAGACAAGAAGAAGGCATAGATTATGATGAAACCTATGCTCCAGTAGCAAGACTTGAAGCTATCCGCTTGTTGTTAGCATATGCCTCCATTATGGGATTCAAATTATTTCAAATGGATGTAAAAAGTGCTTTTCTAAACGGATATATCAAGGAAGAAGTCTATGTAGAACAACCTCCAGGCTTTGAAGATTTCAAAAATCCTAATCATGTCTACAAGTTGAAGAAAGCTTTATATGGACTCAAACAAGCCCCAAGATCTTGGTATGAAAGGTTAAGTAATTTCTTACTTGAAAATAGTTTTAGAAGAGGTAAAGTTGATTCTACTCTTTTTATTAAGAAATCAAAGAAACATATTCTCATTGTTCAAGTTTATGTTGATGATATTATTTTTGGATCAACTAACGATGATCTTTGCCAAGAGTTTGCTAGAAATATGCAGGGAGAGTTTGAAATGTCCATGATGGGAGAACTAAATTTCTTTCTTGGCTTGCAAATCAAACAATTGAAGAAAGGTATTTTTATATGTCAAACAAAGTATTGCAAGGAACTCTTGAAGAAATTTGAGATGGAAAGTTCGAAAGAAGCCTCAACCCCCATGGCTACATCTTGCTATCTAGATCAAGATTTAAGCGGTAAGGCGGTAGATCAAACACGGTATCGAGGTATGATCGGATCATTACTTTATCTTCTTGCTAGTAGACCGATATAATGCAAAGTGTGTGTGTTTGCGCTAGATTTCAAGCCAACCGTAGAGAGTCTCACCTAAAAGCCGTTAAGAGAATCCTTAAGTACCTTAGAGGAACAACATCCTTTGGATTATGGTACCCTTCGGGAGCCTCACATAGTATCATAGGTTTTTCAGACTCGGATTATGGTGGCTGTAGAATAGATAGGAAGAGTACTAGTGGTACATGTCATCTTTTAGGATGTTCCTTAGTTTCATGGCATTCTAAGAAACAGGCTAGTGTTGCTCTTTCAACCACGGAGGTTGAGTATATAGCGGCGAGGGAGTTGTTGTGCTCAAATACTGTGGATGAAGCGACAATTAGAAGACTTTGATATCTTTCTAGATCATATCCCTCTTAAGTGTGATAACACTAGTGCCATTAACGACTAGGAACCCTATCATGCATTCTAAGACCAAGCATATAGAAATTAGACATCATTTCATTAGAGATCATATAGCTAAAGGAGATTGCATTATAGAATATATAGATACCAAACATCAACTAGCTGATATCTTCACCAAACCTTTGCCTAGAGATAGATTTTATGAGCTTAGAAGAGATCTAGGAATTGTTTGTGATAAATCTATTGCTTAATTGATGTTTCTTGTTGTTTTTTATGTTATTTCAGCGTTTTACGAAAATTTACGTATTTAATCGATTAGGTTTCGTGTATTAATCGATTAAACGCGGTGTTTGTAAAAATGTTTTAAAATATAATCGATTAAGTTTATGACATAATCGATTAAATCGTTGGGAGCAATTTAATCGATTAAGGAATGCACATAATCGATTAAATTTCTGGGTTTTCGTTTTCTGGAAAAATTTTGAAGGCAAATAATCGATTAAATGAGAATATAATCGATTAAATGCATCGTTCTGTGTTTTTACGCAAATCTGATTTTTGAGCGTTGGCCATGTTTTCCACGTGTTTTGTCTTTTTAAGCGGCTATATTCGTTCCCAACGGATATATTTTCATTAAATCAACGTTTTATGACCGGATTTCATTCTATAAATAGCTGGTTTGAGAATCAAAGTGACTCACTCACTCTCTCTTTCACTCTTGCTATTTCTGTTGTTATTTGCTGTCTTGTGCGAATTTTAATTCTCTGTCTTTGTCTCTGTTATTCCATTATCTTGTTGTGCAATTTCTCTTGTCTTTTATATCACCAAAATGGCTGATCAAAGAAGAAGGAAGATGCCATCAAGGAGAAGGAGCAAGGAGCCAATGACTTCTCAGAAAGGAGACCTCCAACTCTAGGTGGTTGGATTTCGGATGAGGATCTGCAAATTGGTTTTGTTAACAAGTGGAAGGATAGAAAAATTCTTACCCCTAAATTCTTGTCTTGTGAATTTTTTAGATCTCATGGTTTTCAATTTCAGGAATTTTTAGTAGGAAGTGGAGTACAACAATTTGTGGAGATGGAAGGGGCATTCTACCCAGATTTGGTTAGAGTGTTCTACATGAACTTGACATCGAGAATAGCTAGCCCAAGCACCAAAGTGAAAGGTGTAAGGATCTTCTTTGATGAAGATTTGTGGAACAATGTAGCTGGTCTCTCAACTCAAGGCATAAACATCACATATGGCTTTGAGGACTTCAACAAGTTGGTAGAATTCGAGAAAATTCTGCAAGGATCCTAACCTACAAGTTGAGAACTTGTATAAAGTTGGTAATGTAAAGTTAAATGAAAGAATGCTGCATTATGTTATTGTTTGGATTTTAGTTGCAAGAGGCACTAATCATGCCCAACTTACTAAGGAAGAAATTCATCTAATGTATGGATTTCTTAATAATGTGAGCATAGATTGGCCCTCAATTATCCTTGATAATATGTTTAAAGCCATTAGGCTTTCCTCTTTTGCATTACCCTATGCTGTGTTTGTTTCTAAGATTTTAGAATACAAAGGTGTTGATCTTGAAGGGGAGAATAAACAGATTTTGCTAAGCAATAGCAAAATTGGCAAAAATGTTCTAAGGCATATGGGCCTCATAGAACAAGGCAACAGGTTTACCCAAAGAGAAGAAGGAGCTGCTTTGCCATGGAAGAAGATGATGAAGACCAACCTCAACCTCCACCTCAATTTCAACCTCAACCGGGATCGGTGGAGGAGCTTCTCATATCAAGAATGGATTCTATGATGAATCTTCACTCCAAGGAATTTCAAGGCCTTTCTCATCAACTCTAGGCTTAATAGAAGAATGTATAGAGTTGAAAGAAAGATGAACATTGAAGAATTATCTCCTGAAGAAGATAATACAACATCCTCAAGAGGCAAACAGACCGACCAATGTTGAGGAAGATGAAGAAGATAGTGAAGAAACCGAATAGGCTACAAGTTCACTTTTCCTTAGCTTGTTCTTCATTATTTTCCAGCTGCTGTATTTTTTCTCTCTATTATTTTCTATGTATTAATTTGCTTACTGCTGTAATTATCTCTGAAAATGTAATCTTTTGAAAATGATAAAAATAAAGGGGAGAAAATATTTGTTTTGATTGAAAATCTGTCTAGTTAATATAGCTTTTAAGAAAATTAATTTCAAGGGAACTTTAGGAAATAATTCAAATAAGTGCCTAATATAGCTTAAACAATTAAGAGCATAGTTTAAGGGGAGCTTTTAGAAATAATTTCCACTCATTAATTCCTTGAAATCTCTTTCTCAAAATTCAAATTGAAACTTAAATGCTATATGATTGCCTATTTTATTTCCTTTGTGGACTAATATTTATGATGGAGATATCCATACATTATTTTCAAGATTTTCGGGATATTATCACAAGTCTCTAGGTTTCTTTTTATCATCATCAAAAGGGGAGATTGTTGGCATATTTCAAGTCAGAGTTTTATGGAGACCTACGGTTTTGATGATGAAGTTTTTAGGAAGTTTCAATCAACATTAAAGACTTGTGCCATCTCACAAAGGAAGGTTGCTTGATAAGAAAGGAAAGGCATAAAGAGCATTCAAAGCTTTCAAGAGAGAAGATTGATGAAGATTTTCTCAAGAGTTGAAGGATCAAAGGTAGAAGGTTACATTTTGGGTGTTGGATAAAAGAGTAAGTCATAAATCCCATTCAAGACCTTCCCAAACAAGAGAGCAAGGTGTTTTCTCGCAAAAACGTTTTCTACGCTTTTAATCGATTACCATACGTAGATAATCGATTATTTAACTTAAAATTTGAATTAAAAATGTTTAACGAGCAAAATAATCGATTAAGTGTCTTTGATAATCGATTATATTGATTACTGAGTTAATATAATCGATTATGGCCTTAATCTAGTCGATTAAATCAGACGATATTTGTTTTCCAGTTTTTAAACATGATATAATCGATTAAGCTTTTAATATAATCGATTAAATGAGTCGTTTTGCGAAATTAATTTTAAATCAACCTAAGAATGGAAACTTTGGAGCATTTTCGAATTATAAAATGAAAGAGAATGTCTTAGGTTTAACACATCTGAACAAACACAAAATATTCAAAGTGTTTCTGCGCCTTAGCTTTTTCAAAGCCGCTTTCCTGCTCTCTTCAGTTTGATCAAGTCTTTGGAAGTGGTGATCATTGTGCTTAAGCTTTCTATCCAGCACATTTCAGGTGTATTCTTTTCTTGTTTTTACGTAAAGGGAAAATTCATCCCTTGGATCTGTTCTAAGGGAGGTGTTTCATCTCTTATGTGTCAAGAGAGGTGGGTTTCATCCTCAGTGTGTCTGGGGAGGTGTTTCATCCTTAGTGTGTCTAAGGAGGTGTTTCCGTTTATCTTTATTTGTTATTGCATGAATTGGTGTTTGTAATTTCAATTAAAGATAGTGGGGAAAATCATCACGGATTTGTGGTGGTTGGGAACTGGATGTAGGATTGGCTTAATCCGAACCAGTATAAATCTCTGTGTTCTTTCTCTTTCTCTTTATCTTTTAATTGTGGATCATTATTACAATTGCAAATCCCAACAGCGTTAATCAAAGGATTGGAAAAATTCACATCCAAGTTTTTGAAAGTTTTTCAAAACCTGAAAATTTATTTAAAAGAGAAAATTTCTTTAAAAACCCAATTCACCCCCCGTCTTGGTTTTTACACTGCCGTCTTTATTTAACAAAATTGAGTTCTTTTTGTAAAACAAAACTAGGGATCCAAAATAAAATAGAAATTTCGAAATTACAAAAAATTGAGTTCTTTTGCATAAAACCAAAGTACATATCGAGAATAAAATATAGATATCCAAATTACTAAAAATTGAGTTCTTTTTGTAAAACAAAAGTAGGGATCTAAAATAAAATATCAATTTCGAAATTACTAAAAATTGAGTTCTTTTGCATAAAACAAAAGTACGTATCTAGAATAAAATATAAATTTCAAAATTATGAAAAATTGAGTTTCTTTTTTGTAAAACAAAACTACGGACGAAAAATAATATATCAATTTCGAAATTATTAAAAATTGAATTTTTTTTTGTAAAACAAAAGTACGGATCGAAAATGAAATATAAATATCCCAATTACTAAAAATTGAGTTTTTTTGTAAAACAAAAGTAGGGATCCAAAATAAAATATAAATTTCGAAATTACGAAAAATTGAGTTCTTTTTGTAAAACAAAAGTAGGGATCCAAAATAAAATATTAATTTCGAAATTACAAAAAATTGAGTTCTTTTGCATAAAACCCAAGTACATATCGAGAATAAAATATAAATATCGAAATTACTAAAAATTGAGTTCTTTTTGTAAAACAAAGGTAGGGATCCAAAATAAAATATAAATTTGGAAATTACAAAAAATTGAGTTCTTTTGCATAAAACCCAAGTACATATCGAGAATAAAATATAAATATCCAAATTATTAAAAATTGAGTTCTTTTTGTAAAACAAAAGTAGGGATCCAAAATAAAATATAAATTTCGAAATTAAAAAAAATTGAGTTCTTTGGCATAA
This sequence comes from Lablab purpureus, assembly GCA_030347555.1. Classification (NCBI taxonomy): domain Eukaryota; kingdom Viridiplantae; phylum Streptophyta; class Magnoliopsida; order Fabales; family Fabaceae; genus Lablab; species Lablab purpureus. The sequence goes on along the minus strand of CM059257.1, from coordinate 13,656,372 downwards.
AACCAAAGTACATATCGAGAATAAAATATAAATATCCAAATTACTAAAAATTGAGTTCTTTTTGTAAAACAAAAGTAGGGATCCAAAATAAAATATCAATTTTGAAATTACAAAAAATTGAGTTCTTTTGCATAAAACAAAAGTACGTATCGAGAATAAAATATAAATTTCAAAATTATGAAAAATTGAGTTTCTTTTTTGTAAAACAAAACTACGGATGAAAAATAATATATCAATTACGAAATCATTAAAAATTGAATTTTTTTTGTAAAACAAAATTACGGCTCGAAAATAAAATATAAATATCCAAATTACTAAAAATTGAGTTCATTTTGTAAAACAAAAGTAGGGATCCAAAATAAAATATCAATTTCGAAATTACAAAAAATTGAGTTCTTTTGCACAAAACAAAAGTACATATCAAGAATAAAATATAAATTTCAAAATTATGAAAAATTTAAGTTTCTTTTCAGTAAAACGAAACTACGTATGAAAAATAATATATCAATTTCGAAATTATTAAAAATTGAATTTTTTTTGTAAAACAAAAGTATGGATCGAAAATGAAATATAAATATCCAAATTACTAAAAATTGAGTTCTTTTTGAAAAACAAAAGTAGAGATCCAAAATAAAATAGAAATTTCGAAATTACAAAAAATTGAGTTCTTTTGCATAGCACCAAAGTACATAACGAGAATAAAATATAAATATCCAAATTACTAAAAATTGAGTTCTTTTTGTAAAACAAAAGTAGGGATCCAAAATAAAATATCAATTTCGAAATTACTAAAAATTGAGTTCTTTTGCATAAAACAAAAGTACATATCGAGAATAAAATATAAATTTCAAAATTATGAAAAATCGAGTTTCTTTTTTGTAAAACAAAACTACGGATGAAAAATAATATATCAATTTCAAGATTATTAAAAATTGAATTTTTTTTGTAAAACAAAAGTACGAATCGAAAATAAAATATAAATATCCAAATTACTAAAAATTGAGTTCTTTTTGTAAAACAAAAGTGGCGATCCAAAATAAAATATAAATTTCAAAATTACGAAAAATTGAGTTCTTTTGCATAAACCCAAAGTACATATCGAGAATAAAATACAAATATCCAAATTACTAAAAATTGAGTTCTTTTTGTAAAACAAAAGTAGGGATCCAAAATAAAATATAAATTTCAAAATTACAAAAAATTGAGTTGTTTTGCATAAAACCAAATTACATATCGAGGATAAAATATAAATATCCAAATTACTAAAAATTGAGTTCTTTTTGTAAAACAAAAGTAGGGATCCAAAATAAAATATCAATTTCGAAATTACAAAAAATTGAGTTCTTTTGCATAAAACAAAAGTACGTATCGAGAATAAAATATAAATTTCAAACTTATGAACAATTGAGTTTCTTCTTTGTAAAACAAAACTACGGATGAAAAGTAATATATCAATTTTGAGATTATTAAAAATTGAAATTTTTTTGTAAAACAAAAGTACGGATCGAAAATAAAATATAAATATCCAAATTACTAAAAATTGAGTTCTATTTGTACAACAAAAGTGGGGATCCAAAATAAAATATAAATTTCGAAATTGCGAAAAATTGAGTTCTTTTTGTAAAACAAAGGTAGGGATCCAAAATAAAATATTAATTTCGAAATTACAAAAAATTGAGTTCTTTTGCATAAAACCCAAGTACATATCGAGAATAAAATATAAATATCCAAATTATTAAAAATTGAGTTCTTTTTGTAAAACAAAAGTAGGGATCCAAAATAAAATATAAATTTCGAAATTAAAAAAAATTGAGTTCTTTGGCATAAAACCAAAGTACATATCGAGAATAAAATATAAATATCCAAATTACTAAAAATTGAGTTCCTTTTGTAAAACAAAAGTAGGGATCCAAAATAAAATATCAATTTCGAAATTACAAAAAATTGAGTTCTTTTGCATAAAACAAAAGTACGTATCGAGAATAAAATAGAAATTTTAAAATTATGAACAATTGATTTTCTTTTTTGTAAAACAAAACTGCGGATGAAAAATAATATATCAATTTCGAGATTATTAAAAATTGAATTTTTTTTGTAAAACAAAAGTTCGGATCGAAAATAAAATATAAATATCCAAATTACTAAAAATTGAGTTCTTTTTTTAAAACAAAAGTGGGGATCCAAAATAAAATATAAATTTCGAAATTACGAAAAATTGAGTTCTTTTGCATAAACCCAAAGTACATATCGAGAATAAAATATAAATATCTACATTATTAAAAATTGAGTTCTTTTTGTAAAACAAAAGTGGGGATCCAAAATAAAATATAAATTTCGAAACTACGAAAAATTGAGTTCTTTTGCATAAACCCAAAGTACATTTCGAGAATAAAATACAAATATCCAAATTACTAAAAATTGAGTTCTTTTTGTAAAACAAAAGTAGGGATCCAAAATAAAATATAAATTTCGAAATTACAAAAAATTGAGTTGTTTTGCATAAAACCAAAGTACATATCGAGGATAAAATATAAATATCCAAATTACTAAAAATTGAGTTCTTTTTGTAAAACAAAAGTAGTGATCTAAAATAAAATATCAATTTCGAAATTACAAAAAATTGAGTTCTTTTGCATAAAACAAAAGTACGTATTGAGAATAAATTATAAATTTCAAAATTATGAAAAATTGAATTTCTTTTTTGTAAAACAAAAGTACGGATGAAAAATAATATATCAATTTCGAGATTATTAAAACTTAAATTTTTTTTGTAAACCAAAAGTACGGATCGAAAATAAAATATAAATATCCAAATTACTAAAAATTGAGTTCTTTTTGTAAGACAAAAGTAGGGATCCAAAATAAAATATCAATTTCGAAAATACGAAAAATTGAGTTCTTTTGCATAAACCCAAAGTACATATCGAGAATAAAATATAAATATCTAAATTATTAAAAATTGAGTTCTTTTTGTAAAACAAAAGTGGGGATCCAAAATAAAATATAAATTTCGAAATTACAAAAAATTGAGTTCCTCGGCATAAACCCAAAGTACATATCGAGAATAAAATATAAATATCCAAATTACTAAAAATTGAGTTCCTTTTGTAAAACAAAAGTAGGGATCCAAAATAAAATACAAATTTCGAAATTACAAAAAAATGAGTTCTTTTGCATAAAACCAAATTACATATCGAGGAAAAAATATAAATATCCAAATTACTAAAAATTGAGTTCTTTTTGTAAAACAAAAGTAGGGATCCAAAATAAAATATAAATTTCGTAGTTACAAAAAATTGAGTTCTTTTGCATAAAACAAAAGTACGTATCGAGAATAAAATATAAATTTCAAAATTATGAAAAATTAAGTTTCTTTTTTGTAAAACAAAACTACGTATGAAAAATAATATATCAATTTCGAAATTATTAAAAATTGAATTTTTTTTGTAAAACAAAAGTACGGATCAAAAATAAAATATATATATCCAAATTACTAAAAATTGAGTTCTTTTGGTAAAACAAAAGTGGGGATCCAAACTAAAATATCAATTTCGAAATTACGAAAAATTATGTTCTTTTGCATAAACCCAAAGTACATATTGAGAATAAAATATAAATATCTAAATTATTAAAAATTGAGTTCTTTTTGTAAAAGAAAAGTAGGGATCCAAAATAAAATATAAATTTTGAAATTACAAAAAATTGAGTTCTTTTGCATAACACCAAAGTGCATATCGAGGATAAAATATAAATATCCAAATTACTAAAAATTGAGTTCTTTTTGAAAAGAAAAGTAGTGATCCAAAATAAAATATCAATTTCGAAATTACAAAAAATTGAGTTCTTTTGCATAAAACAAAAGTACATATTGCGAATAAAATATAAATTTCAAAATTATAAAAAATTGAGTTTCTTTTTTGTAAAACAAAACTACGGATGAAAAATAATATATCAATTTCGAGATTATTAAAAATTGAATTTTTTTTGTAAAACAAAAGTACGGATCGAAAATAAAATATAAATATCTAAATAACTAAAAGTTGAGTTCTTTTTGTAAAACAAAAGTAGGGATCGAAAATAAAATATCAAGTTCAAAATTACGAAAAATTGAGTTCTTTTGCATAAACCCAAAGTACATATCGAGAATAAAATATAAATATCTAAATTATTAAAAATCGAGTTCTTTTTGTAAAACAAAAGTTGGGATCCAAAATAAAATATCAATTTCGAAATTATAAAATATTGAGTTCTTTTGCATAAACCCAAAGTACATATCGAGAATAACATATAAATATCCAAATTACTAAAAAGTGAGTTCTTTTAGTAAAACAAAAGTAGGGATCCAAAATAAATTATAAATTTCGAAATTACAAAAAATTGAGTTCTTTTGCATAAAACCAAAGTACATATCAAGAATAAAATATCAATTTCGAAATTACAAAATATTGAGTTCTTTTGCATAAACCCAAAGTACATATCGAGAATAAAATATAAATATCCAAATTACTAAAAATTGAGTTCTTTTTGTAAAACAAAAGTAGGGATCCAAAATAAAATATCAATTTCGAAATTACTAAAAATTGAGTACTTTTGCATAAAACAAAAGTACGTATCGAGAATAAAATATAAATTTCAAAATTATGAAAATTTGAGTTTCTTTTTTGTAAAACAAAACTACGGATGAAAAATAATACATCAATTTCAAGATTATTAAAAATTGAATTTTTTTTGTAAAACAAAAGTACGAATCGAAAATAAAATATAAATATCCAAATTACTAAAAATTGAGTTCTATTTGTAAAACAAAAGTGGGGATCCAAAATAAAATATAAATTTCAAAATTACGAAAAATTGAGTTCTTTTGCATAAACCCAAAGTACATATCGAGAATAAAATATAAGTATCTAAATTATTAAAAATTGAGTTCTTTTTGTAAAACAAAAGTCGGGATCCAAAATAAAGTATCAATTTCAAAATTACAAAAAATTTAGTTCTTTTGCATAAAATAAAAGTACGTCTCGAGAATAAAATATAAATTTCAAAATTACGAAAAATTGAGTTTCTATTTTGTAAAACAAAACTACGGATGAAAAATAATATATCAATTTCGAAATTATTAAAAATTGAATTTTTTTTGTAAAACAAAAGTACGGATCGAAAATAAAATATGAATATCCAAATTACTAAAAATTGAGTTCTTTTAGTAAAACAAAAGTGGGGATCCAAAATAAAATATCAATTTCGAAATTACAAAAAATTGAGTTCTTTTGCATAAACCCAAAGTACATATCGAGAATAAAATTTAAATATCCAAATTACTAAAAATTGAGTTCTTTTCTTAAAACAAAAGTACGGATCCAAAATAAAATAGAAATTTCAAAATTGCAAAATATTGAGTTCTTTTACATAAAACCAAAGTACATATCGAGAATAAAATATAAATATCCAAAGTACTAAAAATTGAGTTCTTTTTGTAAAACAAAAGTTGGGATCCAAAATAAAATATCAATTTCGAAATTACAAAAAATTGAGTTCTTTTGCATAAAACAAAAGTACGTGTCGAGAATAAAATATAAATTTCAAAATTATGAAAAATTAAGTTTCTTTTTTGTAAAACAAAACTACGTATGAAAAATAATATATGAATTTCGAAATTATTAAAAATTGAATTTTTTTTGTAAAACAAAAGTATGGATCGAAAGTAAAATATGAATATCAAAATTACTAAAAATTTAGTTCTTTTTGTAAAACAAAAGTACGGATCCAAAATAAAATAGAAATTTTGAAATTACAAAAAATTGAGTTCTTTTGCATAAAACCAAAGTACATATCGAGAATAAAATATAAATATCTAAATTATTAAAAATCGAGTTCTTTTTGTAAAACAAAAGTAGGGATCCAAAATAAAATATCAATTTCGAAATTATAAAATATTGAGTTCTTTTGCATAAACCCAAAGTACATATCGAGAATAAAATATAAATATACAAATTACTAAAAATTGAGTTCTTTTTGTAAAAAAAAAGTAGGGATCCAAAATAAAATATAAATTTCAAAATTACAAAAAATTGAGTTCTTTTGCATAAAACCAAATTACATATCGAGGATAAAATATAAATATCCAAATTACCAAAAATTGAGTTCTTTTTGTAAAACAAAAGTGGGGATCCAAAACAAAATATCAATTTTGAAATTACAAAAAATTGAGTTCTTTTGCATAAAACAAAAGTACGTATCGAGAATAAAATATAAATTTCAAACTTATGAACAATTGAGTTTCTTCCTTGTAAAACAAAACTACGGATGAAAAATAATATATCAATTTCGAGATTATTAAAAATTGAATTTTTTTTGTAAAACAAAAGTACGAATCGAAAATAAAATATAAATATCCAAATTACTAAAAATTGAGTTCTATTTGTAAAACAAAAGTGGGGATCCAAAATAAAATATAAATTTCGAAATTACGAAAAATTGAGTTCTTTTGCATAAACCCAAAGTACATAACGAGAATAAAATATAAATATCTAAATTATTAAAAATTGAGTTCTTTTTGTAAAACAAAAGTAGGGATCCAAAATAAAATATCAATTTCAAAATTACAAAAAATTGAGTTCTTTTGCATAAAATAAAAGTACGTCTCGAGAATAAAATATAAATTTCAAAATTATGAAAAATTGAGTTTCTGTTTTGTAAAACAAAACTACGGATGAAAAATAACATATCAATTTCGAAATTATTAGAAATTGAATTTTTTTTGTAAAAGAAACGTACGGATCGAAAATAAAATATGAATATCCAAATTACTAAAAATTGAGTTCTTTTAGCAAAACAAAAGTGGGGATCCAAAATAAAATATCAATTTCGAAATTACAAAAAATTGAGTTCTTTTGCATAAACCCAAAGTACATATCGAGAATAAAATTTAAATATCCAAATTACTAAAAATTGAGTTCTTTTTTTAAAACAAAAGTACGGATCCAAAATAAAATAGAAATTTCGAAATTACAAAATATTGAGTTCTTTTGCATAAAACCAAAGTACATATGGAGAATAAAATATAAATATCCAAAGTACTAAAAATTGAGTTCTTTTTGTAAAACAAAAGTAGGGATCCAAAATAAAATATCAATTTCGAAATTACAAAAAATTGAGTTCTTTTGCATAAAACAAAATTACGTGTCGAGAATAAAATATAAATTTCAAAATTATGAAAAATTAAGTTTCTTTTTTGTAAAATAAAACTACGTATGAAAAATAATATATCAATTTCGAAATTATTAAAAATTGAATTTTTTTTGTAAAACAAAAGTATGGATCGAAAGTAAAATATGAATATCAAAATTACTAAAAATTGAGTTCTTTTTGTAAAACAAAAGTACGGATCCAAAATAAAATAGAAATTTTGAAATTACAAAAAATTGACTTCTTTTGCATAAAACCAAAGTACATATCGAGAATAAAATATAAATATCCAAATTACTAAAAATTGAGTTCTTTTTGTAAAACAAAACTACGTATGAAAAATAATATAGCAATTTCGAAATTATTAAAAATTGAATTTTTTTTCTAAAACAAAAGTACGGATCGAAAATAAAATATGAATATCCAAATTACTAAAAATTGAGTTCTTATTGTAAAACAAAAGTGGGGATCCAAAATAAAATATCAATTTCGAAATTACAAAAAATTGAGTTCTTTTGCATAAACCCAAAGTACATATCGAGAATAAAATATAAATATCCAAATTACTAAAAATTGAGTTCTTTTTTGTAAAACAAAAGTAGGGATCCAAAATAAAATATAAATTTCAAAATTACAAAAAATTGAGTTCTTTTGAATAAAATCAAAGTACATATCGAGAATAAAATATAAATATCCAAATTACTAAAAATTGAGTTCTTTTTTTAAAACAAAAGTAGGGATCCAAAATAAAATATCAATTTCGAAATTACAAAAAGTTGACTTCTTTAGCATAAAACAAAAGTACGTGTCGAGAATAAAATATAAATTTCAAAATTATTAAAAATTAAGTTTCTTTTTTGTAAAACAAAACTACGTATGAAAAATAATATATCAATTTCGAAATTATTAAAAATTGAATTTTTTTTGTAAAACAAAAGTATGGATCAAAAATAAAATATGAATATCAAAATTACTAAAAATTGAGTTCTTTTTGTAAAACAAAACTACGGATCCAAAATAAAATAGAAATTTCGAAATTACAAAATATTGAGTTCTTTTGCATAAAACCAAAGTACATATCGAGAATAAAATATAAATATCCGAAGTACTAAAAGTTGAGTTCTTTTTGTAAAACAAAAGTAGGGATCCAAAATAAAATATCAATCTCGAAATTACAAAAAATTGAGTTCTTTTGCATAAAACAAAAGTACGTATCGAGAATGAAATATAAATTTCAAAATTATGAAAAATTGAGTTTCTGTTTTGTAAAACAGAACTTCGGATGAAAGATAATATACCAATTTCGAAATTAATAAAAATTGATTTTTTTTTGTAAAAGAAAAGTACGGATGGAAAATAAAATATAAATATCAAAATTACTAAAAATTGAGTTCTCTTGGTAAAACAAAAGAGGGGATCCAAAATAAAATATCAATTTCGAAATTACAAAAAATTGAGTTCTTTTGCATAAAACCAAAGTACATATCGAGAATAAAATATAAATATCCAAATCACTAAAAATTGAGTTCTTTTTTGTAAAACAAAAGTAGGGATCCAAAATAAAATATAAATTTTGAAATTACAAAAAATTGAGTTCTTTTGAATAAAATCAAAGTACATATCGAGAATAAAATATAAATATCCAAATTACTAAAAATTGAGTTCTTTTTGTAAAACAAAAGTAGGGATCCAAAATAAAATATCAATTTCGAAATTAAAAAAATTTGAGTTCTTTTTGTAAAACAAAATTGGGGATCCAAAATAAAATATCAATTTCGAAATTACAAAAAATTGAGTTCTTTTGCATAAACCCAAAGTACATATCGAGAATAAAATATAAATATCCAAATTACTAAAAATTGAGTTCTTTTTGTAAAACAAAAGTAGGGATCCAAAATAAAATATAAATTTCGAAATTACAAAAAATTGAGTTCTTTTGAATAAAATCAAAGTACATATCGAGAATAAAATATAAATATCCAAATTACTAAAAATTGAGTTCTTTTTGTAAAACAAAAGTAGGGATCCAAAATAAAATATCAATTTCGAAATTAAAAAAATTTGAGTTCTTTTTGTGAAACAAAATTGGGGATCCAAAATAAAATATCAATTTCGAAATTACAAAAAATTGAGTTCTTTTGCATAAACCCAAAGTACATATCGAAAATAAAATATAAATATCCAAATTACTAAAAATTGAGTTCTTTTTGTAAAACAAAAGTGGGGATCCAAAATAAAATATCAATTTCGAAATTACAAAAAATTGAGTTCTTTTGCATAAACCCAAAGTACATATCGAGAATAAAATATAAATATCCAAATTACTAAAAATTGAGTTCTTTTTGTAAAACAAAAGTAGGGATCCAAAATAAAATATAAATTTCGAAATTACAAAAAATTGAGTTCTTTTGAATAAAATCAAAGTACATATCGATAATAAAATATAAATATCCAAATTACTAAAAATTGAGTTCTTTTTGTAAAACAAAAGTAGGGATCCAAAATAAATTATCAATTTCGAAATTAAAAAAATTTGAGTTCTTTTTGTAAAACAAAAGTGGGGATCCAAAATAAAATATCAATTTCGAAATTACAAAAAATTGAGTTCTTTTGCATAAACCCAAAGTACATATCGAAAATAAAATATAAATATCCAAATTACTAAAAATTGAGTTCTTTTTGTAAAAGAAAAGTGGGGATCCAAAATAAAATATCAATTTCGAAATTACAAAAAATTGAGTTCTTTTTCATAAACCCAAAGTACACATCGAGAATAAAATATAAATATCCCAATTACTAAAATTTGACTTCTTTTTGTAAAACAAAAGTAGGGAACCAAAATAAAATATAAATTTCGAAATTACAAAAAATTGAGTTCTTTTGAATAAAATCAAAGTACATATCGATAATAAAATACAAATATCCAAATTACTAAAAATTGAGTTCTTTTTGTAAAACAAAAGTAGGGATCCAAAGTAAAATATCAATTTCGAAATTACAAAAAATTGAGTTCCTTTTGTAAAACAAAAGTGGGGATCCAAAATAAAATATCAATTTCGAAATTACAAAAAATTGAGTTCTTTTGCATAAACCCAAAGTACATATCGAGAATAAAATATAAATATCCAAATTACTAAAAATTGAGTTGTTTTTGTAAAACAAAAGTAGGGATCCAAAATAACATATCAATTTCAAAATTACAAAAAATTGAGTTCTTTTGCATAAAATAAAAGTACGTCTCGAGAATAAAATATAAATTTCAAAATTATGAAAAATTCAGTTTCTGTTTTGTAAAACAAAACTACGGATGAAAAATAATATATCAATTTCGAAATTATTAAAAATTGAATTTTTTTTGTAAAACAAAAGTACGGATCGAAAATAAAATATGAATATCCAAATTACTAAAAATTGAGTTCTTTTAGTAAAACAAAAGTGGGGATCCAAAATAAAATATCAATTTCGAAATTACAAAAAATTGAGTTCTTTTGGATAAACCCAAAGTACATATCGAGAATAAAATTTAAATATCCAAATTACTAAAAATTGAGTTCTTTTTTTAAAACAAAAGTAGGGATCCAAAATAAAATATCAATTTCGAAATTACAAAAAATTGAGTTCTTTAGCATAAAACAAAAGTACGTGTCGAGAATAAAATATAAATTTCAAAATCATGAAAAATTAAGTTTCTTTTTTGTAAAACAAAACTACGTATGAAAAATAATATATCAATTTCGAAATTATTAAAAATTGAATTTTTTTTGTAAAACAAAAGTATGGATCGAAAGTAAAATATGAATATCAAAATTACTAAAAATTGAGTTCTTTTTGTAAAACAAAAGTACGGATCCAAAATAAAATAGAAATTTTGAAATTACAAAAAATTGAGTTGTTTTGCACAAAACCAAAGTACATATCGAGAATAAAATATGAATATCCAAATTACTAAAAATTGAGTTCTTTTTGTAAAACAAAAGTAGGGATCCAAAATAAAATATCAATTTCGAAATTACAAAAAATTGAGTTCTTTTGCATAAAACAAAAGTACGTATCGAGAATAAAATATAAATTTCAAAATTATGAAAAATTGAGTTTCTGTTTTGTAAAACAATACTACGGATGAAAGATAATATATCAATTTCGAAATTAATAAAAATTGATTTTTTTTTGTAAAAGAAAAGTAGGGATCGAAAATAAAATATAAATATCCAAATTACTAAAAATTGAGTTCTTTTTGTAAAACAAAAGTGGGGATCCAAAATAAAATATCAATTTCGAAATTACAAAAAATTGAGTTCTTTTGCAAAAACCCAAAGTACATATCGAGAATAAAATATTATTAAATAAAGACGGCAGTGTAAAAACCAAGAGGGGGCGGTGAATTGGGTTTTTAAAGAAATTTTCTCTTTTAAATAAATTTTCAGGTTTTGAAAAACTTTCAAAAACTTGGATGTGAATTTTTCTTAATCCTTTGATTAACGCTGTTGGGATTAGCAATTGTTATAATGATCCACAATTAAAAGAGATAGAGAAAGAGAAATAACGCAGAGATTTATACTGGTTCGGATTAAGCCAATCCTACGTCCAGTTCCCAACCACCACAAATCCGTGATGATTTTCCCCACTATCTTTAAATGAAATTACAAACACCAATTCATGCAATAACAAATAAAGATAAACGGAAACACCTCCTCAGACACACTAAGGATGAAACACCTCCTCAGACACACTGAGGATGAAACACCTCCTCAGACACACTGAGGATGAAACCCACCTCTCTTGACACACAAGAGATGAAACACCTCCCTTAGAACAATCCCAGGGATGAATTTTCCCTTAACAGAAAACAGTAAAGAAAACACCTGAAATGTGCTTGGATAGAAAGCTTAAGCACAATGATCACCACTTCCAAAGACTTGATCAAGCGAAGAGAAGCGGGAAGCGGCTTTGAAAAAGCTAAGGCGCAGAAACACTTTGAATAAGTTTGTGTTTGTTCAGATGTGTTAAACCTAAGACATTCTCTTTCATTTTATAATTCGAAAATGCTCCAAAGTTTCCATTCTTAGGTTGATTTAGAATTAATTTCGCAAAAACGACTCATTTAATCGATTATATTAAAAGCTTAATCGATTATATCATGTTTAAAAACTGGAAAACAAATATCGTCTGATTTAATCAATTAGATTAAGGCCATAATTGATTATATTAACCCAGAATCAATATAATCGATTATCAAAGACACTTAATCGATTATTTTGCTCGTTAAACATTTTTAATTCAAATTTTAAGTTAAATAATCGATTATCTATGCATGGTAATCGATTAAAAGCGTAGAAAAACGTTTTTGGGAGAAAACACCTTGCTCTCTTGTTTGGGAAGGTCTTGAATGGGATTTATGACTTACTCTTTTTATCCAACACCCAAAACAGAACCTTCTTCCTTTGATCCTTCAGCTCTTGAGAAAATCTTCATCAATCTTCTCTCTTGAAAGCTTTGAATGCTCTTTATACCTTTCCTTTCTTATCAAGCAACCTTCCTCCTTTGTGAGATGGCACAAGTCTTTAATGTTGATTGAAACTTCCTAAAAACTTCATCATCAAAACTGTAGGTCTCCATAAAACTCTGGACTTGAAATATGCCAACAATCTCCCCCTTTTTGATGATGATAAAAAGAAACCTAGAGACTTGTGATAATATCCTGAAAATCTTGAAAATAATGTATGGATATCTCCATCATAAATATTAGTCCACAAAGGAAATAAAATAGGCAGTCATATAGCATTTAAGTTTCAATTTGAATTTTGAGAAAGAGATTTCAAGGAATTAATGAGTGGAAATTATTTCTAAAAGCTCCCCCTTAAACTATGCTCTTAATTGTTTAAGCTATATAAGGCACTTATTTGAATTATTTCCTAAAGTTCCCTTGAAATTAATTTTCTTAAAAGCTATATTAACTAGACAGATTTTCAATCAAGACAAATATTTTCTCCCCCTTTATTTTTAAAATTTTCAAAAAGAATACATTTTCGAGAGATAATTACAGAAGAAGCAAATTAATACACAGAAAATAATAAAGAGAAAAAAAGTACAGCAGCTGGAAAATAATGAAGAACAAGCTAAGGAAAAGTGAACTTGTGGCTTATTCAGTTTCTTCACTATCTTCTTCATCTTCCTCATCATTGGCTGGCTGTTTGCCTCTTGAGGATGTTGTATTATCTTCTTCAGGAGATAGTTCTTCAATTTCCATCTTTCTTTCAACTCTATACATCCTTCTATTAAGCCTTGAGAGTTGATGAGAAAGGCCTTGAAATTCCTTGGAGTGAAGATTCATCATAGAATCCATTCTTGATATGAGAAGCTCCTCCACTGATCCTGGTTGAGGTTGAAATTGAGGTGGAGGTTGAGGTTGGTCTTCATCATCTTCTTCCATGGCAGCAGCTCCTTCTTCTCTTTGGGTAAACCTGTTGCCTTGTTCTATGAGGCCCATATGCCTTAGAACATTTTTACCAATCTTGCTATTGCTTAGCAAAATCTGTTTATTCTCCCCTTCAAGATCACACCTTTGTATTCCAGAATCTTAGAAACAAACACAGCATAGGGTAATGCAAAAGAGGAAAGTCTAATGGCTTTAAACATATTATCAAGGATAATTGAGGGCCAATCTATGCTCACATTATTAAGAAATCCATACATTAGAAGAATGTCTTCCTTAGTAAGTTGGGCATGATTAGTGCCTCTTGCAACTAAAATCCAAACAATAACATAATGCAGCATTCTTTCATTTAACTTTACATTACCAACTTTATACAAGTTCTCAACTTGTAGGTTAGGATCCTTGCAGAATTTTCTGAATTCTACCAACTTGTTGAAGTCCTCAAAGCCATATGTGATGTTTATGCCTTGAGTTGAGAGACCAGCTACATTGTTCCACAAATCTTCATCAAAGAAGATCCTTACACCTTTCACTTTGGTGCTTGGGCTTGCAGTTCTTGATGTCAAGTTCATGTAGAACACTCTAACCAAATATGGGTAGAATGCCCCTTCCATCTCCACAAATTTTTGTAGTCCACTTCCTACTAAAAATTCCTGAAATTGAAAACCATGAGATCTAAAAAATTCACAAGACAAGAATTTAGGGGTAAGAATTTTTCTATCCTTCCACTTGTTAACAAAGGCAATTTGCGAGATCTTCATCCGAAATCCAACCGGCTAGAGTTGGAGGTCTCCTTTCTTGAGAAGTCATTGGCTCCTTGCCCTTTCTCCTTGATGGCATCTTCCTTCTTCTTTGATCAGCCATTTCGGTGATATAAAAGACAAGAGAAATTGCACAACAAGATAATGGAATAACGAGAGACAGCACGAGAGAATTAAAATTCGCACAAGACGGCAAATAACGGCGAGAAGCAGACAAGAGTGAGAGAGAGAGTGAGTGAGTCACTTTGATTCTCAAACCAACTATTTATAGAATGAAATCCGGGTCATAAAGCGTTGATTTAATGAAAATATATCCGTTGGGAGCGAATATAGCCGTTTAAAAAGACAAAACACGTGAAAACATGGCCAGCGTTCGAAAATCAGATTTGCGAGAAAAACACGAGCGGTGCATTTAATCGATTATATTCTCATTTAATCGATTATTTGCCTTCAAAAATTTTCCAGAAAACGAAAACCCAGAAATTTAATCGATTATGTGCATTCCTTAATCGATTAAATTGCTCTCCAGCGATTTAATCGATTATGTCATAAACGTAATCGATTATATTTTAAAACATTTTCACAAACACCGCGTTTAATCGATTAACACACGAAACTTAATCGATTAAATACGTAAATTTTCGTAAAACGCTGAAATAACATCAAAAACAACAACAAACACTTACCTGGAACCTTTCTAAGCTCATAAAAACTTACTTGAGATAAAAGATTGGTAAATATACCAACTCGTTGATGTTTATGCCTCCTTTCATAAACTTGATCACTTGCTAACTCATCACCAAAGAGGCCTTTTGGATATGGAACCAGCCTGCAATATAAACAAGAAAAATTCTGGTTCCCTACAATCACTTATTAGGGTCCTCATGGGTTAGAAGCAATTTTTCCTTTGGGAACCCATTTGTATTTCCCATTAGGAACACTATAACGTTTAATATTGCATCTATTAACCGAATGACCTTTATGCATACAATAAAAACATGTAGGAACATTTGTTCTTGTTGAGAAATATGCATTTTTATAAAACTTCTTTGTAGACACATTTTGTTTAAAGGAATTAGAATTTTCAAAAACCTTATTTGAATTAGACGATTCTCCTTTCACAAAAGCAGTTTTAGTAGGTTTATGATTATACCGAAATTATAACCAAGACACGCTTTTTCATATAAACCTTTTTGTACTTTCAAAACATTGTTTAAATTATTATTGCCCATCGTGATTTTTGAAAGAGATGTTTCAAGATAAGAAACCTTGTTAGCAAGTTCATTACAATTTTCGCAAACAGGAATTTTTGTTTTGCATTTGCAAGGGATTTTGCCTTTTCCAAATCATCTTTCAAAACCTTTTTCTCTTCTGCCAAATCAATAATTTTCTTTTCAAGAACCTTAAAATCATTTTTCAATTTGTTATGAGCCGAAAAAAGCTTTTCAGATTTTTTACAAAGATTGAGAAATTCTTCAAGCAATTCATCATAATTATTAGGGAGATCAGAATCACTTACCTCGTTGCACGTGGATTCCACATCATCATACGCCATGAGACAAATGTTTGCTTCTTCTTCGATTCACTTGAACCTTGGAAGAACTCACTTCATTAGTCGTCCCAAGCAATATATGCTCTCTTCTTCTTTTGAAGAACTTCTTACTTTTCTTTTCCCTTTCTTCAGGCTTCTTGGAATTTGGACAATCTGCTCTCATGTGTCCTCTTTTGCCACAACCATAACATTTATAATTATCGTTAGAATTTGAATTTTCAAATTTCTTACCTTTCTTATGGTTGCCTTTCTTCTTGATGAACTTTTTGTATTTCTTTACAAATTCATTTAGATCATCGTCTTCTAAATCATCAGTATCGTTGCTCTCCTCTTTAATGGATTGAACCTTTAAGGCAATACCTTTTCTTTTAACGTCCTCTTCTTCACCGTTGAAGCGACCTAGCTCCATTTCATGTTCTCTAAGCTTTCAGAAGAGAGTTGTCATGTTCATGTTTGACGAGTTCTTTGATTCAGTGATGGCCGTCACTTTAGGTTGCCAAGTCCTGTCCAAAGATTTCAAAATTTTGACATTTAATTCTTCAGTATCGAATTTCTTACCTAATGCCTTGAGATGATTTACGATGTGAGTAAATCTCTTTTGTACGTCGCATATGGTTTCTCCTTTGCTCATCCGGAACATTTCATATTCCTGAATCAAGGTGTTCTTCCTTGATCGTTTCAGTTCTTCAGTTCCTTCATGTGTGACTTCTAGAGTGTCCCACATCTCCTTTGCGATTGTGCAATCCGATAACCTGTAAAACTCATCAATGGTTAAGGCGAGATGCTATCATGTTACACGCCCTTATGTCGCATTGATTACGGTTGTATTCATCCTTGCTCCAATTTGCTTTCTTCTTAGGTACTGCGCTTCTTCAACAACAACCATAGGAATAAATGGACCATTTACAACAGACATCCCAAACGCCTTGATCATTAGACCTTAGAAAAATTTCCATCCTCTTTTTCCAAAAGGATAGTTTTCACCTGTAAAAAGTGGTGGTCTATGAATAGATGCACCTTCGACAAAAGTTTGATTTTTGTGCGCCATAAGGATCTTGTTTTTGAATAACTTTCAAAAAACCAGCTCTGAGGCCAATTGTTAAATAAAGACGGCGAGTGTAAAAACCAAGAGGGGGTGAATTGGGTTTTTAAAGAAATTTTCTCTTTTAAATAAATTTTCGGGTTTTGAAAAACTTTCAAAAACTTGGATGTGAATTTTTCTTAATCCTTTGATTAACGCTGTTGGGATTAGCAATTGTTATAATGATCCACAATTAAAAGAGATAGAGAAAGAGAAATAACGCAGAGATTTATACTGGTTCGGATTAAGCCAATCCTACGTCCAGTTCCCAACCACCACAAATCCGTGATGATTTTCCCCACTATCTTTAAATGAAATTACAAACACCAATTCATGCAATAACAAATAAAGATAAACGGAAACACCTCCTCAGACACACTAAGGATGAAACACCTCCTCAGACACACTGAGGATGAAACACCTCCTCAGACACACTGAGGATGAAACCCACCTCTCTTGACACACAAGAGATGAAACACCTCCCTTAGAACAATCCAAGGGATGAATTTTCCCTTACTGAAAACGAGTAAAAGAATACACTGAAATGTCTTTGGATAGAAAGCTTAAGCACAATGATCACCACTTCCAAAGACTTGATCAAGCGAAGAGAAGCGGGAAAGCGGCTTTGAAAAAGCTAAGGCGCGAAACACTTTGAATATGTTTGTGTTTGTTCGGATGTGTTAAACCTAAGACATTCTCTTTCATTTTATAATTCGAAAATGCTCCAAAGTTTCCATTCTTAGGTTGATTTAGAATTAATTTCGCAAAAACGACTCATTTAATCGATTATATTAAAAGCTTAATCGATTATATCATGTTTAAAAGCTGGAAAACAAATATCGTCCGATTTAATCGATTAGATTAAGGCCATAGTCGATTATATTAACCCGAGAATCAATATAATCGATTATCAAAGACACTTAATCGATTATTTTGCTCGTTAAACATTTTTAATTCAAATTTTAAGTTAAATAATCGATTATCTACGTATGGTATTCGATTAAAAGCGTAGAAAAACGTTTTTGCGAGAAAACACCTTGCTCTCTTGTTTGGGAAGGTCTTGAATGGGATTTATGACTTACTCTTTTTATCCAACACCCAAAACAGAACCTTCTACCTTTGATCCTTCAGCTCTTGAGAAAATCCTTATCAATCTTCTCTCTTGAAAGCTTTGAATGCTTTTTATGCCTTTCCTTTCTTATCAAGCAACCTTCCTTTGTGAGATGGCACAAGTCTTTAATGTTGATTAAAACTTCCTAAAAAATTCATCATCAAAACTGTAGGTCTCCATAAAACTCTGGACTTGAAAAATGCCAACAAATATAAATATCCAAATTACTAAAAATTGAGTTGTTTTTGTAAAACAAAAGTAGGGATCCAAAATAAAATAAAAATTTCAAAATAACAAAAAATTGAGTTCTTTTGCATTAAACCAAAGTACATATCGAGAATAAAATATAAATATCCAAATTACTAAAAATCGAGTTCTTTTTGGAAAACAAAAGTGGGAATCCAAAATAAAATATCAATTTCGAAATTACAAAAAATTGAGTTCTTTTGCAAAAACCCAAAGTACATATCGAGAATAAAATATAAATATCCAAATTACTAAAAATTGAGTTCTTTTTGGAAAACCAAAGTCGGGATCCAAAATCAAATATGAATTTCGAAATTACAAAAAATTGAGTTCTTTTGCAAAAACCCAAAGTACATATCGAGAATAAAATATAAATATCCAAATTACTAAAAATTGAGTTCTTTTTGTAAAACAAAAGTAGGGATCCAAAATTAAAAATATCAATTTCGAAATTACAAAAAATTGAGTTCTTTTGCATAAAACAAAAGTACGTATCGACAATAAAATATAAATTTCAAAATTATGAAAAATTGAGTTTCTGATTTGTAAAACAAAACTACGGATGAAAAATCATATATCAAATTCGAAATTATTAAAAATCAAATTTTTTTTGTAAAACAAAACTACGGGTTGAAAATAAAATATAAATATCCAAATTACTAAAAATTGAGTTCTTTTTGTAAAACAAAAGTGGGGATCCAAAATAAAATATCAACTTCGAAATTACAAAATATTTAGTTCTCTTGCATAAACCCAAAGTACATATCGAGAATAAAATATAAATATCCAAATTACTAAAAATTGAGTTCTTTTTGTAAAACAAAAGTAGGGATCCAAAATAAAATATAAATTTCGAAATTTCAAAAAATTGAGTTCTTTTGAATAAAATCAAAGTACATATCGAGAATAAAATATAAATATCCAAATTACTAAAAATTGAGTTCTTTTTGTAAAACAAAAGTAGGGATCCAAAATAAAATATAAATTTCGAAATTACAAAAAATTGAGTTCTTTTGCGTAAAACCCAAGTACATATCGAGAATAAAATATAAATATCCAAATTACTAAAAATTGAGTTCTTTTTGTAAAACAAAAGTAGGGATCCAAAATAAAATATAAATTTCGAAGTTACAAAAAATTGAGTTCTTTTGCATAAAACCCAAGTACATATCGAGAATAAAATATAAATATCCAAATTACTAAAAATTGAGTTGTTTTTGTAAAACAAAAGTAGGGATCCAAAATAAAATAAAAATTTCAAAATAACAAAAAATTGAGTTCTTTTGCATTAAACCAAAGTACATATCGAGAATAAAATATAAATATCCAAATTACTAAAAATCGAGTTCTTTTTGGAAAACAAAAGTGGGAATCCAAAATAAAATATGAATTTCGAAATTACAAAAAATTGAGTTCTTTTGCAAAAACCCAAAGTACATATCGAGAATAAAATATAAATATCCAAATTACTAAAAATTGAGTTCTTTTTGTAAAACAAAAGTAGGGATCCAAAATTAAAAATATCAATTTGGAAATTACAAAAAATTGAGTTCTTTTCCATAAAACAAAAGTACGTATCGACAATAAAATATAAATTTCAAAATTATGAAAAATTGAGTTTCTGATTTGTAAAACAAAACTACGGATGAAAAATCATATATCAAATTCGAAATTATTAAAAATCAAATTTTTTTTGTAAAACAAAACTACGGGTTGAAAATAAAATATAAATATCCAAATTACTAAAAATTGAGTTCTTTTTGTAAAATAAAAGTGGGGATCCAAAATAAAATATCAATTTCGAAATTACAAAAAATTTAGTTCTCTTGCATAAACCCAAAGTACATATCGAGAATAAAATATAAATATCCAAATTACTAAAAATTGAGTTCTTTTTGTAAAACAAAAGTAGGGATCCAAAATAAAATATAAATTTCGAAATTTCAAAAAATTGAGTTCTTTTGAATAAAATCAAAGTACATATCGAGAATAAAATATAAATATCCAAATTACTAAAAATTGAGTTCTTTTTGTAAAACAAAAGTAGGGATCCAAAATAAAATATCAATTTCGAAATTACAAAAAATTGAGTTCTTTTTGTAAAACAAATGTGGGGATCCAAAATAAAATATCAATTTCGAAATTATAAAAAATTGAGTTCTTTTGCATAAACCCAAAGTACATATCGAAAATAAAATATAAATCTCCAAATTACTAAAAATGGAGTTCTTTTGCATAAACCCAAAGTACATATCGAGAATAAAATATAAATATCCAAATTACTAAAAATTGAGTTCTTTTTGTAAAACAAAAGTAGGGATCCAAAATAAAATATCAATATCAAAATTACAAAAAATTGAGTTCTTTTGCATAAAATAAAAGTACGTCTCGAGAATAAAATATAAATTTCAAAATTATGAAAAATTGAGTTTCTGTTTTGTAAAACAAAACTACGGATGAAAGATAATATATCAATTTCGAAATTAATAAAAATTGATTTTTTTTTGTGAAACAAAAGTACAGATCAAAAATAAAATATAAATATCCAAATTACTAAAAATTCAGTTCTTTTTGTAAAACAAAAGTGGGGATCCAAAATAAAATATCAATTTCGAAATTACAAAAAATTGAGTTCTTTTGCAAAAACCCAAAGTACATATCGAGAATAAAATATAAATATCCAAATTAGTAAAAATTCAGTTGTTTTTGTAAAGCAAAATTAGGGATCCAAAATAAAATAGAAATTTCGAAATTACAAAAAATTGAGTTCTTTTGCATTAAACCAAAGTACATATCGAGAATAAAATATAAATATCCAAATTACTAAAAATCGAGTTCTTTTTGGAAAACAAAAGTGGGGATCCAAAATAAAATATCAATTTCAAAATTACAAAAAATTGAGTTCTTTTGCAAAAACCCAAAGTACATATCGAGAATAAAATATAAATATCCAAATTACTAAAAATTGAGTTCTTTTTGTAAAACAAAAGTAGGGATCCAAAATAAAATATAAATTTCGAAATTACAAAAAATTGAGTTCTTTTGCGTAAAACCCAAGTACATATCGAGAATAAAATATAAATATCCAAATTACTAAAAATTGAGTTCTTTTTGTAAAACAAAAGTAGGGATCCAAAATAAAATATAAATTTCGAAGTTACAAAAAATTGAGTTCTTTTGCATAAAACCCAAGTACATATCGAGAATAAAATATAAATATCCAAATTACTAAAAATTGAGTTCTTTTTGTAAAACAAAAGTAGGGATCCAAAATAAAATATCAATATCAAAATTACAAAAAATTGAGTTCTTTTGCATAAATTAAAAGTACGTCTCGAGAATAAAATATAAATTTCAAAATTATGAAAAATTGAGTTTCTGTTTTGTAAAACAAAACTACGGATGAAAGATAATATATCAATTTCGAAATTAATAAAAATTGATTTTTTTTTGTAAAACAAAAGTACGGATCGAAAATAAAATGTAAATA
Source organism: Lablab purpureus (assembly GCA_030347555.1). Lineage (NCBI taxonomy): Eukaryota > Viridiplantae > Streptophyta > Magnoliopsida > Fabales > Fabaceae > Lablab > Lablab purpureus. The sequence goes on along the minus strand of CM059257.1, from coordinate 13,634,513 downwards.
TCCAAATTACTAAAAATTCAGTTCTTTTTGTAAAATAAAAGTGGGGATCCAAAATAAAATATCAATTTCGAAATTACAAAAAATTGAGTTCTTTTGCAAAAACCCAAAGTACATATCGAGAATAAAATATAAATATCCAAATTACTAAAAATTGAGTTGTTTTTGTAAAGCAAAAGTAGGGATCCAAAATAAAATAGAAATTTCGAAATTACAAAAAATTGAGTTCTTTTGCATTAAACCAAAGTACATATCGAGAATAAAATATAAATATCCAAATTACTAAAAATCGAGTTCTTTTTGGAAAACAAAAGTGGGGATCCAAAATAAAATATCAATTTCAAAATTACAAAAAATTGAGTTCTTTTGCAAAAACCCAAAGTACATATCGAGAATAAAATATAAATATCCAAATTACTAAAAATTGAGTTCTTTTTGTAAAACAAAAGTAGCGATCCAGAATAAAATATAAATTTCGAAACTACAAAAAATTGAGTTCTTTTGCATAAAACCCAAGTACATATCGAGAATAAAATATAAATATCCAAATTACTAAAAATTGAGTTCTTTTTGTAAAACAAAAGTAGGGATCCAAAATAAAATATAAATTTCGAAGTTACAAAAAATTGAGTTCTTTTGCATAAAACCCAAGTACATATCGAGAATAAAATATAAATATCCAAATTACTAAAAATTGAGTTCTTTTTGTAAAACAAAAGTAGGGATCCAAAACAAAATATAAATTTCGAAATTACAAAAAATTGAGTTCTTTTGCATAAAACCCAAGTACATATCGAGAATAAAATATAAATATCCAAATTACTAAAAATTGAATTCTTTTTGTAAAACAAAAGCAGGGATCCAAAATAAAATATAAATTTCGAAATTACAAAAAATTGAGTTCTTTTGCAGAAAACCCAAGTACATATCGAGAATAAAATATAAATATCCAAATTACTAAAAATTGAGTTCTTTTTGTAAAACAAAAGTAGGGATCCAAAATAAAATATAAATTTCGAAATTACAAAAAATTGAGTTCTTCTGCATAAAACCCAAGTACATATCGAGAATAGAATATAAATATCCAAATTACTAAAAATTGAGTTCTTTTTGTAAAACAAAAGTAGGGATCCAAAATAAAATATAAATTTCGAAGTTACAAAATGATGTGATCTCAATTCATGAAAAACCTCAACCCATGCAAGGAGGAGTCACCACAACAAAATAAGAAAAGGAAAATATGAAAGAAAAGTTTACAAAGAATTTTGAAGAAAAGGAAGGAAGAAAAACAAGGAGAATGTACAAGAAGCTTGAAGAAGAGAATAAAAATATTAATAGCTCTTGTAATTTTCTTGTAAATAAAAATAGAGTTAGTTTAGTTTCTTTCTTTGAAATAGAAATAAGAGGCTACTTGTTTGGACACATGGATAGTATAAAAAATAAGGGCCTTGTTTGGGAAGCTTTGGAGCATCTTCCAAACATGGCCTAACCTTTTAGAATTCCACCCATGTGCATGCATTTTCGTTTTTCCCTTTCTATATAAGGGTGTGGGTCTCATTTGTAACATAACTTTGAAGATTAATTGAGAGCAAGAGCTAATTCTCTTTGAAGTTCAAGAGGTAAGCCTCATTTCTAGAATCTTATCTTGAGTTTTCCATAATTCAAGTGGTGATTGTCCTTTGCACTTATCTTTCTTTATGAAAGTGGCGTGTTCTTCATTCTCTTGTCTTCTCCATGTTTTCTCTTTTCATTTTCTTGAATGTTCTTCATAGCTGCACCTTTACTCTTCATTTTAATCAATTTTCCACCGATTAAAATGTTTGATTTCACTTCCTATGGCCTCCTATGACATGTATCTTGATTTTAATCGGTTGAAACATCTTAAAACTTGCCACTAGTTTGAGTCATCTTTTCTTGTTTTTGAGTCCTATGTTTGTTAAGTTTTCTTTACATCAATTCTTGTATTACTTGATTAGTTTAGTTTCAATTTCTCTTTAAGATTTCTTGTGATTTGAATTGATCATTTTGACTCCAAACATTAGGGATTAAGTGTTCAAACTTTGTGAGATCAACTCTTGATGAATGTGTTTGGGCATTGAATACAAAAGCACAAATTAAACCAAAAGAAACTTTAAGGCCAAATTCAAAAAAAATATTGGCTGAATTGTTTGTGCTCTAAATACAAAAAAAAAGAAAAAAAGAAAAATCAAGTTTCCTTGCCTAGATACATGGATTGATTGTTTGGTCATTGGTTTGACAAATTAGTCCTATCTTTTGTGGATGTTAGTGAACTTCTTTTCACTTGAAATCTTGACTAGAATTTGTGCTAAATTTTGTTGAGTAATCTTTCCAATTTTCTTGGTGCTTTTCTTGTTTTAATTTGTTCCAAATTGTCACATGATAGTTACTCTTTTGTTGTCCTATTCTTGTTTTTACCCTTTCTAGTTTTTGGTCCTAAAAAATTCCTAAAGTTTTGTCTTGAAGTTGTCATAATTTTCTTGAAATTCTAAGTGCTTTGGCCAATCATTTCATCTTTCACTTGAGTAGATAACTAAGTGGATTTTTGAATTGAAGCATTATCTTGAGAACTTTTGAAGTGAATTGCTGCAAGTGAGAGCAATTTTTGAGTGATTTTGAGAGCCAAAACCAAAGGTTTCAAGTTGAGATTCTTTGTTACTAACCAAATTCTCTTTGTTAGTTTTTGTTTTGTTAATTTTCTTTTGTGTCCAGCCAAGTAAATTCTCCAACAATGTCTTCAAGATATGAACAAATTTATGCAAAGGTAGAAGAACTTACAAGGCAAGTAGCCCAGCTTACAAAGGTAGAAGAAATCAATTGGCAACCATATGAAAGAAGAAGAAGAACTCCTCAAGTTGAAAGTGATGGAAGAGGAGGAAGAGATGTATATCAAGAAAGAGTTGTAAAAAATAATGTTAGATTTCCCAAATTTGTTGGTGATATTAATCCGGAATTGTATTTTGAGTGGGAATCTCAAGTTGAACAAATTTTAAGTGTTTATACTTTTGAAAATCTTACACAAGTTAAACTCATTACTCTTGAATTTGAACAATATGCTTTAGTGTGGTGGAATCAAATAAAAAAAGAAGTCCTTAGTGGTAGGAGGTTAGCCATTACTTCATGGCATAATCTTCAAATGTGCATGAGAGATAAATTTGTTCCTTCTTATTATAAGAAAGAATTGTATCTTAAGCTTCAAAAGCTTGTACAAGGAACAAGAAGTGTTAAAGACTACTTCAAGGATTTGGAGTCTACCATGGCTAAGGTCAAAATTGAAGAAAGCTTGGAGGCTACAATGGCTAGATTTCTCAATGGTCTCCATAAAGAAATTCAAGATGTGATAGAATTACAAGAGTATAACACATTGGAACAACTAGTGCATCAAGCCACTAAAGTGGAGAAACAAATTCAAAGGAGAGAGAATCAAAGGAAGCTATATTCCAACAATGTGGGATGATAATAGAAAAAAATCCGAGAGCCAAGGTACGTCTTCCTATTCCAACTCCAATTTAAATGTTAGATCTACTCTTTCCAATCCTTCATCTTCTTCAAGATCAAGTTCCATTAAATGTTACAAATGTTTGGAGCATGGACACATTGCTTCAGAATGTCCTACCAAAAGGAAAATGGTCTTGAAAGGGGATAAAGAATTAAGTGAACAAGAAAATAAAGGTGCAAGTTGTGAGCTTATTGTTTCGAGAGTTGAAAACCGTGAGCAAAAAGAAAGCAAATCTGCACATGAGAAGAAAATCAAAGAAGAGAAAGAAAGAAAAGAAAAAGGGGAGAAAGAAAGAAAAGAAAAACAGGAGAAAGAAAGAAAAGAAAAAGAGGAGAAAGAAAGAAAAGAACAAGAGGAGAAAGAAAGACAAGAAAAAGAGGAGAAAGAAAGAGAAGATAAAGAAGAAAAGGAAAGGCTAGAAAAAATTAGAGAAGAGGAAGAGTCTCTTATAACACCCCCTTCACACATGATTGAGAATGAATCCTTAAAGGGGGATTGCACAACTTTGAACTCTTTTTCTCCTTCATTTCCTGATTCTAATTCTTCTTTAAAAAAATTTACTAACTTGTCTCCTTTTGTTTTGTTGCCTAGTGAAGATTTGCATATTAAAGAACAATGGCAAAAACAATGGGGAGAGGAAGAGAAGATAATAGAAGACAAAAGCACAAACATGGAAGAAAATGACTATAGAAAAGTTTCTAATATTTTTGTATATTCTAAGGACTTGAATGGACATTCTACCATGTGTGCTAGACTTTATGGGAAAATTGCATGCTTTTATTGTTGTAAAAGTGGTTTGCATAGAAACTTTGTCCTTTATAATTCAAATGAAATTCTTTTAAGTGAAAATAACAAAAGTTTAGGAAAATCAAAAGATTTTGAAAAATATTTCATAACATTGAGAATGCATTGGTTTGTATTTGATCCAGGAATACTAAAAGGTAAACAAGTATGTAAATACTATTAGTATTTTTTATTCTTGCAAAATAATACTTGTAATATTTTCTTTGCTAGGTATAGTAAGTAATAGCAATAGTTTCAATGTGAATGACTTATCTTTGTATGATGTAGGTACCCCAAAATTCGAGGACGAATTCTTTTCAAGAGGGGGAGAATGATGTGATCTCAATTCATGAAAAACCTCAACCCATGCAAGGAGGAGTCACCACAACAAAATAAGAAAAGGAAAATATGAAAGAAAAGTTTACAAAGAATTTTGAAGAAAAGGAAGGAAGAAAAACAAGGAGAATGTACAAGAAGCTTGAAGAAGAGAATAAAAATATTAATAGCTCTTGTAATTTCCTTGTAAATAAAAATAGAGTTAGTTTAGTTTCTTTCTTTGAAATAGAAATAAGAGGCTACTTGTTTGGACACATGGATAGTATAAAAATAAGGGCCTTGTTTGGGAAGCTTTGGAGCATCTTCCAAACATGGCCTAACCTTTAGAATTCCACCCATGTGCATGCATTTTCGTTTTCCCCTTTCTATATAAGGGTGTGGGTCTCATTTGTAACATAACTTTGAAGATTAATTGAGAGCAAGAGCTAATTCTCTTTGAAGTTCAAGAGGTAAGCCTCATTTCTAGAATCTTATCTTGAGTTTTCCATAATTCAAGTGGTGATTGTCCTTTGCACTTATCTTTCTTTATGAAAGTGGCGTGTTCTTCATTCTCTTGTCTTCTCCATGTTTTCTCTTTTCATTTTCTTGAATGTTCTTCATAGCTGCACCTTTACTCTTCATTTTAATCAATTTTCCACCGATTAAAATGTTTGATTTCACTTCCTATGGCCTCCTATGACATGTATCTTGATTTTAATCGGTTTAAACATCTTAAAACTTGATTTTCTTGAGTTTGCACCGATTAAATTCATCAACAAGGGGCTGGTTTCGTTTTTTGCCATTTCCATCCATTTGCACCGATTAAAATGTTTGTTTTGATCTTCTACGGCTTCCTATGGGTTCTATCTTGAATTTAATCGGTTGAATTGAATTGTTTTGCAATTTCTAAGTGTGGGCCGAATTTGAACCCTAACATTTGGAGAAAAATCTGATTTCATGTTCTTCCTTGCAATTATACATGCTATTTTGATTCCATATGCCTATACACATGTTTGATAGATCCTACAACACTTATAATGCCTCCTAGGCATCCATCACAAAAAATTGAGTTCTTTTGCATAAAACCCAAATACATATCGAGAATAAAATATAAATATCCAAATTACTAAAAATTGAGTTCTTTTTGTAAAACAAAAATAGGGATCCAAAATAAAATATAAATTTCGAAGTTACAAAAAATTGAGTTCTTTTGCATAAAACCCAAGTACATATCGAGAATAAAATATAAATATCCAAATTATTAAAAATGGAGTTCTTTTTGTAAAACAAAAGTAGGGAACCAAAATAAAATATAAATTTCGAAATTAAAAAAAATTGAGTTCTTTTGCATAAAACCCAAGTACATATCGAGAATAAAATATAAATATCCAAATTACTAAAAATTGAGTTCTTTTTGTAAAACAAAAGTAGGGATCCAAAATAAAATATAAATTTCGAAATTACAAAAAATTGAGTTCTTTTGCATAAAACCCAAGTACATATCGAAAATAAAATATAAATATCCAAATTACTAAAAATTGAGTTCTTTTGTAAAACAACAGTACGGATCCAAAATAAAATATAAATTTCGAAATTACAAAAAATTGAGTTCTTTTGCATAAAACCCAAGTACATATCGAGAATAAAATATAAATATCGAAATTACTAAAAATTGAGTTCTTTTTGTAAAACTAAACTAGGGATCCAAAATAAAATATCAATTTCGAAATTACAAAAAATTGAGTTCTTTTGCATAAAACCCAAGTACATATCAAGAATAAAATATAAATATCCAAATTATGAAAAATTGAGTTCTTTTTGTAAAACAAAAGTAGGGAACCAAAATAAAATATAAATTTTGAAATTACAAAAAATTGAGTTCTTTTGCATAAAACCCAAGTACATATCGAGAATAAAATATAAATATCCAAATTATTAAAAATAGAGTTCTTTTTGTAAAACAAAAGTAAGGAACCAAAATAAAATATAAATTTCGAAATTACAAAAAATTGAGTTCTTTTGCATAAAACCCAAGTACATATCGAGAATAAAATATAAATATCCAAATTACTAAAAATTGAGTTCTTTTTGTAAAACAAAACTAGGGATCCAAAATAAAATATAAATTTCGAAATTACAAAAAATTGAGTTCTTCTGCATAAAACCCAAGTACATATCGAGAATAAAATATAAATATCCAAATTACTAAAAATTGAGTTCTTTTTGTAAAACAAAAGTAGGGATCCAAAATAAAATATAAATTTCGAAGTTACAAAAAATTGAGTTCTTTTGCATAAAACCCAAGTACATATCGAGAATAAAATATAAATATCCAAATTACTAAAAATTGAGTTCTTTTTGTAAAACAAAAGTAGGGATCCAAAATAAAATATAAATTTCGAAATTACAAAGAATTGAGTTCTTCTGCATAAAACCCAAGTACATATCGAGAATAGAATATAAATATCCAAATTACTAAAAATTGAGTTCTTTTTGTAAAACAAAAGTAGGGATCCAAAATAAAATATAAATTTCGAAATTAAAAAAATTGAGTTCTTTTGCATAAAACCCAAGTACATATCGAGAATAAAATACAAATATCCAAATTACTAAAAATTGAGTTGTTTTTGTAAAACAAAAGTAGGGATCCAAAATAAAATATAAATTTCGAAATTACAAAAAATTGAGTTCTTTTGCATAAAACCCAAGTACATATCGAGAATAAAATATAAATATCCAAATTACTAAAAATTGAGTTCTTTTTGTAAAACAAAAATAGGGATCCAAAATAAAATATAAATTTCGAAGTTACAAAAAATTGAGTTCTTTTGCATAAAACCCAAGTACATATCGAGAATAAAATATAAATATCCAAATTATTAAAAATCGAGTTCTTTTTGTAAAACAAAAGTAGGGAACCAAAATAAAATATAAATTTCTAAATTACAAAAAATTGAGTTCTTTTTGTAAAAAAAAAGTAGGGATCCAAAATAAAATATAAATTTCGAAATTACAAAAATTGAGTTCTTTTGCGTAAAACAAAAGTAGAGATCCAAAATAAAATATAAATTTCGAAATTACAAAAAATTGAGTTCTTTTGCATAAAACCCAGGTACATATCGAGAATAAAATATAAATATCCAAATTATTAAAAATGGAGTTCTTTTTGTAAAACAAAAGTAGGGAACCAAAATAAAATATAAATTTCGAAATTACAAAAAATTGAGTTCTTTTGCATAAAACCCAAGTACATATCGAGAATAAAATATAAATATCCAAATTACTAAAAATTGAATTCTTTTGCTAAAACAAAAGTAGAGATCCAAAATAAAATATAAATTTCGAAATTACAAAAAATTGAGTTCTTTTGCATAAAACCCAGGTACATATCGAGAATAAAATATAAATATCCAAATTATTAAAAATGGAGTTCTTTTTGTAAAACAAAAGTAGGGAACCAAAATAAAATATAAATTTCGAAATTACAAAAAAATTTCCAAATTACGAGACTAAAAATTGAGTTCTTTTTGTAAAACAAAAGTAGGGATCCAAAATAAAATATAAATTTCGAAGTTACAAAAAATTGAGTTCTTTTGCATAAAACCCAAGTACATATCGAGAATAAAATATAAATATCCAAATTATTAAAAATTGAGTTCTTTTTGTAAAACAAAAGTAGGGATCCAAAATAAAATATAAATTTCGAAATTACAAAAAATTGAGTTCTTTTGCATAAAACCCAAGTACATATCGAGAATAAAATATAAATATCCAAATTACTAAAAATTGAGTTCTTTTTGTAAAACAAAAGTAGGGATCCAAAATAAAATATAAATTTCGAAATTACAAAAAATTGAATTCTTTTGCATAAAACCCAAGTACATATCGAGAATAAAATATAAATATCTATATTACTAAAAATTGAGTTCTTTTTGTAAAATGAAAGTTGGGATCCAACATAAAATATAAATTTCGAAATTACAAAAAATTGAGTTCTTTTGCATAAAACCAAAGTACATATCGAGAATAAAATATAAATATCCAAATTACTAAAAATTGAGTTCTTTTTGTAAAACAAAAATAGGGATCCAAAATAAAATATAAATTTCGAAGTTACAAAAAATTGAGTTCTTTTGCATAAAACCCAAGTACATATCGAGAATAAAATATAAATATCCAAATTATTAAAAATGGAGTTCTTTTTGTAAAACAAAAGTAGGGAACCAAAATAAAATATAAATTTCGAAATTAAAAAAAATTGAGTTCTTTTGCATAAAACCCAAGTACATATCGAGAATAAAATATAAATATCCAAATTACTAAAAATTGAGTTCTTTTTGTAAAACAAAAGTAGGGATCCAAAATAAAATATAAATTTCGAAATTACAAAAAATTGAGTTCTTTTGCATAAAACGCAAGTACATATCGAGAATAAAATATAAATATCTATATTACTAAAAATTGAGTTCTTTTTGTAAAATGAAAGTAGGGATCCAACATAAAATATAAATTTCGAAATTACAAAAAATTGAGTTCTTTTGCATAAAACCAAAGTACATATCGAGAATAAAATATAAATATCCAAATTACTAAAAAGTGAGTTCTTTTTGTAAATCTAAACTAGGGATCCAAAATAAAATATAAATTTCGAAATTACAAAAAATTGAGTTCTTTTGCATAAAACCCAAGTACATATCGAGAATAAAATATAAATATCCAAATTACTAAAAATTGAGTTCTTTTTGTAAAACAAAAGTAGGGATCCAAAATAAAATATAAATTTCGAAATTACAAAAAATTGAATTCTTTTGCATAAAACCCAAGTACATATCGAGAATAAAATATAAATATCTATATTACTAAAAATTGAGTTCTTTTTGTAAAATGAAAGTTGGGATCCAACATAAAATATAAATTTCGAAATTACAAAAAATTGAGTTCTTTTGCATAAAACCAAAGTACATATCGAGAATAAAATATAAATATCCAAATTACGTAAAATTGAGTTCTTTTTGTAAATCTAAACTAGGGATCCAAAATAAAATATAAATTTCGAAATTACAAAAAATTGATTTCTTTTGCATAAAACCCAAGTACATATCGAGAATAAAATATAAATATCTATATTACTAAAAATTGAGTTCTTTTTGTAAAATGAAAGTAGGGATCCAACATAAAATATAAATTTCGAAATTACAAAAAATTGAGTTCTTTTGCATAAAACCAAAGTACATATCGAGAATAAAATATAAATATCCAAATTACTAAAAATTGAGCTCTTTTTGTAAATCTAAACTAGGGATCCAAAATAAAATATAAATTTCGAAATTACAAAAAATTGAGTTCTTTTGCATAAAACCCAAGTACATATCGAGAATAAAATATAAATATCCAAATTATTAAAAATGGAGTTCTTTTTGTAAAATGAAAGTAGGGATCCAACATAAAATATAAATTTCGAAATTACAAAAAATTGAGTTCTTTTGCATAAAACCAAAGTACATATCGAGAATAAAATATAAATATCCAAATTACTAAAAAGTGAGTTCTTTTTGTAAATCTAAACTAGGGATCCAAAATAAAATATAAATTTCGAAATTACAAAAAATTGAGTTCTTTTGCATAAAACCCAAGTACATATCGAGAATAAAATATAAATATCCAAATTACTAAAATTGAGTTCTTTTTGTAAAACAAAAGTAGGGATCCAAAATAAAATATAAATTTCGAAATTACAAAAATTGAATTCTTTTGCATAAAACCCAAGTACATATCGAGAATAAAATACAAATATCTATATTACTAAAAATTGAGTTCTTTTTGTAAAATGAAAGTTGGGATCCAACATAAAATATAAATTTCGAAATTACAAAAAATTGAGTTCTTTTGCATAAAACCAAAGTACATATCGAGAATAAAATATAAATATCGAAATTACGTAAAATTGAGTTCTTTTTGTAAATCTAAACTAGGGATCCAAAATAAATATAAATTTCGAAATTACAAAAAATTGATTTCTTTTGCATAAAACCCAAGTACATATCGAGAATAAAATATAAATATCTATATTACTAAAAATTGAGTTCTTTTTGTAAAATGAAAGTAGGGATCCAACATAAAATATAAATTTCGAAATTACAAAAAATTGAGTTCTTTTGCATAAAACCAAAGTACATATCGAGAATAAAATATAAATATCCAAATTACTAAAAATTGAGTTCTTTTGTAAATCTAAACTAGGGATCCAAAATAAAATATAAATTTCGAAATTACAAAAAATTGAGTTCTTTTGCATAAAACCCAAGTACATATCGAGAATAAAATATAAATATCCAAATTATTAAAAATGGAGTTCTTTTTGTAAAATGAAAGTAGGGATCCAACATAAAATATAAATTTCGAAATTACAAAAAATTGAGTTCTTTTGCATAAAACCAAAGTACATATCGAGAATAAAATATAAATATCCAAATTACTAAAAAGTGAGTTCTTTTTGTAAATCTAAACTAGGGATCCAAAATAAAATATAAATTTCGAAATTACAAAAAATTGAGTTCTTTTGCATAAAACCCAAGTACATATCGAGAATAAAATATAAATATCCAAATTACGTAAAATTGAGTTCTTTTTGTAAATCTAAACTACGGATCCAAAATAAAATATAAATTTCGAAATTACAAAAAATTGATTTCTTTTGCATAAAACCCAAGTACATAATGAGAATAAAATATAAATATCTATATTACTAAAAATTGAGTTCTTTTTGTAAAATGAAAGTAGGGATCCAACATAAAATATAAATTTCGAAATTACAAAAAATTGAGTTCTTTTGCATAAAACCAAAGTACATATCGAGAATAAAATATAAATATCCAAATTACTAAAAATTGAGCTCTTTTTGTAACTCTAAACTAGGGATCCAAAATAAAATATAAATTTCGAAATTACAAAAAATTGAGTTCTTTTGCATAAAACCCAAGTACATATCGAGAATAAAATATAAATATCCAAATTATTAAAAATGGAGTTCTTTTTGTAAAATGAAAGTAGGGATCCAACATAAAATATAAATTTCGAAATTACAAAAAATTGAGTTCTTTTGCATAAAACCAAAGTACATATCGAGAATAAAATATAAATATCCAAATTACTAAAAAGTGAGTTCTTTTTGTAAATCTAAACTAGGGATCCAAAATAAAATATAAATTTCGAAATTACAAAAAATTGAGTTCTTTTGCATAAAACCCAAGTACATATCGAGAATAAAATATAAATATCCAAATTACTAAAAATTGAGTTCTTTTTCTAAAACAAAAGTAAGGATCCAAAATAAAATATAAATTTCGAAATTACAAAAAATTGAGTTCTTTTGCATAAAACCCAAGTACATATCGAGAATAAAATATAAATATCCAAATTACTAAAAATTGACTTCTTTTTGTAAAACAAAAGTAGGGATCCAAAATAAAATATAAATTTCGAAATTACAAAAAATTGAGTTCTTTTGCATAAAACCCAAGTACATATCGAAAATAAAATATAAATATCCAAATTACTAAAAATTGACTTCTTTTTTGTAAAACAAAAGTAGGGATCCAAAATAAAATATAAATTTCGAACTTACAAAAAATTGAGTTCTTTTGCATAAAACCCAAGTACGTATCGAGAATAAAATATAAATATCCAAATTACTAAAAATTGACTTCTTTTTGTAAAACTAAACTAGGGATCCCAAATAAAATATAAATTTTGAAATTACAAAAAATTGAGTTCTTTTGCATAAAACCCAAGTACATATCGAGAATAAAATATAAATATCCAAATTACTAAAAATTGAGTTCTTTTGTAAAACAAAAGTAGGGATCCAAAATAAAATATAAATTTCGAAATTACAAAAAATTGAGTTCTTTTGCATAAAACCCAAGTACATATCGAGAATAAAATATAAATATCCAAATTACTAAAAATTGAGTTCTTTTTGTAAATCTAAACTAGGGATCCAAAATAAAATATAAATTTCGAAATTACAAAAAATTGAGTTCTTTTGCATAAAACCCAAGTACATATCGAGAATAAAATATAAATATCCAAATTACTAAAAATTGAGTTCTTTTTCTAAAACAAAAGTAGGGATCCAAAATAAAATATAAATTTCGAAATTACAAAAAATTGAGTTCTTTTGCATAAAACCCAAGTACATATCGAGAATAAAATATAAATATCCAAATTACTAAAAATTGACTTCTTTTTGTAAAACAAAAGTAGGGATCCAAAATAAAATATAAATTTCGAAATTACAAAAAATTGAGTTCTTTTGCATAAAACCCAAGTACATATCGAGAATAAAATATAAATATCCAAATTACTAAAAATTGACTTCTTTTTGTAAAACAAAAGTAGGGATCCAAAATAAAATATAAATTTCGAACTTACAAAAAATTGAGTTCTTTTGCATAAAACCCAAGTACGTATCGAGAATAAAATATAAATATCCAAATTACTAAAAATTGACTTCTTTTTGTAAAACTAAACTAGGGATCCCAAATAAAATATAAATTTTGAAATTACAAAAAATTGAGTTCTTTTGCATAAAACCCAAGTACATATCGAGAATAAAATATAAATATCCAAATTACTAAAAATTGAGTTCTTTTTGTAAAACAAAAGTAGGGATCCAAAATAAAATATAAATTTCGAAATTACAAAAAATTGAGTTCTTTTGCATAAAACCCAAGTACATATCGAGAATAAAATATAAATATCCAAATTACTAAAAATTGAGTTCTTTTTGTAAATCTAAACTAGGGATCCAAAATAAAATATAAATTTCGAAATTACAAAAAATTGAGTTCTTTTGCATAAAACCCAAGTACATATCGAGAATAAAATATAAATATCCAAATTATTAAAAATGGAGTTCTTTTTGTAAAACAAAAGTAGGGAACCAAAATAAAATATAAATTTCGAAATTACAAAAAATTGAGTTCTTTTGCATAAAACCCAAGTACATATCGAGAATAAAATATAAATATCCAAATTACTAAAAATTGAGTTCTTTTGTAAAACAAAAGTAGGGATCCAAAATAAAATATAAATTTCGAAATTACAAAAAATTGAGTTCTTTTGCATAAAACCCAAGTACATATCGAGAATAAAATATAAATATCCAAATTACTAAAAATTGAGTTCTTTTTGTCAAACAAAAGTAGGGATCCAAAATAAAATACAAATTTCGAAATTACAAAAAATTGAGTTCTTTTGCATAAAACCCAAGTACATATCGAAAATAAAATATAAATATCCAAATTAGTAAAAATTGACTTCTTTTTGTAAAACAAAAGTAGGGATCCAAAATAAAATATAAATTTCGAACTTACAAAAAATTGAGTTCTTTTGCATAAAACCCAAGTACATATCGAGAATAAAATATAAATATCCAAATTACTAAAAATTGAGTTCTTTTTGTAAAACTAAACTAGGGATCCCAAATAAAATATAAATTTTGAAATTACAAAAAATTGAGTTCTTTTGCATAAAACCCAAGTACATATCGAGAATAAAATATAAATATCCAAATTACTAAAAATTGAGTTCTTTTTGTAAAACAAAAGTAGGGATCCAAAATAAAATATAAATTTCGAAATTACAAAAAATTGAGTTCTTTTGCATAAAACCCAAGTACATATCGAGAATAAAATATAAATATCCAAATTACTAAAAATTGAGTTCTTTTTGTAAAACAAAAATAGGGATCCAACATAAAATATAAATTTCGAAGTTACAAAAAATTGAGTTCTTTTGCATAAAACCCAAGTACATATCGAGAATAAAATATAAATATCCAAATTATTAAAAATGGAGTTCTTTTTGTAAAACAAAAGTACGGAACCAAAATAAAATATAAATTTAGAAATTACAAAAAATTGAGTTCTTTTGCATAAAACCCAAGTACTTATCGACAATAAAATATAAATATCCAAATTACTAAAAATTGAGTTCTTTTTGTAAAACAAAAGTAGGGATCCAAAATAAAATATAAATTTCGAAATTACAAAAAATTGAGTTCTTTTGCATAAAACCCAAGTACATATCGAAAATAAAATATAAATATCCAAATTTCTAAAAATTGAGTTCTTTTTGTAAAACAAAAGTAGGGATCCAAAATAAAATTTAAATTTCGAAGTTACAAAAAATTGAGTTCTTTTGCATAAAACACAATTATATATCGAGAATAAAATATAAATATCCAAATTACTAAAAATTGAGTTCTTTTTTTAAAACAAAAGTAGGGATCCAAAATAAAATATAAATTTCGAATTTACAAAAAATTGAGTTCTTTTGAATAAAACCCAAGTACATACCGAGAATAAAATATAAATATCCAAATTCCTAAAAATTGAGTTCTTTTTGTAAAACAAAAGTAGGGATCCAAAATAAAATATAAATTTCGAAATTACAAAAAATTTAGTTCTTTTGCATAAAACCGAAGTACATATCGAGAATAAAATATAAATATGCAAATTACTAAAAATTGAGTTCTTTTTGTAAAACTAAACTGGGGATCCAAAATAAAATATAAATTTCGAAATTACAAAAAATTGAGTTCTTTTGCATAAAACCCAAGTACATATCGAGAATAAAATATAAATATCTATATTACTAAAAATGGAGTTCTTTTTGTAAAATGAAAGTTGGGATCCAACATAAAATATAAATTTCGAAATTACAAAAAATTGAGTTCTTTTGCATAAAACCAAAGTACATATCGAGAATAAAATATAAATATCCAAATTACTAAAAATTGAGTTCTTTTTGTAAAACAAAAGTAGGGATCCAAAATAAAATATAAATTTCGAAATTACAAAAAATTGAGTTCTTTTGCATAAAACCCAAGTACATATCGAAAATAAAATATAAATATCCAAATTTCTAAAAATTGAGTTCTTTTTGTAAAACAAAAGTAGGGATCCAAAATAAAATTTAAATTTCGAAGTTACAAAAAATTGAGTTCTTTTGCATAAAACACAATTATATATCGAGAATAAAATATAAATATCCAAATTACTAAAAATTGAGTTCTTTTTTTAAAACAAAAGTAGGGATCCAAAATAAAATATGAATTTCGAAATTACAAAAAATTGAGTTCTTTTGAATAAAACCCAAGTACATATCGAGAATAAAATATAAATATCCAAGTTACTAAAAATTGAGTTCTTTTTGTAAATCAAAAGTAGTGATCCAAAATAAAATACGAATTTCGAAATTTCAAAAAATTTAGTTCTTTTGCATAAAACCCGAGTACATTTCGAGAATAAAATATAAATATCCAAATTACTAAATATTGAGTGCTTTTTGTAAAACTAAACTAGGGATCCAAAATAAAATATAAATTTCGAAATTACAAAAAATTGAGTTCTTTTGCATAAAACCCAAGTACATATCGAGAATAAAATATAAATATCTATATTACTAAAAATGGAGTTCTTTTTGTAAAATGAAAGTTGGGATCCAACATAAAATATAAATTTCGAAATTACAAAAAATTGAGTTCTTTTGCATAAAACCAAAGTACATATCGAGAATAAAATATAAATATCCAAATTACTAAAAATTGAGTTCTTTTTGTAAATCAAAAGTAGTGATCCAAAATAAAATACGAATTTCGAAATTTCAAAAAGTTGAGTTCTTTTGCATAAAACCCAAGTACATATCGAGAATAAAATATAAATATCCAAATTATTAAAAATGGAGTTCTTTTTGTAAAACAAAAGTAGGGAACCAAAATAAAATATAAATTTCGAAATTACAAAAAATTGAGTTCTTTTGCATAAAACCCAAGTACATATCGAGAATAAAATATAAATATCCAAATTACTAAAAATTGAGTTCTTTTTGTAAAACAAAAGTAGGGATCCAAAATAAAATATAAATTTCGAAATTACAAAAAATTGATTTCTTTTGCATAAAACCCAAGTACATATCGAGAATCAAATATAAATATCCAAATTACTAAAAATTGAGTTCTTTTTGTAAAACAAAAGTAGGGATCCAAAATAAAATATAAATTTTGAAATTTCAAAAAATTGAGTTCTTTTGCATAAAACCCAAGTACATATCGAGAATAAAATATAAACATCCAAATTACTAAAAATTGACTTCTTTTTGTAAAACAAAAGTAGGCATCCAAAATAAAATATAAATTTCGAAATTACAAAAAATTGAGTTCTTTTGCATAAAACCCAAGTACATATCGAGAATAAAATATAAATATCCAAATTACTAAAAATTGAGTTCTTTTTGTAAAACTAAACTAGGGATCCCAAATAAAATATAAATTTTGAAATTACAAAAAATTGAGTTCTTTTGCATAAAACCCAAGTACATATCGAGAATAAAATATAAATATCCAAATTACTAAAAATTGAGTTCTTTTTGTAAAACTAAACTAGGGATCCAAAATAAAATATCAATTTCGAAATTACAAAAAATTGAGTTCTTTTGCATAAAACCCAAGTACATATCAAGAATAAAATATAAATATCCAAATTATTAAAAATTGAGTTCTTTTTGTAAAACAGAAGTAGGGAACCAAAATAAAATATAAATTTTGAAATTACAAAAAATTGAGTTCTTTTGCATAAAACCCAAGTACATATCGAGAATAAAATATAAATATCCAAATTATTAAAAATGGAGTTCTTTTTGTAAAACAAAAGTAGGGAAGCAAAATAAAATATAAATTTCGAAATTACAAAAAATTGAGTTCTTTTGCATAAAACCCAAGTACATATCGAGAATAAAATATAAATGTCCAAATTACTAAAAATTGAGTTCTTTTTGTAAAACAAAAGTAGGGATCCAAAATAAAATTTAAATTTCGAAGTTACAAAAAATTGAGTTCTTTTGCATAAAACCCAAGTATATATCGAGAATAAAATATAAATATCCAAATTACTAAAAATTGAGTTCTTTTTTTAAAACAAAAGTAGGGATCCAAAATAAAATATAAATTTCGAATTTACAAAAAATTGAGTTCTTTTGCATAAAACCCAAGTACATATCGAGAATAAAATATAAATATCCAAATTACTAAAAATTAAGTTCTTTTTGTAAAACAAAAGTAGGGATCCAAAATAAAATATAAATTTCGAAATTACAAAAAATCGAGCTCCTTTGCATATAACCCATGTACATATCGAGAATAAAATATAAATATCCAAATTACTAAAAATTGAGTTCTTTTTGTAAAACAAAAATAGGGATCCAAAATAAAATATAAATTTCGAAGTTACAAAAAATCGAGTTCCTTTGCATATAACCCATGTACATATCGAGAATAAAATATAAATATCCAAATTACTAAAAATTGAGTTCTTTTTGTAAATCTAAACTAGGGATCGAAAATAAAATATAAATTTCGAAATTACAAAAAATTGAGTTCTTTTGCATAAAACCCAAGTACATATCGAGAATAAAATATAAATATCCAAATTACTAAAAATTGAGTTCTTTTTGTAAAATAAAAGTAGGGATCCAAAATAAAATATAAATTTCAAAATTACAAAAAATTGAGTTCTTTTGCATAAAACCCAAGTACATATCGAGAATAAAATATAAATATCCAAATTACTAAAAATTGAGTTCTTTTTGTAAAACAAAAGTAGGGATCCAAAATAAAATACAAATTTCGAAATTACAAAAAATTGAGTTGTTTTGCATAAAACCCAAGTACATATCGAGAATAAAATATAAATATCCAAATTACTAAAAATTGACTTCTTTTTGTAAAACAAAAGTAGGGATCCAAAATAAAATATCAATTTCGAATTTACAAAAAATTGAGTTCTTTTGCATAAAACCCAAGTACATATCGAGAGTAAAATATAAATATCCAAATTACTAAAAATTGAGTTCTTTTTGTAAAACAAAAGTAGGGATCCAAAATAAAATATAAATTTCGAAATTAAAAAAAATTGAGTTCTTTTGCATAAAACCCAAGTACATATCGAGAATAAAATATAAATATCCAAATTACTAAAAATTGAGTTCTTTTTGTAAAACAAAAGTAGGGATCCAAAATAAAATACAAATTTCGAAACTACAAAAAATTGAGTTGTTTTGCATAAAACCCAAGTACATATCGAAAATAAAATATAAATATCCAAATTACTAAAAATTGACTTCTTTTTGTAAAACAAAAGTAGGGATCCAAAATAAAATATAAATTTCGAAATTACAAAAAATTGAGTTCTTTTGCATAAAACCCAAGTACATATCGAGAATAAAATATAAATATCCAAATTACTAAAAATTGAGTTCTTTTTGTAAAACAAAAGTAGGGATCCAAAATAAAATATCAATTTCGAAATTACAAAAAATTGAGTTCTTTTGCATAAAACCCAAGTACATATCGAGAATAAAATATAAATATCCAAATTACTAAAAATTGAGTTCTTTTTGTAAAACAAAAGTAGGGATCCAAAATAAAATACAAATTTCGAAATTACAAAAAATTGAGTTCTTTTGCATAAAACCCAAGTACATATCGAGAATAAAATATAAATATCCAAATTACTAAAAATTGACTTCTTTTTGAAAAACAAAAGTAGGGATCCAAAATAAAATATCAATTTCGAAATTACAAAAAATTGAGTTCTTTTGCATAAAACCAAAGTACATATCGAAAATAAAATATAAATATCCAAATTACTAAAAATTGAGTTCTTTTTGTAAAACAAAAGTAGGGATCCAAAATAAAATACAAATTTCGAAATTACAAAAAATTGAGTTCTTTTGCATAAAACCCAAGTACATATCGAGAATAAAATATAAATATCCAAATTACTAAAAATTGAGTTCTTTTTGTAAAACAAAAGTAGGGATCCAAAATAAAATATAAATTTCGAAATTACAAAAAATTGAGTTCTTTTGCATAAAAGCCAAGTACATATCGAGAATAAAATATAAATATCAAAATTACTAAAAATTGAGTTCTTTTTGTAAAACAAAAGTAGGGATCCAAAATAAAATATAAATTTCGAAATTACAAAAAATTGAGTTCTTTTGCATAAAACCCAAGTACATATCGAGAATAAAATATAAATATCCAAATTACTAAAAATTGAGTTCTTTTTGTAAAATAAAAATAGGGATCCAACATAAAATATAAATTTCGAAGTTACAAAAAATTGAGTTCTTTTGCATAAAACCCAAGTACATATCGAGAATAAAATATAAATATCCAAATTATTAAAAATGGAGTTCTTTTTGTAAAACAAAAGTACGGAACCAAAATAAAATATAAATTTAGAAATTACAAAAAATTGAGTTCTTTTGCATAAAACCCAAATACTTATCGACAATAAAATATAAATATCCAAATTACTAAAAATTGAGTTCTTTTTGTAAAACAAAAGTAGGGATCCAAAATAAAATATAAATTTCGAAATTACAAAAAATTGAGTTCTTTTGCATAAAACCCAAGTACATATCGAAAATAAAATATAAATATCCAAATTTCTAAAAATTGAGTTCTTTTTGTAAAACAAAAGTAGGGATCCAAAATAAAATATAAATTTCGAAATTACAAAAAATTGAGTTCTTTTGCATAAAACACAAGTACATATCGAGAATAAAATATAAGTATCCAAATTACTAAAAATTGAGTTCTTTTTGTAAAACAAAAGTAGGGATCCAAAATAAAATATAAATTTCGAATTTACAAAAAATTGAGTTCTTTTGCATAAAACCCAAGTACATATCGAGAATAAAATATAAATATCCAAATTACTAAAAATTGAGTTCTTTTTGTAAAACAAAAGTAGGGATCCAAAATAAAATATAAATTTCGAAATTACAAAAATTTGAGTTCTTTTGCATAAAACCCAAGTACATATCGAGAATAAAATATAAATATGCAAATTACTAAAAATTGAGTTCTTTTTGTAAAACAAAAGTAGGGATCCAAAATAAAATATAAATTTCGAAATTACAAAAAATTGAGTTCTTTTGCATAAAACCCAAGTACATATCGAGAATAAAATATAAATATCTAAATTACTAAAAATTGAGTTCTTTTTGTAAAACGAAAGTAGGGATCCAAAATAAAATATAAATTTCGAAATTACAAAAAATTGAGTTCTTTTGCATAAAACCAAAGTACATATCGAGAATAAAATATAAATATCCAAATTACTAAAAATTGAGTTCTTTTTGTAAAACAAAAGTAGGGATCCAAAATAAAATATAAATTTCAAAATTACAAAAAATTGAGTTCTTTTGCATAAAACCCAAGTACATATCGAGAATAAAATATAAATATCCAAATTATTAAAAATGGAGTTCTTTTTGTAAAACAAAAGTAGGGAACCAAAATAAAATATAAATTTCAAAATTACAAAAAATTGAGTTCTTTTGCATAAAACCCAAGTACATATCGAGAATAAAATATAAATATCCAAATTACTAAAAATTGAGTTCTTTTTGTAAAACAAAAGTAGGGATCCAAAATAAACTATAAATTTCGAAATTACAAAAAATTGATTTCTTTTGCATAAAACCCAAGTACATATCGAGAATCAAATATAAATATCCAAATTACTAAAAATTGAGTTCTTTTTGTAAAACAAAAGTAGGGATCCAAAATAAAATATAAATTTCGAAATTACAAAAAATTGAGTTCTTTTGCATAAAACCCAAGTACATATCGAGAATAAAATATAAACATCCAAATTACTAAAAATTGACTTCTTTTTGTAAAACAAAAGTAGGGATCCAAAATAAAATATAAATTTCGAAATTACAAAAAATTGAGTTCTTTTGCATAAAACCCAAGTACATATCGAGAATAAAATATAAATATCCAAATTACTAAAAATTGAGTTCTTTTTGTAAAACTAAACTAGGGATCCCAAATAAAATATAAATTTTGAAATTACAAAAAATTGAGTTCTTTTGCATAAAACCCAAGTACATATCGAGAATAAAATATAAATATCCAAATTACTAAAAATTGAGTTCTTTTTGTAAAACTAAACTAGGGATCCAAAATAAAATATCAATTTCGAAATTACAAAAAATTGAGTTCTTTTGCATAAAACCCAAGTACATATCAAGAATAAAATATAAATATCCAAATTATTAAAAATTGAGTTCTTTTTGTAAAACAAAAGTAGGGAACCAAAATAAAATATAAATTTTGAAATTACAAAAAATTGAGTTCTTTTGCATAAAACCCAAGTACATATCGAGAATAAAATATAAATATCCAAATTATTAAAAATGGAGTTCTTTTTGTAAAACAAAAGTAGGGAAGCAACATAAAATATAAATTTCGAAATTACAAAAAATTGAGTTCTTTAGCATAAAACCCAAGTACATATCGAGAATAAAATATAAATATCCAAATTACTAAAAATTGAGTTCTTTTTGTAAAACAAAAGTAGGGATCCAAAATAAAATATAAATTTCGAAGTTACAAAAAATTGAGTTCTTTTGCATAAAACCCAAGTATATATCGAGAATAAAATATAAATATCCAAATTACTAAAAATTGAGTTCTTTTTGTAAAACAAAAGTAGGGATCCAAAATAAAATATAAATTTCGAATTTACAAAAAATTGAGTTCTTTTGCATAAAACCCAAGTACATATCGAGAATAAAATATAAATATCCAAATTACTAAAAATTAAGTTCTTTTTGTAAAACAAAAGTAGGGATCCAAAATAAAATATAAATTTCGAAATTACAAAAAATCGAGTTCCTTTGCATATAACCCATGTACATATCGAGAATAAAATATAAATATCCAAATTACTAAAAATTGAGTTCTTTTTGTAAAACAAAAATAGGGATCCAAAATAAAATATAAGTTTCGAAGTTACAAAAAATTGAGTTCTTTTGCATAAAACCAAAGTACATATCGAGAATAAAATATAAATATCCAAATTACTAAAAATTGAGTTCTTTTTGTAAATCTAAACTAGGGATCCAAAATAAAATATAAATTTCGAAATTACAAAAAATTGAGTTCTTTTGCATAAAACCCAAGTACATATCGAGAATAAAATATAAATATCCAAATTATTAAAAATGGAGTTCTTTTTGTAAAACAAAAGTAGGGAACCAAAATAAAATATAAATTTCGAAATTACAAAAAATTGAGTTCTTTTGCATAAAACCCAAGTACATATCGAGAATAAAATATAAATATCCAAATTACTAAAAATTGAGTTCTTTTTGTAAAACAAAAGTAGGGATCCAAAATAAAATATAAATTTCGAAATTACAAAAAATTGAGTTCTTTTGCATAAAACCCAAGTACATATCGAGAATCAAATATAAATATCCAAATTACTAAAAATTGAGTTCTTTTTGTAAAACAAATGTAGGGATCCAAAATAAAATATAAATTTCGAAATTACAAAAAATTGAGTTCTTTTGCATAAAACCCAAGTACATATCGAGAATCAAATATAAATATCCAAATTACTAAAAATTGAGTTCTTTTTGTAAAACAAAAGTAGGGATCCAAAATAAAATATAAATTTCGAAATTACAAAAAATTGAGTTCTTTTGCATAAAACCCAAGTACATATTGAGAATAAAATATAAATATCCAAATTACTAAAAATTGAGTTCTTTTTGTAAAACTAAACTAGGGATCCCAAATAAAATATAAATTTTGAAATTACAAAAAATTGAGTTCTTTTGCATAAAACACAAGTACATATCGAGAATAAAATATAAATATCCAAATTATTAAAAATGGAGTTCTTTTTGTAAAACAAAAGTAGGGAACCAAAATAAAATATAAATTTCGAAATTACAAAAAATTGAGTTCTTTTGCATAAAACCCAAGTACATATCGAGAATAAAATATAAATATCCAAATTACTAAAAATTGAGTTCTTTTTGTAAAACAAAAGTAGGGATCCAAAACAAAATATAAATTTCGAAATTACAAAAAATTGAGTTCTTTTGCATAAAACCCAAGTACATATCGAGAATCAAATATAAATATCCAAATTACTAAAAATTGAGTTCTTTTTGTAAAACAAATGTAGGGATCCAAAATAAAATATAAATTTCGAAATTACAAAAAATTGAGTTCTTTTGCATAAAACCCAAGTACATATCGAGAATCAAATATAAATATCCAAATTACTAAAAATTGAGTTCTTTTTGTAAAACAAAAGTAGGGATCCAAAATAAAATATAAATTTCGAAATTACAAAAAATTGAGTTCTTTTGCATAAAACCCAAGTACATATTGAGAATAAAATATAAATATCCAAATTACTAAAAATTGAGTTCTTTTTGTAAAACTAAACTAGGGATCCCAAATAAAATATAAATTTTGAAATTACAAAAAATTGAGTTCTTTTGCATAAAACACAAGTATATATCGAGAATAAAATATAAATATCCAAATTACTAAAAATTGAGTTCTTTTTTTAAAACAAAAGTAGGGATCCAAAATAAAATATAAATTTAGAAATAACAAAAAATTGAGTTCTTTTGCATAAAACCCAAGTACATATCGAGAATAAAATATAAATATCCAAATTACTAAAAATTGAGTTCTTTTTGTAAAACAAAAGTAGGGATCCAAAATAAAATATAAATTTCGAAATTACAAAAAATTGAGTTCTTTTGCATAAAACCCAAGTACATATCGAGAATAAAATATAAATATCCAAATTACTAAAAATTGAGTTCTTTTTGTAAAACAAAAGTAGGGATCCAAAATAAAATATAAATTTCGAAGTTACAAAAAATTGAGTTCTTTTGCATAAAACCCAAGTACATATCGAGAATAAAATATAAATATCCAAATTACTAAAAATTGAGTTCTTTTTGTAAAACAAAAATAAGGATCCAAAATAAAATATAAATTTCGAAGTTACAAAAAATTGAGTTCTTTTGCATAAAACCCAAGTACATATCGAGAATCAAATATAAATATCCAAATTACTAAAAATTGAGTTCTTTTTGTAAAACAAAAGTAGGGATCCAAAATAAAATATAAATATCGAAATTACAAAAAATTGAGTTCTTTTGCATAAAACCCAAGTACATATCGAGAATAACTTATAAATATCCAAATTACTAAAAATTGAGTTCTTTTTGTAAAACAAAAATAGGGATCCAAAATAAAATATAAATTTCGAAGTTACAAAAAATTGAGTTCTTTTGCATAAAACCCAAGTACATATCGAGAATAAAATATAAATATCCAAATTACTAAAAATTGAGTTCTTTTTGTAAAACAAAAGTAGGGAACCAAAATAAAATATAAATTTCGAAATTACAAAAAATTGAGTTCTTTTGCATAAAACCCATGTACATATCGAGAATAAAATATAAATATCCAAATTACTAAAAATTGAGTTCTTTTGTAAAACAACAGTACGGATCCAAAATAAAATATAAATTTCGAAATTACAAAAAATTGAGTTCTTTTGCATAAAACCCAAGTACATATCGAGAATAAAATATAAATATCCAAATTACTAAAAATTGAGTTCTTTTTGTAGAACAAAAGTAGGGATCCAAAATAAAATAAAATTTTCGAAATTACAAAAAATTGAGTTCTTTTGCATAAAACCCAAGTACATATCGAGAATAAAATATAAATATCCAAATTACTAAAAATTAAGTTCTTTTTGTAAAACAAAAGTAGGGAACCAAAATAAAATCTATATTTCGAAATTACAAAAAATAAAGTTCTTTTGCATAAAACCCATGTACATATCGAGAATAAAATATAAATATCCAAATTACTAAAAATTGAGTTCTTTTTGTAAAACAAAAGTAGGGATCCAAAATAAAATATAAATTTCGAAGTTACAAAAAATTGAGTTCTTTTGCATAAAACCCAAGTACATATCGAGAATAAAATATAAATATCCAAATTACTAAAAATTGAGTTCTTTTTGTAAAACAAAAGTAGGGATCCAAAATAAAATATAAATTTCGAAGTTACAAAAAATTGAGTTCTTTTGCATAAAACCCAAGTACATATCGAGAATAAAATATAAATATCCAAATTATTAAAAATTGAGTTCTTTTTGTAAAACAAAAGTAGGGATCCAAAATAAAATATAAATTTCGAAATTACAAAAAATTGAGTTCTTTTGCATAAAACCCAAGTACATATCGAGAATAAAATATAAATATCCAAATTACTAAAAATTGAGTTCTTTTGTAAAACAAAAGTAGGGATCCAAAATAAAATATAAATTTCGAAATTACAAAAAATTGAGTTCTTTTGCATAAAACCCAAGTACATATCGAGAATAAAATATAAATATCCAAATTACTAAAAATTGAGTTCTTTTTGTAAAACAAAAGTAGGGATCCAAAATAAAATATAAATTTTCGAAATTACAAAAAATTGAGTTCTTTTGCATAAAACCAAAGTACATATCGAGAATAAAATATAAATATCCAAATTACTAAAAATTGAGTTCTTTTTTGTAAAACAAAAGTAGGGATCCAAAATAAAATATAAATTTCGAAATTACAAAAAATTGAGTTCTTTTGCATAAAACCCATGTACATATCGAGAATAAAATATAAATATCCAAATTACTAAAAATTGAGTTCTTTTTGTAAAACAAAAGTAGGGATCCAAAATAAAATATAAATTTCGAAGTTACAAAAAATTGAGTTCTTTTGCATAAAACCCAAGTACATATCGAGAATAAAATATAAATATCCAAATTACTAAAAATTGAGTTCTTTTTGTAAAACAAAAGTAGGGATCCAAAATAAAATATAAATTTCGAAGTTACAAAAAATTGAGTTCTTTTGCATAAAACCCAAGTACATATCGAGAATAAAATATAAATATCCAATTTACTAAAAATGGAGTTCTTTTTGTAAAACAAAAGTAGGGATCCAAAATAAAATATAAATTTCGAAATTACAAAAAATTGAGTTCTTTTGCATAAAACCCAAGTACATATCGAGAATAAAATATAAATATCCAAATTACTAAAAATTGAGTTCTTTTGTAAAACAACAGATACGGATCCAAAATAAAATATAAAATTCGAAATTACAAAAAATTGAGTTCTTTTGCATAAAACCCAAGTACATATCGAGAATAAAATATAAATATCCAAATTACTAAAAATTGAGTTCTTTTTGTAGAACAAAAGTAGGGATCCAAAATAAAATATAATTTTCGAAATTACAAAAAATTGAGTTCTTTTGCATAAAACCCAAGTACATATCGAGAATAAAATATAAATATCCAATTTACTAAAAATTGAGTTCTTTTTGTAAAACAAAAGTAGGGATCCAAAATAAAATATAAATTTCGAAATTACAAAAAATTGAGTTCCTTTGCATAAAACCCAAGTACATATCGAGAATAAAATATAAATATCCAAATTACTAAAAATTGAGTTCTTTTTGTAAAACAAAAGTAGGGATCCAAAATAAAATATAAATTTCGAAGTTACAAAAAATTGAGTTCTTTTGCATAAAACCCAAGTACATATCGAGAATAAAATATAAATATCCAAATTACTAAAAATTGAGTTCTTTTTGTAAAACAAAAATAGGGATCCAAAATAAAATATAAATTTCGAAGTTACAAAAAATTGAGTTCTTTTGCATAAAACCCAAGTACATATCGAGAATAAAATATAAATATCCAAATTACTAAAAATTGAGTTCCTTTTGTAAAACAAAAGTAGGGATCCAAAATAAAATATAAATTTCGAAATTACAAAAAATTGAGTTCTTTTGCATAAAACCCAAGTACATATCGAGAATAAAATATAAATATCCAAATTACTAAAAATTGAGTTCTTTTGTAAAACAAAAGTAGGGATCCAAAATAAAATATAAATTTCGAAATTACAAAAAATTGAGTTCTTTTGCATAAAACCAAAGTACATATCGAGAATAAAATATAAATATCCAAATTACTAAAAATTGAGTTCTTTTCGTAAAACAAAAGTAGGGATCCAAAATAAAATATAAATTTCGAAATTACAAAAAATTGAGTTCTTTTGCATAAAACCAAAGTACATATCGAGAATAAAATATAAATATCCAAATTACTAAAAATTGAGTTCTTTTTGTAAAACAAAAGTAGGGATCCAAAATAAAATATAAATTTCGAAATTACAAAAAATTGAGTTCCTTTGCATAAAACCCAAGTACATATCGAGAATAAAATATAAATATCCAAATTACTAAAAATTGAGTTCTTTTTGTAAAACAAAAGTAGGGATCCAAAATAAAATATAAATTTCGAAGTTACAAAAAATTGAGTTCTTTTGCATAAAACCCAAGTACATATCGAGAATAAAATATAAATATCCAAATTACTAAAAATTGAGTTCTTTTTGTAAAACAAAAGTAGGGATCCAAAATAAAATATAAATTTCGAAATTACAAAAAATTGAGTTCTTTTGCATAAAACCCAAGTACATATCGAGAATAAAATATAAATATCCAAATTACTAAAAATTGAGTTCTTTTTGTAAAACAAAAGTAGGGATCCAAAATAAAATATCAATGTCGAAATTAAAAAAAATTGAGTTCTTTTGCATAAAACCCAAGTACATATCAAGAATAAAATATAAATATCCAAATTATTAAAAATTGAGTTCTTTTTGTAAAACAAAAGTAGGGAACCAAAATAAAATATAAATTTTGAAATTACAAAAAATTGAGTTCTTTTGCATAAAACCCAAGTACATATCGAGAATAAAATATAAATATCCAAATTATTAAAAATGGAGTTCTTTTTGTAAACCAAAAGTAGGGAAGCAAAATAAAATATAAATTTCGAAATTACAAAAAATTGAGTTCTTTTGCATAAAACCCAAGTACATATCGAGAATAAAATATAAAAATCCAAATTACTAAAAATTGAGGTCTTTTTGTAAAACTAAACTAGGGATCCAAAATAAAATATAAATTTCGAAGTTACAAAAAATTGAGTTCTTTTGCATAAAACCCAAGTACATATCGAGAATAAAATATAAATATCCAAATTACTAAAAATGGAGTTCTTTTTGTAAAACAAAAGTAGGGAACCAAAATAAAATATAAATCTCGAAATTACAAAAAATTGAGTTCTTTATCATAAAACCCAAGTACATATCGAGAATAAAATATAAATATCCAAATTACTAAAAATTGAGTTCTTTTGTAAAACAACAGTACGGAACCAAAATAAAATATAAATTTCGAAATTACAAAAAATTGAGTTCTTTTGCATAAAACCCAAGTACATATCGAGAATAAAATATAAATATCCAAATTACTAAAAATTGAGTTCTTTTGTAAAACAACAGTACGGATCCAAAATAAAATATAAAATTCGAAATTACAAAAAATTGAGTTCTTTTGCATAAAACCCAAGTACATATCGAGAATAAAATATAAATATCCAAATTACTAAAAATTGAGTTCTTTTTGTAGAACAAAAGTAGGGATCCAAAATAAAATATAAATTTCGTAATTACAAAAAATTGAGTTCTTTTGCATAAAACCCAAGTACATATCGAGAATAAAATATAAATATCCAAATTATTAAAAATGGAGTTCTTTTTGTAAAACAAAAGTAGGGATCCAAAATAAAATATAAATTTCGAAATTACAAAAAATTGAGTTCTTTTGCATAAAACCCAAGTACATATCAAGAATAAAATATGAATATCCAAATTACTAAAAATTGAGTTCTTTTTGTAAAACAAAAGTAGGGATCCAAAATAAAATATAAATTTCGAAATTACAAAAAATTGAGTTCTTTTGCATAAAACACAAGTACATATCGAGAATAAAATATAAATATCCAAATTACTAAAAATGGAGTTCTTTTTGTAAAACAAAAGTAGGGAACCAAAATAAAATATAAATTTCGAAATTACAAAAAATTGAGTTCTTTTGCATAAAACCCAAGTACATATCGAGAATAAAATATAAATATCCAAATTACTAAAAATTGAGTTCTTTTTGTAAAACAAAAGTAGGGATCCAAAATAAAATATAAATTTCGAAGTTACAAAAAATTGAGTTCTTTTGCATAAAACCCAAGTACATATCGAGAATAAAATATAAATATCCAAATTATTAAAAATGGAGTTCTTTTTGTAAAACAAAAGTAGGGAACCAAAATAAAATATAAATTTCGAAATTACAAAAAATTGAGTTCTTTTGCATAAAACCCAAGTACATATCGAGAATAAAATATAAATATCCAAATTACTAAAAATTGAGTTCTTTTTGTAAAACTAAACCAGGGATCCAAAATAAAATATCAATGTCGAAATTAAAAAAAATTGAGTTCTTTTACATAAAACCCAAGTACATATCAAGAATAAAATATAAATATCCAAATTACTAAAAATTGAGTTCTTTTTGTAAAACAAAAGTAGGGATCCAAAATAAAATATAAATTTTGAAATTACAAAAAATTGAGTTCTTTTGCATAAAACCCAAGTACATATCGAGAATAAAATATAAATATCCAAATTATTAAAAATGGAGTTCTTTTTGTAAACCAAAAGTAGGGAAGCAAAATAAAATATAAATTTCGAAATTACAAAAAATTGAGTTCTTTTGCATAAAACCCAAGTACATATCGAGAATAAAATATAAAAATCCAAATTACTAAAAATTGAGGTCTTTTTGTAAAACTAAACTAGCGATCCAAAATAAAATTTAAATTTCGAAGTTACAAAAAATTGAGTTCTTTTGCATAAAACCCAAGTACATATCGAGAATAAAATATAAATATCCAAATTATTAAAAATGGAGTTCTTTTTGTAAAACAAAAGTAGGGAACCAAAATAAAATATAAATCTCGAAATTACAAAAAATTGAGTTCTTTATCATAAAACCCAAGTACATATCGAGAATAAAATATAAATATCCAAATTACTAAAAATTGAGTTCTTTTGTAAAACAACAAGTACGGATCCAAAATAAAATATAAATTTCGAAATTACAAAAAATTGAGTTCTTTTGCATAAAACCCAAGTACATATCGAGAATAAAATATAAATATCCAAATTACTAAAAATTGAGTTCTTTTGTAAAACAACACTACGGATCCAAAATAAAATATAAAATTCGAAATTACAAAAAATTGAGTTCTTTTGCATAAAACCCAAGTACATATCGAGAATAAAATATAAATATCCAAATTACTAAAAATTGAGTTCTTTTTGTAGAACAAAAGTAGGGATCCAAAATAAAATATAATTTTCGTAATTACAAAAAATTGAGTTCTTTTGCATAAAACCCAAGTACATATCGAGAATAAAATATAAATATCCAAATTATTAAAAATGGAGTTCTTTTTGTAAAACAAAAGTAGGGAACCAAAGTAAAATATAAATTTCGAAATTACAAAAAATTGAGTTCTTTTGCATAAAACCCAAGTACATATCAAGAATAAAATATAAATATCCAAATTACTAAAAATTGAGTTCCTTTTGTAAAACAAAAGTAGGGAACCAAAATAAAATATAAATTTTGAAATTACAAAAAATTGAGTTCTTTTGCATAAAACACAAGTACATATCGAGAATAAAATATAAATATCTAAATTATTAAAAATGGAGTTCTTTTTATAAAACAAAAGTAGGGAACCAAAATAAAATATAAATTTCGAAATTACAAAAAATTGAGTTCTTTTGCATAAAACCCAAGTACATATCGAGAATAAAATATAAATATCCAAATTACTAAAAATTGAGTTCTTTTTGTAAAACAAAAGTAGGGATCCAAAATAAAATTTAAATTTCGAAGTTACAAAAAATTGAGTTCTTTTGCATAAAACCCAAGTACATATCGAGAATAAAATATAAATATCCAAATTACTAATAATTGAGTTCTTTTTGTAAAACAAAAGTAGGGATCCAAAATAAAATATAAATTTCGAATTTACAAAAAATTGAGTTCTTTTGCATAAAACCCAAGTACAAATCGAGAATAAAATATAAATATCCAAATTACTAAAAGATGAGTTCTTTTTGTAAAACAAAAGTAGGGATCCAAAATAAAATATCAATTTCGAAATTACAAAAAATTGAGTTCCTTTGCATAAAACCCATGTACATATCGAGAATAAAATATAAATACCCAAATTACTAAAAATTGAGTTCTTTTTGTAAAACAAAAATAGGGATCCAAAATAAAATATAAATTTCGAAGTTACAAAAAATTGAGTTCTTTTGCATAAAACCCAAGTACATATCGAGAATAAAATATAAATATCCAAATTATTAAAAATGGAGTTCTTTTTGTAAAACAAAAGTAGGGAACCAAAATAAAATATAAATTTCGAAATTACAAAAAATTGAGTTCTTTATCATAAAACCCAAGTACATATCGAGAATAAAATATAAATATCCAAATTACTAAAAATTGAGTTCTTTTGTAAAACAACAGTACGGATCCAAAATAAAATATAAATTTCGAAATTACAAAAAATTGAGTTCTTTTGCATAAAACCCAAGTACATATCGAGCATAAAATATAAATATCCAAATTACTAAAAATTGAGTTCTTTTTGTAAAACTAAACTAGGGATCCAAAATAAAATTTAAATTTCGAAGTTACAAAAAATTGAGTTCTTTTGCATAAAACTCAAGTACATATCGAGAATAAAATATAAATATCCAAATTACTAAAAATTGAGTTCTTTTTGTAAAACAAAAGTAGGGATCCAAAATAAAATATAAATTTCGAAATTACAAAAAATTGAGTTCTTTTGCATAAAACCCAAGTACATATCGAGAATAACATATAAATATCGAAATTACTAAAAATTGAGTTCTTTATGTAAAACAAAAATAGGGATCCAAAATAAAATATAAATTTCGAAGTTACAAAAACTTGAGTTCTTTTGCATAAAACCCAAGTACATATCGAGAATAAAATATAAATATCCAAATTATTAAAAATGGAGTTCTTTTTGTAAAACAAAAGTACGGAACCAAAATAAAATATAAATTTCGAAATTACAAAAAATTGAGTTCTTTTGCGTAAAACCCAAGTACATATCGAGAATAAAATATAAATATCCAAATTACTAAAAATTGAGTTCTTTTGTAAAACAACAGTACGGATCAAAAATAAAATATAAATTTCGAAATTACAAAAAATTGAGTTCTTTTGCATAAAATCCAACTACATATCGAGAATAAAATATAAATATCCAAATTACTAAAAATGGAGTTCTTTTTGTAAAACAAAAGTAGGGATCCAAAATAAAATATAAATTTCGAAATTACAAAAAATTGAGTTCTTTTGCATAAAACCCAAGTACATATCGAGAATAACATATAAATATCCAAATTACTAAAAATTGAGTTCTTTTTGTAAAACAAAAATAGGGATCCAAAATAAAATATAAATTTCGAAGTTACAAAAAATTGAGTTCTTTTGCATAAAACCCAAGTACATATCGAGAATAAAATATAAATATCCAAATTACTAAAAATTGAGTTCTTTTTGTAAAACAAAAGTAGGGATCCAAAATAAAATATAAATTTCGAATTTACAAAAAATTGAGTTCTTTTGCATAAAACCCAAGTACATATCGAGAATAAAATATAAATATCCAAATCACTAAAAAATAAGTTCTTTTTGTAAAACAAAAGTAGGGATCCAAAATAAAATATAAATTTCGAAATTACAAAAAATTGAGTTCCTTTGTATAAAACCCATGTACATATCGAGAATAAAATATAAATATCCAAATTACTAAAAATTGAGTTCTTTTTGAAAACAAAAATAGGGATCCAAAATAAAATATAAATTTCGAAGTTACAAAAAATTGAGTTCTTTTGCATAAAACCCAAGTACATATCGAGAATAAAATATAAATGTCGAAATTATTAAAAATGGAGTTCTTTTTGTAAAACAAAAGTAGGGAACCAAAATAAAATATAAATTTCGAAATTACAAAAAATTGAGTTCTTTATCATAAAACCCAAGTACATATCGAGAATAAAATATAAATATCCAAATTACTAAAAATTGAGTTCTTTTGTAAAACAACAGTACGGATCCAAAATAAAATATAAATTTCGAAATTACAAAAAATTGAGTTCTTTTGCATAAAATCCAACTACATATCGAGAATAAAATATAAATATCCAAATTACTAAAAATTGAGTTCTTTTTGTAAAACAAAAGTAGGGATCCAAAATAAAATATAACTTTCGAAATTACAAAAAATTGAGTTCTTTTGCATAAAACCCAAGTACATATCGAGAATAACATATAAATATCCAAATCACTAAAAATTGAGTTCTTTTTGTAAAACAAAAATAGGGATCCAAAATAAAATATAAATTTCGAAGTTACAAAAAATTGAGTTCTTTTGCATAAAACCCAAGTACATATCGAGAATAAAATATAAATATCCAAATTACTAAAAATTGAGTTCTTTTTGTAAAACAAAAGTAGGGATCCAAAATAAAATATAAATTTCGAATTTACAAAAAATTGAGTTCTTTTACATAAAACCCAAGTACATATCGAGAATAAAATATAAATATCCAAATTACTAAAAATTAAGTTCTTTTTGTAAAACAAAAAGTAGGGATCCAAAATAAAATATAAATTTCGAAATTACAAAAAATTGAGTTCCTTTGCATAAAACCCATGTACATATCGATAATAAAATATAAATATCCAAATTACTAAAAATTGAGTTCTTTTTGTAAAACAAAAGTAGGGATCCAAAATAAAATATAAATTTCGAAGTTACAAAAAATTGAGTTCTTTTGCATAAAACCCAAGTACATATCGAGAATAAAATATAAATATCCAAATTATTAAAAATGGAGTTCTTTTTGTAAAACAAAAGTAGGGAACCAAAATAAAATATAAATTTCGAAATTACAAAAAATTGAGTTCTTTATCATAAAACCCAAGTACATATCGAGAATAAAATATAAATATCCAAATTACTAAAAATTGAGTTCTTTTGTAAAACAACAGTAGGGATCCAAAATAAAATATAAATTTCGAAATTACAAAAATTGAGTTCTTTTGCATAAAACCCAAGTACATATCGAGCATAAAATATAAATATCCAAATTACTAAAAATTGAGTTCTTTTGTAAAACTAAACTAGGGATCCAAAATAAAATATAAATTTCGAAGTTACAAAAAATTGAGTTCTTTTGCATAAAACCCAAGTACATATCGAGAATAAAATATAAATATCCAAATTACTAAAAATTGAGTTCTTTTTGTAAAACAAAAGTAGGGATCGAAAATAAAATATAAATTTCGAAATTACAAAAAATTGAGTTCTTTTGCATAAAACCCAAGTACATATCGAGAATAACATATAAATATCCAAATTACTAAAAATTGAGTTCTTTATGTAAAACAAAAATAGGGATCCAAAATAAAATATAAATTTCGAAGTTACAAAAACTTGAGTTCTTTTGCATAAAACCCAAGTACATATCGAGAATAAAATATAAATATCCAAATTATTAAAAATGGAGTTCTTTTTGTAAAACAAAAGTACGGAACCAAAATAAAATATAAATTTCGAAATTACAAAAAATTGAGTTCTTTTGCGTAAAACCCAAGTACATATCGAGAATAAAATATAAATATCCAAATTACTAAAAATTGAGTTCTTTTGTAAAACAACAGTACGGATCCAAAATAAAATATAAATTTCGAAATTACAAAAAATTGAGTTCTTTTGCATAAAATCCAACTACATATCGAGAATAAAATATAAATATCCAAATTACTAAAAATTGAGTTCTTTTTGTAAAACAAAAGTAGGGATCCAAAATAAAATATAAAGTTCGAAATTACAAAAAATTGAGTTCTTTTGCATAAAACCCAAGTACATATCGAGAATAAAATATAAATATCCAAATTACTAAAAATTGAGTTCTTTTTGTAAAACAAAAGTAGGGATCCAAAATAAAATATAAATTTCGAATTTACAAAAAATTGAGTTCTTTTGCATAAAACCCAAGTACATATCGAGAATAAAATATAAATATCCAAATTATTAAAAATGGAGTTCTTTTTGTAAAACAAAAGTAGGGAACCAAAATAAAATATAAATTTTGAAATTACAAAAAATTGAGTTCTTTATCATAAAACCCAAGTACATATCGAGAATAAAATATAAATATCCAAATTACTAAAAATTGAGTTCTTTTCTAAAACAACAGTACGGATCCAAAATAAAATATAAATTTCGAAATTACAAAAAATTGAGTTCTTTTGCGTAAAACCCAAGTACATATCGAGCATAAAATATAAATATCCAAATTACTAAAAATTGAGTTCTTTTTGTAAAACTAAACTAGGGATCCAAAATAAAATTTAAATTTCGAAGTTACAAAAAATTGAGTTCTTTTGCATAAAACCCAAGTACATATCGAGAATAAAATATAAATATCCAAATTACTAAAAATTGAGTTCTTTTGCATAAAACCCAAGTACATATCGAGAATAACATATAAATATCCAAATTACTAAAAATTGAGTTCTTTATGTAAAACAAAAATAGGGATCCAAAATAAAATATAAATTTCGAAGTTACAAAAACTTGAGTTCTTTTGCATAAAACCCAAGTACATATCGAGAATAAAATATAAATATCCAAATTATTAAAAATGGAGTTCTTTTTGTAAAACAAAAGTAGGGAACCAAAATAAAATATAAATTTCGAAATTACAAAAAATTGAGTTCTTTTGCATAAAACCCAAGTACATATCGACAATAAAATATAAATATCCAAATTACTAAAAATTGAGTTCTTTTGTAAAACAACAGTACGGATCCAAAATAAAATATAAAATTCGAAATTACAAAAAATTGAGTTCTTTTGCATAAAACCCAGGTACATATCGAGAATAAAATATAAATATCGAAATTACTAAAAATTGAGTTCTTTTTGTAAAACAAAAGTAGGGATCCAAAATAAAATATAAATTTCGAAATTCCAAAAAATTGAGTTCTTTTGCATAAAGCCCAAGTACATATCGAGAATAACATATAAATATCCAAATTACTAAAAATTGAGTTCTTTTTGTAAAACAAAAATAGGGATCCAAAATAAAATATAAATTTCGAAGTTACAAAAAATTGAGTTCTTTTGCATAAAACCCAAGTACATATCGAGAATAAAATATAAATATCAAAATTACTAAAAATTGAGTTCTTTTTGTAAAACAAAAGTAGGGATCCAAAATAAAATATAAATTTCGAATTTACAAAAAATTGAGTTCTTTTGCATAAAACCCAAGTACATATCGAGAATAAAATAAAAATATCCAAATTACTAAAAATTAAGTTCTTTTTGTAAAACAAAAGTAGGGATCCAAAATAAAATATAAATTTCGAAATTACAAAAAATTGAGTTCCTTTGCATAAAACCCATGTACATATCGAGAATAAAATATAAATATCCAAATTACTAAAAATTGAGTTCTTTTTGTAAAACAAAAGTAGGGATCCAAAATAAAATATAAATTTCGAAGTTACAAAAAATTGAGTTCTTTTGCATAAAACCCAAGTACATATCGAGAATAAAATATAAATATCCAAATTATTAAAAAAGGAGTTCTTTTTCTAAAACAAAAGTAGGGAACCAAAATAAAATATAAATTTCGAAATTACAAAAAATTGAGTTCTTTATCATAAAACCCAAGTACATATCGAGAATAAAATATAAATATCCAAATTACTAAAAATTGAGTTCTTTTGTAAAACAACAGTACGGATCCAAAATAAAATATAAATTTCGAAATTACAAAAAATTGAGTTCTTTTGCATAAAACCCAAGTACATATCGAGCATAAAATATAAATATCCAAATTACTAAAAATTGAGTTCTTTTTGTAAAACTAAACTAGGGATCCAAAATAAAATTTAAATTTCGAAGTTACAAAAAATTGAGTTCTTTTGCATAAAACCCAAGTACATATCGAGAATAAAATATAAATATCCAAATTACTAAAAATTGAGTTCTTTTTGTAAAACAAAAGTAGGGATCCAAAATAAAATATAAATTTCGAAATTACAAAATTTTTTTTTCTTTTGCATGAAACCCAAGTACATATTGAGAATAACATATAAATATCCAAATTACTAAAAATTGAGTTCTTTATGTAAAACAAAAATAGGGATCCAAAATAAAATATAAATTTCGAAGTTAAAAAAACTTGAGTTCTTTTGCATAAAACCCAAGTACATATCGAGAATAAAATATAAATATCCAAATTATTAAAAATGGAGTTCTTTTGTAAAACAAAAGTAGGGAACCAAAATAAAATATAAATTTCGAAATTACAAAAATTGAGTTCTTTTGCATAAAACCCAAGTACATATCGAGAATAAAATATAAATATCCAAATTACTAAAAATTGAGTTCTTTTGTAAAACAACAAGTACGGATCCAAAATAAAATATAAAATTCGAAATTACAAAAAATTGAGTTCTTTTGCATAAAACCCAAGTACATATCGAGAATAAAATATAAATATCCAAATTACTAAAAATTGAGTTCTTTTTGTAGAACAAAAGTAGGGATCCAAAATAAAATATAAATTTCGAAGTTACAAAAAATTGAGTTCTTTTGCATAAAACCAAGTACATATCGAGAATAAAATATAAATATCCAAATTACTAAAAATTGAGTTCTTTTTGTAAAACAAATGTAGGGATCCAAAATAAAATATAAATTTCGAAATTACAAAAATTGACTTCTTCGCATAAAACCCAAGTACATATCGAGAATAGAATATAAATATCCAAATTACTAAAAATTGAGTTCTTTTTGTAAAACAAAAGTAGGGATCCAAAATAAAATATAAATTTCGAAGTTACAAAAAATTGTGTTCTTTTGCATAAAACCCAAGTACATATCGAGAATAAAATATAAATATCTACATTACTAAAAATTGAGTTCTTTTTGTAAAACGAAAGTAGGGATCCAACATAAAATATAAATATCTACATTACTAAAAATTGAGTTCTTTTTGTAAAACGAAAGTAGGGATCCAACATAAAATATAAATTTCGAAATTACAAAAAATTGAGTTCTTTTGCATAAAACCAAAGTACATATCGAGAATAAAATATAAATATCCAAATTTCTAAAAATTGAGTTCTTTTTGTAAAACTAAACTAGGGATCCAAAAGAAAATATCAATTTCGAAATTACAACAAATTGAGTTCTTTTGCATAAAACCCAAGTACATATCGAGAATAAAATATAAATATCCAAATTATTAAAAATTGAGTTCTTTTTGTAAAACAAAAGTAGGGAACCAAAATAAAATAAAAATTTTGAAATTACAAAAAATTGAGTTCTTCTGCATAAAACCCAAGTACATATCGAGAATAAAATATAAATATCCAAATTACTAAAAATTGAGTTCTTTTTGTAAAACAAAAGTAGGGATCCATAATAAAATATCAATTTCGAAATTACAAAGAATTGAATTCTTTTGCATAAAACCCAAGTACATATCGAGAATAAAATATAAATATCTAAATTACTAAAAATTGAGTTCTTTTTGTAAAACAAAAGTAGGGATCCAAAATAAAATATAAATTTCGAAATTACAAAAAATTGAGTTCTTTTGCATAAAACCCAGGTACATATCGAGAATAAAATATAAATATCCAAATTACTAAAAATTGACTTCTTTTTGTAAACCAAAAGTAGGGATCCAAAATAAAATATAAATTTCGAAATTACAAAAAATTGAGTTCTTTTGCATAAAACCCAAGTACATATAGAGAATAAAATATAAATATCCAAATTACTAAATATTTAGTTCTTTTTGTAAAACAAAAGTAGGGATCCAAAATAAAATATAAATTTCAAAATTACAGAAAATTGAGTTTGTTAAATAAAGACGGCAGTGTAAAAACCAAGAGGGGGGGGGGTGAATTGGGTTTTTAAAGAAATTTTCTCTTTTAAATAAATTTTCAGGTTTTGAAAAACTTTCAAAAACTTGGATGTGAATTTTTGCAATCCTTTGATTAACGCTGTTGGGATTAGCAATTGTAATAATGATCCACAATTAAGAAATAAAGAGAAAGAGAAAGAACACAGAGATTTATACTGGTTCGGATTAAGCCAATCCTACATCCAGTTCCCAACCACCACAAATCCGTGATGATTTTCCCCACTATCTTTAAATGAAATTACAAACACCAATTCATGCAATAACAAATAAAGATAAACGGAAACACCTCCTCAGACACACTAAGGATGAAACACCTCCCCAGACACACTGAGGATGAAACACCTCCTTAGACACACTAAGGATGAAACACCTCCTTAGACACACTAAGGATGAAACCCACCTCTCTTGACACACAAGAGATGAAACACCTCCCTTAGAACCAATCCAAGGGATGAATTTTCCCTTTACGAAAAGCAAGTAAAAGAATACACCTGAAATGTCTCTGGATAGAAAGCTTAAGCACAATGATCACCACTTCCAAAGAATTGATCAAACTGAAGAGAGCAGGAAAGCGGCTTTGAAAAAGCTAAGGCGCAGAAACACTTTGAATATTTTGTGTTTGTTCGGATGTGTTAAACCTAAGACATTCTCTTTCATTTTATAATTCGAAAATGCTCCAAAGTTTCCATTCTTAGGTTGATTTGGAATTGATTTCGTAAAAGCGACTCATTTAATCGATTATATTAAAAGCTTAATCGATTATATCATGTTTAAAAACTGGAAAACAAATATTGTCTGATTTAATCGATTAGATTAAGGCCATAATCGATTATATTAACCCAGAATCAATATAATCGATTATCAAAGACACTTAATCGATTATTTTGCTCGTTAAACATTTTTGATTCAAATATTAAGTTAAATAATCGATTATCTACGTATGGTAATCGATTAAAAGCGTAGAAAAACGTTTTTGCGAGAAAACACCTTGCTCTCTTGTTTGGGAAGGTCTTGAATGGGATTTATGACTTACTCTTTTTATCCAACACCCAAAGCAGAACCTTCTACCTTTGATCCTTCGACTCTTGAGAAAATCTTCATCAATCTTCTCTCTTGAAAGCTTTGAATGCTCTTTATACCTTTCCTTTCTTATCAAGCAACCTTCCTTTGTGAGATGGCACAAGTCTTTAATGTTGATTGAAACTTCCTAAAAACTTCATCATCAAAGCTGTAGGTGTCCATAAAACTCCGGACTTGAAATATGCCAACAATCTCCCCTTTTTGATGATGATAAAAAGAAACCTAGAGACTTGTGATAATATCCTAAAAATCTTGAAAATAATGTATGGATATCTCCATCATAAATATTAGTCCACAAAGGAAATAAAATAGGCAGTCATATAGCATTTAAGTTTCAATTTGAATTTTGAGAAAGAGATTTCAAGGAATTAATGAGTGGAAATAATTTCTAAAAGCTCCCCTTAAACTATGCTCTTAATTGTTTAAGCTATATAAGGCACTTATTTGAATTATTTCCTAAAGTTCCCTTGAAATTAATTTTCTTAAAAGCTATATTAACTAGACAGATTTTCAATCAAGACAAATATTTTCTCCCCCTTTATTTTTATCATTTTCAAAAAGATTACATTTTCGAGAGATAATTACAGCGAGAAGAAAATTAATACACGAGAAAATAATAGAGAGAAAAAAATACAGCATTTGGAAAATAATGAAGAACAAGCTAAGGAAAAGTGAACTTGTAGCCTATTCGGTTTCTTCACTATCTTCTTCATCTTCCTCAACATTTGCTTGGTTGTTTGCCTCTTGAGGATGTTGTATTATCTTCTTCAGGAGATAATTCTTCAATTTCCATCTTTCTTTCAACTCTATACATCCTTCTATTAAGCCTTGAGAG
Source organism: Lablab purpureus (assembly GCA_030347555.1). Lineage (NCBI taxonomy): Eukaryota > Viridiplantae > Streptophyta > Magnoliopsida > Fabales > Fabaceae > Lablab > Lablab purpureus. The sequence continues at coordinate 13,593,034 of CM059257.1, read as the reverse complement.
TTGATGAGAAAGGCCTTGAAATTCCTTGGAGTGAAGATTCATCATAGAATCCATTCTTGATATGAGAAGCTCCTCCACTGATCCTGGTTGAGGTTGAAATTGAGGTGGAGGTTGAGGTTGGTCTTCATCATCTTCTTCCATGGCAGCAGCTCCTTCTTCTCTTTGGGTAAACCTGTTGCCTTGTTCTATGAGGCCCATATGCCTTAGAACATTTTTACCAATCTTGCTATTGCTTAGCAAAATTTGTTTATTCTCCCCTTCAAGATCAACACCTTTGTATTCTAGAATCTTAGAAACAAACACAGCATAGGGTAATGCAAAAGAGGAAAGCCTAATGGCTTTAAACATATTATCAAGGATAATTGAGGGCCAATCTATGCTCACATTATTAAGGAATCCATACATTAGAAGAATGTCTTCCTTAGTAAGTTGGGCATGATTAGTGCCTCTTGCAACTAAAATCCAAACAATAACATAATGCAACATTCTTTCATTTAACTTTACATTACCAACTTTATACAAGTTCTCAACTTGTAGGTTAGGATCCTTGCAGAATTTTCTGAATTCTACCAACTTGTTGAAGTCCTCAAAGCCATATGTGATGTTTATGCCTTGAGTTGAGAGACCAGCTACATTGTTCCACAAATCTTCATCAAGGAAGATCCTTACACCTTTCACTTTGGTGCTTGGACTTGCAGTTCTTGATGTCAAGTTCATGTAGAACACTCTAACCAAATCTGGGTAGAATGCCCCTTCCATCTCTACAAATTTTTGTAGTCCACTTCCTACTAAAAATTCCTGAAATTGAAAACCATGAGATCTAAAAAATTCACAAGACAAGAATTTAGGGGTAAGAATTTTTCTATCCTTCCACTTGTTAACAAAGGCAATTTGCGGATCTTCATCCGAAATCCAACCGGCTAGAGTTGGAGGTCTCCTTTCTTGAGAAGTCATTGGCTCCTTGCCCTTTCTCCTTGATGGCATCTTCCTTCTTCTTTGATCAGCCATTTCGGTGATATAAAAGACAAGAGAAATTGCACAACAAGATAATGGAATAACGAGAGACAGCACGGAGAATTAAAATTCGCACAAGGCGACAAATAACGGCAGAAACAACAAGAGTGAGAGAGAGTGAGTGAGTCACTTTGATTCTCAAACCAGCTATTTATAGAATGAAATCCGGGTCATAAAGCGTTGATTTAATGAAAATATATCCGTTGGGAGCGAATATAGCCGTTTAGAAAAGACAAAACACGTGAAAACATGGCCAGCGTTCGAAAATCAGATTTGCGAGAAAAACACGAGCGGTGCATTTAATCGATTATATTCTCATTTAATCGATTATTTTCCTTCAAAATTTTTCGAAAACGAAAACCCAGAAATTTAATCGATTATGTGCATTCCTTAATCGATTAAATTGCTCCTCAGCGATTTGATCGATTATGTCATAAGCGTAATCGATTATATTGTAAAACATTTTCATAAACACCGCGTTTAATCGATTAACACACGAAACTGAATCGATTAAATACGTAAATTTTCGTAAAACGCTGAAATAACATAAAAAATCAACAACAATACTTACCTGGATCCTTTCTAAGCTCATAAAATCTTACTTGAGATAAAAGATTGGTAAATATGCCAACTTGTTGATGTTTTTGTGCCTTCCTTCATAATCTTGATCACTTGCTAACTTATCACCAAAGAGGCCTTTTGGATATGGAACCAGCCTGCAATATAAACAAGAAAAGTTCTGGTTCCCTAAAATCACTTATTAGGGTCCTCATGGGTTAGAAACAGATTTTCCTTTGGGAACCCATTTGTATCTCCCATTAGGAACACTAAAACGTTTAATATTGCATCTATTAACCGAATGACCTTTATGCATACAATAAAAACATGTAGGAACATTTGTTCTTCTTGGTATGTACGCATTTTTATAAAACTTCTTTGTAGAAACGTTTTGTTTAAAGGAATTAGAATTTTCATAAACCTTATTTGAATTAGACGATTCTCCTTTCACAAAAACAGTTTTAGTAGGTTTATGATTATACCTGAAATTATAACCAAGACCTGCTTTTTCATATAAACCTTTTTGCACTTTCAAAACATTGTTTAAATTATTATTGCCCATCGTGATTTTTGAAAGAGATGTTTCAAGATAAGAAACCTTGTTAGCAAGAACATTACAATTTTCGCAAACAGGAATTTTTGTTTTGCATTTGCAAGGGATTTTTGCATTTTCCAAATCATCCTTTAAAACAATTTTCTCTTGTTCCAAATCTGAAATTTTCTTTTCAAGACTCTTGTAGTCATTTTTAATTTATTGTGAAAGAGAGTTAATTTTTCAGATTTTTCACATAATTCCAAAAACTCTTCAAGCAAATCATCATAATTATTTGGAAGGCCAGAATCACTTACCTTGCTACATGTGGATTCGGCATCATCATCATCATTCGCCATAAGACGGATATTGGCTTCTTCCTCCGATTCACTTGCACTAGAAGAACTCACGTCATTATCTTCCCATGCGATGTATGCCTTCTTTTCTTTTTGTCAAAAGGCTTCTTGTATTTCTTTGCCTTTTCCTCATCCTTCTTGATGTTGGGGCAATCCGACTTCAAGTGTCCCCTTTTCCACAACCATAGCATTTAAAATTATCAAGAGAATTTAGGTTTTCGGTTTTCTTACCTTTCTTGTAATTCCCTTTGTTCTTGTTCTTGATGAACTTTTTGTACTTTTTGACAAACAAGCTTATGTCACTTTGCATTCAAGATCATCATCCGGTGTCACTACTCTCATCTTTGTGGGATTCAAGCTTTAAGAGCAACACCTTTTCTTTTGACTTCTTCTTCTTCTCCTTTGAAGCGTCCAAGTTCCATTTCATGTTCTCTGAGTTTCCGAAAAGAGTTGTCATGTTCATGTTTGACGAGGTTCTTTGATTCCGTGATGGCCAGTCACTTTAGGTTGCCAAGTCTGTCCAAAGATTTCAAAATTTTGACATTTAATTCTTCGATGTCGAATTTCTTACCCAATGCCTTGAGATGATTTACGATGTGAGTAAATCTCTTTTGTACGTCGCATATGGTTTCTCCTTTGCTCATACGGAACATTTCATATTCCTGAATCAAGGTGTTCTTCCTTGATCGTTTCACTTCTTCAGTTCCTTCATGTGTGACTTCTAGAGTGTCCCACATCTCCTTTGCAGTTGTGCAATCCGATAACCTGTAAAACTCATCAATGGTTAAGGCAGATGCTATCATGTTACATGCTCTTATGTCGCATTGATTTTGGTTGTATTCATCCTTGCTCCAATTTGCTTTCTTCTTAGGTACTGCGCTTCTTCAACAACAACCATAGGAATAAATGGACCATTTACAACGACATCCCAAACGCCTTGATCATTAGACCTTAGAAAAATTTCCATCCTCTTTTTCCAAAAGGATAGTTTTCACTGTAAAAAGTGGTGGTCTATGAATAGATGCACCTTCGACAAAAGTTTGATTTTTGTGCGCCATAAGGATCTTGTTTTTGAATAACTTTCAAAAAACCAGCTCCGAGGCCAATTGTTAAATAAAGACGGCAGTGTAAAAACCAAGAGGGGGTGAATTGGGTTTTAAAGAAATTTTCTCTTTTAAATAAATTTTCAGGTTTTGAAAAACTTTCAAAAACTTGGATGTGAATTTTGCAATCCTTTGATTAACTTATTGTTGGGATTAGCAATTGTAATAATGATCCACAATTAAGAAATAAAGAGAAAGAGAAAGAACACAGAGATTTATACTGGTTCGGATTAAGCCAATCCTACATCCAGTTCCCAACCACCACAAATCCGTGATGATTTTCCCCACTATCTTTAAATGAAATTACAAACACCAATTCATGCAATAACAAATAAAGATAAGCGGAAACACCTCCTCGGACACACTAAGGATGAAACACCTCCCGGACACAGCGAGGATGAAACACCTCCTTAGACACACTAAGGATGAAACACCTCCTTAGACACACTAAGGATGAAACCCACCTCTCTTGACACACAAGAGATGAAACACCTCCCTTAGAACCAATCCAAGGGATGAATTTTCCCTTCTACGAAAACGAGTAAAAGAATACACCTGAAATGTGCTGGATAGAAAGCTTAAGCACAATGATCACCACTTCCAAAGAATTGATCAAAGCGAAGAGAAGCGGGAAGCGGCTTTGAAAAAGCTAAGGCGCGAAACACTTTGAATATTTTGTGTTTGTTCGGATGTGTTAAACCTAAGACATTCTCTTTCATTTTATAATTCGAAAATGCTCCAAAGTTTCCATTCTTAGGTTGATTTGGAATTGATTTCGCAAAAACGACTCATTTAATCGATTATATTAAAAGCTTAATCGATTATATCATGTTTAAAAAGTGGAAAACAAATATTGTCCGATTTAATCGATTAGATTAAGGCCATAATCGATTATATTAACCCAGAATCAATATAATCGATTATCAAAGACACTTAATCGATTATTTTGCTCGTTAAACATTTTTGATTCAAATATTAAGTTAAATAATCGATTATCTACGTATGGTAATCGATTAAAAGCGTAGAAAAACGTTTTTGCGAGAAAACACCTTGCTCTCTTGTTTGGGAAGGTCTTGAATGGGATTTATGACTTACTCTTTTTATCCAACACCCAAAACAGGACCTTCTACCTTTGATCCTTCGGCTCTTGAGAAAATCTTCATCAATCTTCTCTCTTGAAAGCTTTGAATGCTCTTTACACCTTTCCTTTCTTATCAAGCAACCTTCCTTTGTGAGATGGCACAAGTCTTTAATGTTGATTGAAACTTCCTAAAAACTTCATCATCAAAACTGTAGGTGTCCATAAAACTCTGGACTTGAAATATGCCAACAGAGTTCTTTTGCATAAAACCCAAGTACATATCGAGAATAAAATATAAATATCTATATTACTAAAAATTGAGTTCTTTTTGTAAAACGAAAGTAGGGATCGAACATAAAATATAAATTTCGAAATTACAAAAAATTGAGTTCTTTTGCATAAAACCCAAGTACATATCGAGAATAAAATATAAATATCCAAATTACTAAAAATTGAGTTCTTTTTGTAAAACAAAAGTAGGGATCCAAAATAAAATATAAATTTCGAAATTACAAAAAATTGAGTTCTTTTGCATAAAACCCAAGTACATATCGAGAATAAAATATAAATATCTATATTACTAAAAATTAAGTTCTTTTTGTAAAACGAAACTAGGGATCCAACATAAAATATAAATTTCGAAATTACAAAAAATTGAGTTCTTTTGCATAAAACATAAGTACATATCGAGAATAAAATATAAATATCCAAATTACTAAAAATTGAGTTCTTTTTGTAAAACTAAACTAGGGATCCAAAATAAAATATCAATTTCGAAATTACAAAAAATTGAGTTCTTTTGCATAAAACCCAATTACATATCGAGAATAAAATATAAATATCCAAATTACTGAAAATTGAGTGCTTTTTGTAAAACTAAACTAGGGATCCAAAATAAAATATAAATTTCGAAATTACAAAAAATTGAGTTCTTTTGCATAAAACCCAAGTACATATCGAGAATAAAATATAAATATCCAAATTACTAAAAATTGAGTTCTTTTGTAAAACAAAAGTAGGGATCCAAAATAAAATATCAATTTCGAAATTACAAAGAATTGAATTCTTTTGCATAAAACCCAAGTACATATCGAGAATAAAATATAAATATCTAAATTACTAAAAATTGAGTTCTTTTTGTAAAACAAAAGTAGGGATCCAAAATAAAATATAAATTTCAAAATTACAAAAAATTGAGTTCTTTTGCATAAAACCCAAGTACATATCGAGAATAAAATATAAATATTCAAATTACTAAAAATTGAGTTCTTTTTGTAAAACAAAAGTAGGGATCCAAAATAAAATATAAATTTCGAAATTACAAAAAATTGAGTTCTTTTGCATAAAACCCAAGTACATATCGAGAATAAAATATAAATATCTATATTACTAAAAATTAAGTTCTTTTTGTAAAACGAAACTAGGGATCCAACATAAAATATAAATTTCGAAATTACAAAAAATTGAGTTCTTTTGCATAAAACATAAGTACATATCGAGAATAAAATATAAATATCCAAATTACTAAAAATTGAGTTCTTTTTGTAAAACTAAACTAGGGATCCAAAATAAAATATCAATTTCGAAATTACAAAAAATTGAGTTCTTTTGCATAAAACCCAAGTACATATCGAGAATAAAATATAAATATCCAAATTATTAAAAATTGAGTTCTTTTTGTAAAACAAAAGTAGGGAACCAAAATAAAATATAAATTTTGAAATTACAAAAAATTGAGTTCTTTTGCATAAAACACAAGTACATATCGAGAATAAAATATAAATATCAAAATTACTAAAAATTGAGTTCTTTTTGCAAAACAACAGTAGGCATCCAAAATAAAATATAAATTTCAAAATTAAAAAAAATTGAGTTCTTTTGCATAAAACCCAATTACATATCGAGAATAAAATATAAATATCCAAATTACTGAAAATTGAGTTCTTTTTGTAAAACTAAACTAGGGATCCAAAATAAAATATAAATTTCGAAATTACAAAAAATTGAGTTCTTTTGCATAAAACACAAGTACATATCGAGAATAAAATATAAATATCCAAATTACTAAAAATTGAGTTCTTTTTGCAAAACAACAGTAGGCATCCAAAATAAAATATAAATTTCAAAATTACAAAAAATTGAGTTCTTTTGCATAAAACCCAATTACATATCGAGAATAAAATATAAATATCCAAATTACTGAAAATTGAGTGCTTTTTGTAAAACTAAACTAGGGATCCAAAATAAAATATAAATTTCGAAATTACAAAAAATTGAGTTCTTTTGCATAAAACCCAATTACATATCGAGAATAAAATATAAATATCCAAATTACTGAAAATTGAGTGCTTTTTGTAAAACTAAACTAGGGATCCAAAATAAAATATAAATTTCGAAATTACAAAAAATTGAGTTCTTTTGCATAAAATCCAAGTACATATCGAGAATAAAATATAAATATCCAAATTACTAAAAATTGAGTTCTTTTTGTAAAACAAAAGTAGGGATCCAAAATAAAATATAAATTTCGAAATTACAAAAAATTGAGTTCTTTTGCATAAAACCCAGGTACATATCGAGAATAAAATATAAATATCTAAATTACTAAAAATTGAGTTCTTTTTGTAAAACAAAAGTAGGGATCCAAAATAAAATATAAATTTCAAAATTACAAAAAATTGAGTTCTTTTGCATAAAACCCAAGTACATATCGAGAATAAAATATAAATATCCAAATTACTAGAAATTTAGTTCTTTTTGTAAAACTAAACTAGGGATCCAAAATAAAATATAAAATTCGAAATTACAAAAATTGAGTTCTTTTACGTAAAACCCAAGTACATATCGAGAATAAAATGTAAATATCTAAATTACTAAAAATTGAGTTCTTTTTGTAAAACAAAAGTAGGGATCCAAAATAAAATATAAATTTCGAAATTACAAAAAATTGAGTTCTTTTGCATAAAACCCAGGTACATATCGAGAATAAAATATAAATATCCAAATTACTAAAAATTGAGTTCTTTTTGTAAACCAACAGTAGGGATCCAAAATAAAATATAAATTTTGAAATTATAAAAAATTGAGTTCTTTAGCATAAAACCCAAGTACATATCGAGAATAAATTATAAATATCCAAATTACTAAAAATTGAGTTCTTTTTGTAAAACAAAAGTAGGGATCCAAAATAAAATATAAATTTCGAAATTACAAAAAATTGAGTTCTTTTGCATAAAACCCAAGTACATATCGAGAATAAAATATAAATATCCAAATTACTAAAAAATGAGTTCTTTTTGTAAAACAAAAGTAGGGATCCAAAATAAAATATAAATTTTGAAATTATAAAAAATTGAGTTCTTTTGCATAAAACCCAAGTACATATCGAGAATAAATTATAAATATCCAAATTACTAAAAATTGAGTTCTTTTTGTAAAACAAAAGTAGGGATCCAAAATAAAATATAAATTTCGAAATTACAAAAAATTGAGTTCTTTTGCATAAAACCCAAGTACATATCGAGAATAAAATATAAATATCCAAATTACTAAAAATTGAGTTCTTTTGTAAAACAAAAGTAGGGATCCAAAATAAAATATCAATTTCGAAATTACAAAGAATTGAATTCTTTTGCATAAAACCCAAGTACATATCGAGAATAAAATGTAAATATCCAAATTACTAAAAATTGAGTTCTTTTTGTAAAACAAAAGTAGGGAACAAAAATAAAATATAAATTTCGAAATTAAAAAAATTGAGTTCTTTTTGTAAAACAAAAGTAGGGATCCAAAATAAAATATCAATTTCGAAATTACAAAAAATTGAGTTCTTTTGCATAAAACCCAAGTACATATCGAGAATAAAATATAAATATCCAAATTACTAAAAATTGAATTCTTTTTGTAAAACAAAAGTAGGGAACAAAAATAAAATATAAATTTTGAAATTACAAAAAATTGAGTTCATTGGCATAAAACCCAAGTACATATCGAGAATAAAATATAAATATCCAAATTACTAAAAATTGAGTTCTTTTTGTAAAACAAAAGTAGGGATCCAAAATAAAATATAAATTTCAAAATTACAAAAAATTGAGTTCTTTTGCATAAAACCCAAGTACATATCGAGAATAAAATATAAATATCCAAATTACTGAAAATTGAGTGCTTTTTGTAAAACTAAACTAGGGATCCAAAATAAAATATAAATTTCGAAATTACAAAAAATTGTGTTCTTTTGCATAAAACCCAAGTACATATCGAGAATAAAATATAAATATCCAAATTACTAAAAATTGAGTTCTTTTTGTAAAACAAAAGTAGGGATCCAAAATAAAATATCAATTTCGAAATTACAAAGAATTGAATTCTTTTGCATAAAACCCAAGTACATATCGAGAATAAAATATAAATATCTAAATTACTAAAAATTGAGTTCTTTTTGTAAAACAAAAGTAGGGATCCAAAATAAAATATAAATTTCAAAATTACAAAAAATTGAGTTCTTTTGCATAAAACCCAAGTACATATCGAGAATAAAATATAAATATCCAAATTACTAGAAATTGAGTTCTTTTTGTAAAACTAAACTAGGGATCCAAAATAAAATATAAAATTCGAAATTACAAAAAATTGAGTTCTTTTACGTAAAACCCAAGTACATATCGAGAATAAAATGTAAATATCTAAATTACTAAAAATTGAGTTCTTTTTGTAAAACAAAAGTAGGGATCCAAAATAAAATATAAATTTCGAAATTACAAAAAATTGAGTTCTTTTGCATAAAACCCAAGTACATATCGAGAATAAAATATAAATATCCAAATTACTAAAAATTGAGTTCTTTTTGTAAACCAACACTAGGGATCCAAAATAAAATATACATTTTGAAATTACAAAAAATTGAGTTCTTTTGCATAAAACCCAAGTACATAACGAGAATAAATTATAAATATCCAAATTACTAAAAATTGAGTTCTTTTTGTAAAACAACAGTAGGGATCCAAAATAAAATATAAATTTCGAAATTACAAAAAATTGAGTTCTTTTGCATAAAACCCAAGTACATATCGAGAATAAAATATAAATATCCAAATTACTAGAAATTGAGTTCTTTTTGTAAAACTAAACTAGGGATCCAAAATAAAATATAAAATTCGAAATTACAAAAAATTGAGTTCTTTTACCTAAAACCCAAGTACATATCGAGAATAAAATGTAAATATCTAAATTACTAAAAATTGAGTTCTTTTTGTAAAACAAAAGTAGGGATCCAAAATAAAATATAAATTTCGAAATTACAAAAAATTGAGTTCTTTTGCATAAAACCCAAGTACATATCGAGAATAAAATATAAATATCCAAATTACTAAAAATTGAGTTCTTTTTGTAAACCAACAGTAGGGATCCAAAATAAAATATAAATTTTGAAATTACAAAAAATTGAGTTCTTTTGCATAAAACCCAAGTACATAACGAGAATAAATTATAAATATCCAAATTACTAAAAATTGAGTTCTTTTTGTAAAACAACAGTAGGGATCCAAAATAAAATATAAATTTCGAAATTACAAAAATTGAGTTCTTTTGCATAAAACCCAAGTACATATCGAGAATAAAATATAAATATCCAAATTACTAAAAATTGAGTTCTTTTGTAAAACTAAACTAGGGATCCAAAATAAAATATAAAATTCGAAATTACAAAAAATTGAGTTCTTTTACGTAAAACCCAAGTACATATCGAGAATAAAATGTAAATATCTAAATTACTAAAAATTGAGTTCTTTTGTAAAACAAAAGTAGGGATCCAAAATAAAATATAAATTTCGAAATTACAAAAAATTGAGTTCTTTTGCATAAAACCCAAGTACATATCGAGAATAAAATATAAATATCCAAATTACTAAAAATTGAGTTCTTTTTGTAAAACAACAAGTAGGGATCCAATATAAAATATCAATTTCTAAATTACAAAAAATTGAGTTCTTTTGCATAAAACCCAAGTACATATCGAGAATAAAATGTAAATATCCAAATTACTAAAAATTGAGTTCTTTTTGTAAAACAAAAGTAGGGAACCAAAATAAAATATAAATTTCGAAATTAAAAAAAATATAGTTCTTTTTGTAAAACAAAAGTAGGGATCCAAAATAAAATATAAATTTCGAAATTACAAAAAATTGAGTTCTTTTGCATAAAACCCAAGTACATATCGAGAATAAAATATAAATATCCAAATTACTAAAAATTGAGTTCTTTTGTAAAACAAAAGTAGGGATCCAAAATAAAATATCAATTTCGAAATTACAAAGAATTGAATTCTTTTGCATAAAACTCAAGTACATATCGAGAATAAAATATAAATATCTAAATTACTAAAAATTGAGTTCTTTTTGTAAAACAAAAGTAGGGATCCAAAATAAAATATAAATTTCAAAATTACAAAAAATTGAGTTCTTTTGCATAAAACCCAAGTACATATCGAGAATAAAATATAAATATCCAAATTACTAAAAATTGAGTTCTTTTGTAAAACTAAACTAGGGATCCAAAATAAAATATAAAATTCGAAATTACAAAAAATTGAGTTCTTTTACGTAAAACCCAAGTACATATCGAGAATAAAATGTAAATATCTAAATTACTAAAAATTGAGTTCTTTTTGTAAAACAAAAGTAGGGATCCAAAATAAAATATAAATTTCGAAATTACAAAAAATTGAGTTCTTTTGCATAAAACCCAAGTACATATCGAGAATAAAATATAAATATCCAAATTACTAAAAATTGAGTTCTTTTGTAAAACAAAAGTAGGGATCCAATATAAAATATCAATTTCGAAATTACAAAGAATTGAATTCTTTTGCATAAAACCCAAGTACATATCGAGAATAAAATGTAAATATCCAAATTACTAAAAATTGAGTTCTTTTGTAAAACAAAAGTAGGGAACCAAAATAAAATATAAATTTCGAAATTAAAAAAATATAGTTCTTTTGTAAAACAAAAGTAGGGATCCAAAATAAAATATAAATTTCGAAATTACAAAAATTGAGTTCTTTTGCATAAAACCCAAGTACATATCGAGAATAAAATATAAATATCCAAATTACTAAAAATTGAGTTCTTTTGTAAAACAAAAGTAGGGATCCAAAATAAAATATCAATTTCGAAATTACAAAGAATTGAATTCTTTTGCATAAAACTCAAGTACATATCGAGAATAAAATATAAATATCTAAATTACTAAAAAATGAGTTCTTTTTGTAAACCAAAAGTAGGGATCCAAAATAAAATATAAATTTCGAAATTACAAAAAATTGAGTTCTTTTGCATAAAACCCAAGTACATATCGAGAATAAAATATAAATATCCAAATTACTAAAAATTGAGTTCTTTTTGTAAACCAAAAGTAGGGATCCAAAATAAAATATAAATTTCGAAATTACAAAAAATTGAGTTATTTTGCATAAAACCCAAGTACATATCGAGAATAAAATATAAATATCCAAATTACTAAAAATTGAGTTCTTTTTGTAAAACTAAACTAGGGATCCAAAATAAAATATAAATTTCGAAATTACAAAAAATTGAGTTCTTTTACATAAAACCCAAGTACATATCGAGAATAAAATGTAAATATCTAAATTACTAAAAATTGAGTTCTTTCTGTAAAACAAAAGTAGGGATCCAAAATAAAATATAAATTTCGAAATTACAAAAAATTGAGTTCTTTTGCATAAAACCCAAGTACATATCGAGAATAAAATATAAATATCCAAATTACTAAAAATTGAGTTCTTTTTGTAGAACAAAAGTAGGGATCCAATATAAAATATCAATTTCGAAATTACAAAGAATTGAATTCTTTTGCATAAAACCCAAGTACATATCGAGAATCAAAATGTAAATATCCAAATTACTAAAAATTGAGTTCTTTTTGTAAAACAAAAGTAGGGAACCAAAATAAAATATAAATTTCGAAATTAAAAAAAATTGAGTTCTTTTTGTAAAACAAAAGTAGGGATCCAAAATAAAATATAAATTTCGAAATTACAAAAAATTGAGTTCTTTTGCATAAAACCCAAGTACATATCGAGAATAAAATATAAATATCCAAATTACTAAAAATTGAGTTCCTTTTGTAAAACAAAAGTAGGGATCCAAAATAAAATATCAATTTCGAAATTACAAAGAATTGAATTCTTTTGCATAAAACCCAAGTACATATCGAGAATAAAATATAAATATCTAAATTACTAAAAATTGAGTTCTTTTTGTAAAACAAAAGTAGGGATCCAAAATAAAATATAAATTTCAAAATTACAAAAAATTGAGTTCTTTTGCATAAAACCCAAGTACATATCGAGAATAAAATATAAATATCCAAATTACTAAAAATTGAGTTCTTTTTGTAAAACTAAACTAGGGATCCAAAATAAAATATAAAATTCGAAATTACAAAAAATTGAGTTCTTTTACGTAAAACCCAAGTACATATCGAGAATAAAATGTAAATATCTAAATTACTAAAAATTGAGTTCTTTTTGTAAAACAAAAGTAGGGATCCAAAATAAAATATAAATTTCGAAATTACAAAAAATTCTTTTGCATAAAACCCAGGTACATATCGAGAATAAAATATAAATATCCAAATTACTAAAAATTGACTTCTTTTTGTAAACCAAAAGTAGGGATCCAAAATAAAATATAAATTTCGAAATTACAAAAAATTGAGTTCTTTTGCATAAAACCCAAGTACATATAGAGAATAAAATATAAATATCCAAATTACTAAAAATTTAGTTCTTTTTGTAAAACAAAAGTAGGGATCCAAAATAAAATATAAATTTCAAAATTACAAAAAATTGAGTTCTTTTGAATAAAACCCAAGTACATATCGAGAATAAAATATAAATATCTATATTACTAAAAATTGAGTTCTTTTTGTAAAACGAAACTAGGGATCCAACATAAAATATAAATTTCGAAATTACAAAAAAATGAGTTCTTTTGCATAAAACATAAGTACATATCGAGAATAAAATATAAATATCCAAATTACTAAAAATTGAGTTCTTTTTGTAAAACTAAACTAGGGATCCAAAATAAAATATCAATTTCGAAATTACAAAAAATTGAGTTCTTTTGCATAAAACCCAAGTACATATCGAGAATAAAATATAAATATCAAAATTATTAAAAATTGAGTTCTTTTTGTAAAACAAAAGTAGGGAACCAAAATAAAATATAAATTTAAATAATTACAAAAAATTGAGTTCTTTTGCATAAAACACAAGTACATATCGAGAATAAAATATAAATATCCAAATTACTAAAAATTGAGTTCTTTTTGCAAAACAACAGTAGGCATCCAAAATAAAATATAAATTTCAAAATTACAAAAAATTGAGTTCTTTTGCATAAAACCAAAGTACATATCGAGAATAAAATATAAATATCCAAATTACTGAAAATTGAGTGCTTTTTGTAAAACTAAACTAGGGATCCAAAATAAAATATAAATTTCGAAATTACAAAAAATTGAGTTCTTTTGCATAAAACCCAAGTACATATCGAGAATAAAATATAAATATCCAAATTACTAAAAATTGAGTTCTTTTGTAAAACAAAAGTAGGGATCCAAAATAAAATATCAATTTCGAAATTACAAAGAATTGAATTCTTTTGCATAAAACCCAAGTACATATCGAGAATAAAATATAAATATCTAAATTACTAAAAATTGAGTTCTTTTTGTAAAACAAAAGTAGGGATCCAAAATAAAATATCAATTTCAAAATTACAAAAAATTGAGTTCTTTTGCATAAAACCCAAGTACATATCGAGAATAAAATATAAATATCAAAATTATTAAAAATTGAGTTCTTTTTGTAAAACAAAAGTAGGGAACCAAAATAAAATATAAATTTTGAAATTACAAAAAATTGAGTTCTTTTGCATAAAACACAAGTACATATCGAGAATAAAATATCAATTTCGAAATTACTAAAAATTGAGTTCTTTTTGTAAAACAAAAGTAGGGATCCAAAATAAAATATAAATTTCAAAATTACAAAAAATTGAGTTCTTTTGCATAAAACCAAAGTACATATCGAGAATAAAATATAAATATCCAAATTACTAAAAATTGAGTGCTTTTTGTAAAACTAAACTAGGGATCCAAAATAAAATATAAATTTCGAAATTACAAAAAATTGAGTTCTTTTGCATAAAACCCAAGTACATATCGAGAATAAAATATAAATATCCAAATTACAAAAAATTGAGTTCTTTTTGTAAAACAAAAGTAGGGATCCAAAATAAAATATCAATTTCGAAATTACAAAGAATTGAATTCTTTTGCATAAAACCCAAGTACATATCGAGAATAAAATATAAATATCTAAATTACTAAAAATTGAGTTCTTTTTGTAAAACAAAAGTAGGGATCCAAAATAAAATATAAATTTCAAAATTACAAAAAATTGAGTTCTTTTGCATAAAACCCAAGTACATATCGAGAATAAAATATAAATATCAAAATTATTAAAAATTGAGTTCTTTTTGTAAAACAAAAGTAGGGAACCAAAATAAAATATAAATTTTGAAATTACAAAAAATTGAGTTCTTTTGCATAAAACACAAGTACATATCGAGAATAAAATATAAATATCCAAATTACTAAAAATTGAGTTCTTTTTGCAAAACAACAGTAGGCATCCAAAATAAAATATAAATTTCAAAATTACAAAAAATTGAGTTCTTTTGCATAAAACCCAAGTACATATTGAGAATAAAATATAAATATCCAAATTACTGAAAATTGAGTGCTTTTTGTAAAACTAAACTAGGGATCCAAAATAAAATATAAATTTCGAAATTACAAAAAATTGAGTTCTTTTGCATAAAACCCAAGTACATATCGAGAATAAAATATAAATATCCAAATTACTAAAAATTGAGTTCTTTTGTAAAACAAAAGTAGGGATCCAAAATAAAATATCAATTTCGAAATTACAAAGAATTGAATTCTTTTGCATAAAACCCAAGTACATATCGAG
The DNA here is from genome assembly GCA_030347555.1 of Lablab purpureus. Classification (NCBI taxonomy): domain Eukaryota; kingdom Viridiplantae; phylum Streptophyta; class Magnoliopsida; order Fabales; family Fabaceae; genus Lablab; species Lablab purpureus. The sequence continues at coordinate 13,577,325 of CM059257.1, read as the reverse complement.
AATAAAATATAAATATCTAAATTACTAAAAATTGAGTTCTTTTTGTAAAACAAAAGTAGGGATCCAAAATAAAATATAAATTTCAAAATTACAAAAAATTGAGTTCTTTTGCATAAAACCCAAGTACATATCGAGAATAAAATATAAATATCCAAATTACTAAAAATTGAGTTCTTTTGTAAAACTAAACTAGGGATCCAAAATAAAATATAAAATTCGAAATTACAAAAAATTGAGTTCTTTTACGTAAAACCCAAGTACATATCGAGAATAAAATGTAAATATCTAAATTACTAAAAATTGAGTTCTTTTTGTAAAACAAAAGTAGGGATCCAAAATAAAATATAAATTTCGAAATTACAAAAAATTGAGTTCTTTTGCATAAAACCCAAGTACATATCGAGAATAAAATATAAATATCCAAATTACTAAAAATTGAGTTCTTTTTGTAAACCAACAGTAGGGATCCAAAATAAAATATAAATTTTGAAATTACAAAAATTGAGTTCTTTTGCATAAAACCCAAGTACATATCGAGAATAAATTATAAATATCCAAATTACTAAAAATTGAGTTCTTTTTGTAAAACAACAGTAGGGATCCAAAATAAAATATAAATTTCGAAATTACAAAAAATTGAGTTCTTTTGCATAAAACCCAAGTACATATCGAGAATAAAATATAAATATCCAAATTACTAAAAATTCAGTTCTTTTTGTAAAACTAAACTAGGGATCCAAAATAAAATATAAAATTCGAAATTACAAAAAATTGAGTTCTTTTACGTAAAACCCAAGTACATATCGAGAATAAAATGTAAATATCTAAATTACTAAAAATTGAGTTCTTTTTGTAAAACAAAAGTAGGGATCCAAAATAAAATATAAATTTCGAAATTACAAAAAATTGAGTTCTTTTTGTAAAACAAAAGTAGGGATCCAAAATAAAATATAAATTTCGAAATTACAAAAAATTGAGTTCCTTTGCATAAAACCCATGTACATATAGAGAATAAAATATAAATATCCAAATTACTAAAAATTGAGTTCTTTTTGTAAAACAAAAATAGGGATCCAAAATAAAATATAAATTTCGAAGTTACAAAAAATTGAGTTCTTTTGCATAAAACCCAAGTACATATCGAGAATAAAATATAAATATCCAAATTATTAAAAATGGAGTTCTTTTTGTAAAACAAAAGTAGGGAACCAAAATAAAATATAAATTTCGAAATTACAAAAAATTGAGTTCTTTATCATAAAACCCAAGTACATATCGAGAATAAAATATAAATATCCAAATTACTAAAAATTGAGTTCTTTTCGCAAAACAACAGTACGGATCCAAAATAAAATATAAATTTCGAAATTACAAAAAATTGAGTTCTTTTGCATAAAACCGAAGTACATATCGAGCATAAAATATAAATATCCAAATTACTAAAAATTGAGTTCTTTTTGTAAAACTAAACTATGGATCCAAAATAAAATTTAAATTTCGAAATTACAAAGAATTGAGTTCTTTTGCATAAAACCCAAGTACATATCGAGAATAAAATATAAATATCCAAATTACTAAAAATTGAGTTCTTTTTGTAAAACAAAAGTAGGGATCCAAAATAAAATATAAATTTCGAAATTACAAAAAATTGAGTTCTTTTGCATAAAACCCAAGTACATATCGAGAATAACATATAAATATCCAAATTACTAAAAATTGAGTTCTTTTTGTAAAACAAAAATAGGGATCCAAAATAAAATATAAATTTCGAAGTTACAAAAAATTGAGTTCTTTTGCATAAAACCCAAGTACATATCGAGAATAAAATATAAATATCCAAATTACTAAAAATTGAGTTCTTTTGTAAAACAAAAGTAGGGATCCAAAATAAAATATAAATTTCGAAATTACAAAAAATTGAGTTCTTTTGCATAAAACCCAAGTACATATCGAGAATAAAATATAAATATCCAAATTACTAAAAATTAAGTTCTTTTGTAAAACAAAAGTAGGGATCCAAAATAAAATATAAATTTCGAAATTACAAAAAATTGAGTTCCTTTGCATAAAACCCATGTACATATCGAGAATAAAATATAAATATCCAAATTACTAAAAATTGAGTTCTTTTTGTAAAACAAAAATAGGGATCCAAAATAAAATATAAATTTCGAAGTTACAAAAAATTGAGTTCTTTTGCATAAAACCCAAGTACATATCGAGAATAAAATATAAATATCCAAATTATTAAAAATGGAGTTCTTTTTGTAAAAGAAAAGTAGGGAACCAAAATAAAATATAAATTTCGAAATTACAAAAAATTGAGTTCGTTATCATAAAACCCAAGTACATATCGAGAATAAAATATAAATATCCAAATTACTAAAAATTGAGTTCTTTTGTAAAACAACAGTAGGGATCCAAAATAAAATATAAATTTCGAAATTACAAAAAATTGAGTTCTTTTGCATAAAACCCAAGTACATATCGAGAATAAAATATAAATATCCAAATTACTAAAAATTGAGTTCTTTTTGTAAAACTAAACTAGGGATCCAAAATAAAATTTAAATTTCGAAGTTACAAAAAATTGAGTTCTTTTGCATAAAACCCAAGTACATATCGAGAATAAAATATAAATATCCAAATTACTAAAAATTGAGTTCTTTTTGTAAAACAAAAGTAGGGATCCAAAATAAAATATAAATTTCGAAATTACAAAAAATTGAGTTCTTTTGCATAAAACCCAAGTACATATCGAGAATAACATATAAATATCCAAATTACTAAAAATTGAGTTCTTTATGAAAAACAAAAATAGGGATCCAAAATAAAATATAAATTTCGAAGTTACAAAAACTTGAGTTCTTTTGCATAAAACCCAAGTACATATCGAGAATAAAATATAAATATCCAAATTATTAAAAATGGAGTTCTTTTTGTAAAACAAAAGTAGGGAACCAAAATAAAATATAAATTTCGAAATTACAAAAAATTGATTTCTTTTGCATAAAACCCAAGTACATATCGAGAATAAAATATAAATATCCAAATTACTAAAAATTGATTTCTTTTTGTAAAACAACAGTACGGATCCAAAATAAAATATAAATTTCGAAATTACAAAAAATTGAGTTCTTTTGCATAAAACCCAAGTACATATCGAGAATAAAATATAAATATCCAAATTACTAAAAATTGAGTTCTTTTTGTAGAACAAAAGTAGGGATCCAAAATAAAATATAAATTTCGAAGTTACAAAAAATTGAGTTCTTTTGCATAAAACCCAAGTACATATCGAGAATAAAATATAAATATCCAAATTACTAAAAATTGAGTTCTTTTTGTAAAACAAAAGTAGGGATCCAAAATAAAATATAAATTTCGAAATTACAAAAAATTGAGTTCTTTTGCATAAAACCCAAGTACATATCGAGAATAAAATATAAATATACAAATTACTAAAAATTGAGTTCTTTTTGTAAAACAAAAGTAGGGATCCAAAATAAAATATAAATTTCGAAGTTACAAAAAATTGAGTTCTTTTGCATAAAACCCAAGTACATATCGAGAATAAAATATAAATATCTACATTACTAAAATTTGAGTTCTTTTTGTAAAACGAAAGTAGGGATCCAACATAAAATATAAATTTCGAAATTACAAAAAATTGAGTTCTTTTGCATAAAACCAAAGTACATATCAAGAATAAAATATAAATATCCAAATTTCTAAAAATTGAGTTCTTTTTGTAAAACTAAACTAGGGATCCAAAATAAAATATCAATTTGGAAATTACAACAAATTGAGTTCTTTTGCATAAAACCCAAGTACATATCGAGAATAAAATATAAATATCCAAATTATTAAAAATTGAGTTCTTTTTGTAAAACAAAAGTAGGGAACCAAAATAAAATATAAATTTTGAAATTACAAAAAATTGAGTTCTTCTGCATAAAACCCAAGTACATATCAAGAATAAAATATAAATATCCAAATTACTAAAAATTGAGTTCTTTTTGTAAAACAAAAGTAGGGATCCAAAATAAAATATCAATTTCGAAATTACAAAGAATTGAATTCTTTTGCATAAAACCCAAGTACATATCGAGAATAAAATATAAATATCTAAATTACTAAAAATTGAGTTCTATTTGTAAAACAAAAATAGGGATCCAAAATAAAATATAAATTTTGAAATTACAAAAAATTGAGTTCTTTATCATAAAACCCAAGTACATATCGAGAATAAAATATAAATATCCAAATTACTAAAAATTGAGTTCTTTTCTAAAACAACAGTACGGATCCAAAATAAAATATAAATTTCGAAATTACAAAAAATTGAGTTCTTTTGCGTAAAACCCAAGTACATATCGAGAATAAAATATAAATATCCAAATTATTAAAAATGGAGTTCTTTTTGTAAAACAAAAGTAGGGAACCAAAATAAAATATAAATTTCGAAGTTACAAAAACTTGAGTTCTTTTGCATAAAACCCAAGTACATATCGAGAATAAAATATAAATATCCAAATTACTAAAAATGGAGTTCTTTTTGTAAAACAAAAGTAGGGAACCAAAATAAAATATAAATTTCGAAGTTACAAAAACTTGAGTTCTTTTGCATAAAACCCAAGTACATATCGAGAATAAAATATAAATATCCAAATTATTAAAAATGGAGTTCTTTTTGTAAAACAAAAGTAGGGAACCAAAATAAAATATAAATTTCGAAGTTACAAAAACTTGAGTTCTTTTGCATAAAACCCAAGTACATATCGAGAATAAAATATAAATATCCAAATTATTAAAAATGGAGTTCTTTTGTAAAACAAAAGTAGGGAACCAAAATAAAATATAAATTTCGAAATTACAAAAATTGAGTTCTTTTGCATAAAACCCAAGTACATATCGAGAATAAAATATAAATATCCAAATTACTAAAAATTGAGTTCTTTTGTAAAACAACAAGTACGGATCCAAAATAAAATATAAAATTCGAAATTACAAAAAATTGAGTTCTTTTGCATAAAACCCAAGTACATATCGAGAATAAAATATAAATATCGAAATTACTAAAAATTGAGTTCTTTTTGTAAAACAAAAGTAGGGATCCAAAATAAAATATAAATTTCGAAATTCCAAAAAATTGAGTTCTTTTGCATAAAGCCCAAGTACATATCGAGAATAACATATAAATATCCAAATTACTAAAAATTGAGTTCTTTTTGTAAAACAAAAATAGGGATCCAAAATAAAATATAAATTTCGAAGTTACAAAAATTGAGTTCTTTTGCATAAAACCCAAGTACATATCGAGAATAAAATATAAATATCAAAATTACTAAAAATTGAGTTCTTTTTGTAAAACAAAAGTAGGGATCCAAAATAAAATATAAATTTCGAATTTACAAAAAATTGAGTTCTTTTGCATAAAACCCAAGTACATATCGAGAATAAAATATAAATATCCAAATTACTAAAAATTAAGTTCTTTTTGTAAAACAAAAGTAGGGATCCAAAATAAAATATAAATTTCGAAATTACAAAAAATTGAGTTCCTTTGCATAAAACCCATGTACATATCGAGAATAAAATATAAATATCCAAATTACTAAAAATTGAGTTCTTTTGTAAAACAAAAATAGGGATCCAAAATAAAATATAAATTTCGAAGTTACAAAAATTGAGTTCTTTTGCATAAAACCCAAGTACATATCGAGAATAAAATATAAATATCCAAATTATTAAAAAGGAGTTCTTTTTCTAAAACAAAAGTAGGGAACCAAAATAAAATATAAATTTCGAAATTACAAAAAATTGAGTTCTTTATCATAAAACCCAAGTACATATCGAGAATAAAATATAAATATCCAAATTACTAAAAATTGAGTTCTTTTGTAAAACAACAGTACGGATCCAAAATAAAATATAAATTTCGAAATTACAAAAAATTGAGTTCTTTTGCATAAAACCCAAGTACATATCGAGCATAAAATATAAATATCCAAATTACTAAAAATTGAGTTCTTTTTGTAAAACTAAACTAGGGATCCAAAATAAAATTTAAATTTCGAAGTTACAAAAAATTGAGTTCTTTTGCATAAAACCCAAGTACATATCGAGAATAAAATATAAATATCCAAATTACTAAAAATTGAGTTCTTTTTGTAAAACAAAAGTAGGGATCCAAAATAAAATATAAATTTCGAAATTACAAAATTTGTTTTCTTTTGCATGAAACCCAAGTACATATTGAGAATAACATATAAATATCCAAATTACTAAAAATTGAGTTCTTTATGTAAAACAAAAGTAGGGATCCAAAATAAAATATAAATTTTGAAATTACAAAAAATTGAGTTCTTTTGCATAAAACCCAAGTACATATCGAGAATAAAATATAAATATCCAAATTATTAAAAATGGAGTTCTTTTTGTAAAACAAAAGTAGGGAACCAAAATAAAATATAAATTTCGAAATTACAAAAAATTGAGTTCTTTTGCATAAAACCCAAGTACATATCGAGAATAAAATATAAATATCCAAATTACTAAAAATTGAGTTCTTTTGTAAAACAACAGTACGGATCCAAAATAAAATATAAAATTCGAAATTACAAAAAATTGAGTTCTTTTGCATAAAACCCAAGTACATATCGAGAATAAAATATAAATATCCAAATTACTAAAAATTGAGTTCTTTTTGTAGAACAAAAGTAGGGATCCAAAATAAAATATAAATTTCGAAGTTACAAAAAATTGAGTTCTTTTGCATAAAACCAAGTACATATCGAGAATAAAATATAAATATCCAAATTACTAAAAATTGAGTTCTTTTTGTAAAACAAATGTAGGGATCCAAAATAAAATATAAATTTCGAAATTACAAAAAATTGACTTCTTCTGCATAAAACCCAAGTACATATCGAGAATAGAATATAAATATCCAAATTACTAAAAATTGAGTTCTTTTTGTAAAACAAAAGTAGGGATCCAAAATAAAATATAAATTTCGAAGTTACAAAAAATTGTGTTCTTTTGCATAAAACCCAAGTACATATCGAGAATAAAATATAAATATCTACATTACTAAAAATTGAGTTCTTTTTGTAAAACGAAAGTAGGGATCCAACATAAAATATAAATATCTACATTACTAAAAATTGAGTTCTTTTTGTAAAACGAAAGTAGGGATCCAACATAAAATATAAATTTCGAAATTACAAAAAATTGAGTTCTTTTGCATAAAACCAAAGTACATATCGAGAATAAAATATAAATATCCAAATTTCTAAAAATTGAGTTCTTTTTGTAAAACTAAACTAGGGATCCAAAAGAAAATATCAATTTCGAAATTACAACAAATTGAGTTCTTTTGCATAAAACCCAAGTACATATCGAGAATAAAATATAAATATCCAAATTATTAAAAATTGAGTTCTTTTGTAAAACAAAAGTAGGGAACCAAAATAAAATAAAAATTTTGAAATTACAAAAAATTGAGTTCTTCCGCATAAAACCCAAGTACATATCGAGAATAAAATATAAATATCCAAATTACTAAAAATTGAGTTCTTTTGTAAAACAAAAGTAGGGATCCAAAATAAAATATCAATTTCGAAATTACAAAGAATTGAATTCTTTTGCATAAAACCCAAGTACATATCGAGAATAAAATATAAATATCTAAATTACTAAAAATTGAGTTCTTTTTGTAAAACAAAAGTAGGGATCCAAAATAAAATATAAATTTCGAAATTACAAAAAATTGAGTTCTTTTGCATAAAACCCAGGTACATATCGAGAATAAAATATAAATATCCAAATTACTAAAAATTGAGTTCTTTTTGTAAACCAAAAGTAGGGATCCAAAATAAAATATAAATTTCGAAATTACAAAAAATTGAGTTCTTTTGCATAAAACCCAAGTACATATAGAGAATAAAATATAAATATCCAAATTACTAAATATTTAGTTCTTTTTGTAAAACAAAAGTAGGGATCCAAAATAAAATATAAATTTCAAAATTACAAAAAATTGAGTTTGTTAAATAAAGACGGCAGTGTAAAAACCAAGAGGGGGGGGTGAATTGGGTTTTTAAAGAAATTTTCTCTTTTAAATAAATTTTCGGGTTTTGAAAAACTTTCAAAAACTTGGATGTGAATTTTGCAATCCTTTGATTAACATTTGTTGGGATTAGCAATTGTAATAATGATCCACAATTAAGAAATAAAGAGAAAGAGAAAGAACACAGAGATTTATACTGGTTCGGATTAAGCCAATCCTACATCCAGTTCCCAACCACCACAAATCCGTGATGATTTTCCCCACTATCTTTAAATGAAATTACAAACACCAATTCATGCAATAACAAATAAAGATAAACGGAAACACCTCCTCAGACACACTAAGGATGAAACACCTCCCAGACACACTGAGGATGAAACACCTCCTTAGACACACTAAGGATGAAACACCTCCTTAGACACACTAAGGATGAAACCCACCTCTCTTGACACACAAGAGATGAAACACCTCCCTTAGAACCAATCCAAGGGATGAATTTTCCCTTTACTGAAAACAAGTAAAAGAATACACCTGAAATGTCTTTGGATAGAAAGCTTAAGCACAATGATCACCACTTCCAAAGAATTGATCAAAGCGAAGAGAAGCGGGAAGCGGCTTTGAAAAAGCTAAGGCGCGAAACACTTTGAATATTTTGTGTTTGTTCGGATGTGTTAAACCTAAGACATTCTCTTTCATTTTATAATTCGAAAATGCTCCAAAGTTTCCATTCTTAGGTTGATTTGGAATTGATTTCGCAAAAGCGACTCATTTAATCGATTATATTAAAAGCTTAATCGATTATATCATGTTTAAAAAGTGGAAAACAAATATTATGCTGATTTAATCGATTAGATTAAGGCCATAATCGATTATATTAACCCGGAATCAATATAATCGATTATCAAAGACACTTAATCGATTATTTTGCTCGTTAAACATTTTTGATTCAAATATTAAGTTAAATAATCGATTATCTACGTATGGTAATCGATTAAAAGCGTAGAAAACGTTTTTGCGAGAAAACACCTTGCTCTCTTGTTTGGGAAGGTCTTGAATGGGATTTATGACTTACTCTTTTTATCCAACACCCAAAGCAGAACCTTCTACCTTTGATCCTTCGGCTCTTGAGAAAATCTTCATCAATCTTCTCTCTTGAAAGCTTTGAATGCTCTTTATACCTTTCCTTTCTTATCAAGCAACCTTCCTTTGTGAGATGGCACAAGTCTTTAATGTTGATTGAAACTTCCTAAAAACTTCATCATCAAAGCTGTAGGTGTCCATAAAACTCTGGACTTGAAATATGCCAACAATCTCCCCCTTTTGATGATGATAAAAGAAACCTAGAGACTTGTGATAATATCCTGAAAATCTTGAAAATAATGTATGGATATCTCCATCATAAATATTAGTCCACAAAGGAAATAAAATAGGCGAGTCATATAGCATTTAAGTTTCAATTTGAATTTTGAGAAAGAGATTTCAAGGAATTAATGAGTGGAAATAATTTCTAAAAGCTCCCCCTTAAACTATGGTCTTAATTGTTTAAGCTATATAAGGCACTTATTTGAATTATTTCCTAAAGTTCCCTTGAAATTAATTTTCTTAAAAGCTATATTAACTAGACAGATTTTCAATCAAGACAAATATTTTCTCCCCCTTTATTTTTATCATTTTCAAAAAGATTACATTTTCGAGAGATAATTACAGCGAGAAGAAAATTAATACACGAGAAAATAATAGAGAGAAAAAAATAAAGCATTTGGAAAATAATGAAGAACAAGCTAAGGAAAAGTGAACTTGTAGCCTATTCGGTTTCTTCACTATCTTCTTCATCTTCCTCAACATTTGCTTGGCTGTTTGCCTCTTGAGGATGTTGTATTATCTTCTTCAGGAGATAATTCTTCAATTTCCATCTTTCTTTCAACTCTATACATCCTTCTATTAAGCCTTGAGAGTTGATGAGAAAGGCCTTGAAATTCCTTGGAGTGAAGATTCATCATAGAATCCATTCTTGATATGAGAAGCTCCTCCACTGATCCTGGTTGAGGTTGAAATTGAGGTGGAGGTTGAGGTTGGTCTTCATCATCTTCTTCCATGGCAGCAGCTCCTTCTTCTCTTTGGGTAAACCTGTTGCCTTGTTCTATGAGGCCCATATGCCTTAGAACATTTTTACCAATCTTGCTATTGCTTAGCAAAATTTGTTTATTCTCCCCTTCAAGATCAACACCTTTGTATTCTAGAATCTTAGAAACAAACACAGCATAGGGTAATGCAAAGAGGAAAGCCTAATGGCTTTAAACATATTATCAAGGATAATTGAGGGCCAATCTATGCTCACATTATTAAGGAATCCATACATTAGAAGAATGTCTTCCTTAGTAAGTTGGGCATGATTAGTGCCTCTTGCAACTAAAATCCAAACAATAACATAATGCAACATTCTTTCATTTAACTTTACATTACCAACTTTATACAAGTTCTCAACTTGTAGGTTAGGATCCTTGCAGAATTTTCTGAATTCTACCAACTTGTTGAAGTCCTCAAAGCCATATGTGATGTTTATGCCTTGAGTTGAGAGACCAGCTACATTGTTCCACAAATCTTCATCAAGGAAGATCCTTACACCTTTCACTTTGGTGCTTGGACTTGCAGTTCTTGATGTCAAGTTCATGTAGAACACTCTAACCAAATTTGGGTAGAATGCCCCTTCCATCTCTACAAATTTTTGTAGTCCACTTCCTACTAAAAATTCCTGAAATTGAAAACCATGAGATCTAAAAAATTCACAAGACAAGAATTTAGGGGTAAGAATTTTTCTATCCTTCCACTTGTTAACAAAGGCAATTTACAGATCTTCATCTGAAATCCAACCAGCTAGAGTTGGAGGTCTCCTTTCTTGAGAAGTCATTGGCTCCTTGCCCTTTCTCCTTGATGGCATCTTCCTTCTTCTTTGATCAGCCATTTCGGTGATATAAAAGACAAGAGAAATTGCACAACAAGATAATGGAATAACGAGAGACAGCACGGAGAATTAAAATTCGCACAAGACGACAAATAACGGCAGAAACAACAAGAGTGAGAGAGAGAGTGAGTGAGTCACTTTGATTCTCAAACCAGCTATTTATAGAATGAAATCCGGGTCATAAAACGTTGATTTAATGAAAATATATCCGTTGGGAACGAATATAGCCGTTTAGAAAAGACAAAACACGTGAAAACATGGCCAGCGTTCGAAAATCAGATTTGCGAGAAAAACACGAGCGGTGCATTTAATCGATTATATTCTCATTTAATCGATTATTTTCCTTCAAAATTTTTCGAAAGCGAAAACCCAGAAATTTAGTCGATTATGTGCATTCCTTAATCGATTAAATTGCTCTCAGCGATTTGTCGATTATGTCATAAGCGTAATCGATTATATTGTAAAACATTTTCATAAACACCGCGTTTAATCGATTAACACACGAAACTGAATCGATTAAATACGTAAATTTTCGTAAAACGCTGAAATAACATAAAAAATCAACAACAATACTTACCTGGATCCTTTCTAAGCTCATAAAATCTTACTTGAGATAAAAGATTGGTAAATATGCCAACTTGTTGATGTTTTTGTGCCTTCCTTCATAATCTTGATCACTTGCTAACTTATCACCAAAGAGGCCTTTTGGATATGGAACCAGCCTGCAATATAAACAAGAAAAGTTCTGGTTCCCTAAAATCACTTATTAGGGTCCTCATGGGTTAGAAACAGATTTTCCTTTGGGAACCCATTTGTATCTCCCATTAGGAACACTAAAACGTTTAATATTGCATCTATTAACAGAATGACCTTTATGCATACAATAAAAACATGTAGGAACATTTGTTCTTCTTGGTATGTACGCATTTTTATAAAACTTCTTTGTAGAAACGTTTTGTTTAAAGGAATTAGAATTTTCATAAACCTTATTTGAATTAGACGATTCTCCTTTCACAAAAAGCAGTTTTAGTAGGTTTATGATTATACCTGAAATTATAACCAAGACACTGCTTTTCATATAAACCTTTTTGCACTTTCAAAACATTGTTTAAATTATTATTGCCCATCGTGATTTTTGAAAGAGATGTTTCAAGATAAGAAACCTTGTTAGCAAGAACATTACAATTTTTGCAAACAGGAATTTTTGTTTTGCATTTGCAAGGGATTTTTGCATTTTCCAAATCATCCTTTAAAACAATTTTCTCTTGTTCCAAATCTGAAATTTTCTTTTCAAGACTCTTGTAGTCATTTTTTAATTTATTGTGAAAGAGAGTTAATTTTTCAGATTTTTCACATAATTCAAAAACTCTTCAAGCAAATCATCATAATTATTTGGAAGGCCGGAATCACTTACCTTGCTACATGTGGATTCGGCATCATCATCATCATTCGCCATAAGACGGATATTGGCTTCTTCCTCCGATTCACTTGCACTAGAAGAACTCACGTCATTATCTTCCCATGCGATGTATGCCTTCTTTTTCTTTTGTCAAAAGGCTTCTTGTATTTCTTTGCCTTTTCCTCATCCTTCTTGATGTTGGGGCAATCCGACTTCAAGTGTCCCCTTTTCCACAACCATAGCATTTAAAATTATCAAGAGAATTTAGGTTTTCAGTTTTCTTACCTTTCTTGTAATTCCCTTTGTTCTTGTTCTTGATGAACTTTTTGTACTTTTGACAAACAAGCTTATGTCACTTTGCATTCAAGATCATCATCAGTGTCACTACTCTCATCTTTGTGGGATTCAGCTTTAAGAGCAACACCTTTTCTTTTGACTTCTTCTTCTTCTCCTTTGAAGCGTCCAAGTTCCATTTCATGTTCTCCGAGTTTCAGAAAAGAGTTGTCATGTTCATGTTTGACGAGGTTCTTTGATTCAGTGATGGCCGTCACTTTAGGTTGCCAAGTCCTGTCCAAAGATTTCAAAATTTTGACATTTAATTCTTCGATGTCGAATTTCTTACCCAATGCCTTGAGATGATTTACTGATGTGAGTAAATCTCTTTTATCTGTCGCATATGGTTTCTCCTTTGCTCATACTGGAACATTTCATATTCCTGAATCAAGGTGTTCTTCCTTGATCGTTTCAGTTCTTCAGTTCCTTCATGTGTGACTTCTAGAGTGTCCCACATCTCCTTTGCGATTGTGCAATCAGATAACCTGTAAAACTCATCAATGGTTAAAGGCGGATGCTATCATGTTACATGCTCTTATGTCGCATTGATTTTGGTTGTATTCATCCTTGCTCCAATTTGCTTTCTTCTTAGGTACTGCGCTTCTTCAACAACAACCATAGGAATAAATGGACCATTTACAACGACATCCCAAACGCCTTGATCATTAGACCTTAGAAAAATTTCCATCCTCTTTTTCCAAAAGGATAGTTTTCACCTGTAAAAAGTGGTGGTCTATGAATAGATGCACCTTCGACAAAAGTTTGATTTTTATGCGCCATAAGGATCTTGTTTTTGAATAACTTTCAAAAACCAGCTCTGAGGCCAATTGTTAAATAAAGACGGCGGTGTAAAAACCAAGAGGGGGTGAATTGGGTTTTAAAGAAATTTTCTCTTTTAAATAAATTTTCGGGTTTTGAAAAACTTTCAAAAACTTGGATGTGAATTTTGCAATCCTTTGATTAACTGCTGTTGGGATTAGCAATTGTAATAATGATCCACAATTAAGAAATAAAGAGAAAGAGAAAGAACACAGAGATTTATACTGGTTCGGATTAAGCCAATCCTACATCCAGTTCCCAACCACCACAAATCCGTGATGATTTTCCCCACTATCTTTAAATGAAATTACAAACACCAATTCATGCAATAACAAATAAAGATAAGCGGAAACACCTCCTCGGACACACTAAGGATGAAACACCTCCCGGACACATCGAGGATGAAACACCTCCTTAGACACACTAAGGATGAAACACCTCCTTAGACACACTAAGGATGAAACCCACCTCTCTTGACACACAAGAGATGAAACACCTCCCTTAGAACCAATCCAAGGGATGAATTTTCCCTTACTGAGAAAGCAGTAAAAGAATACACCGAAATGTGCTCGATAGAAAGCTTAAGCACAATGATCACCACTTCCAAAGACTTGATCAAAGCGAAGAGAGCGGGAAAGCGGCTTTGAAAAAGCTAAGGCGCGAAACACTTTGAATATTTTGTGTTTGTTCGGATGTGTTAAACCTAAGACATTCTCTTTCATTTTATAATTCGAAAATGCTCCAAAGTTTCCATTCTTAGGTTGATTTGGAATTGATTTCGCAAAACGACTCATTTAATCGATTATATTAAAAGCTTAATCGATTATATCATGTTTAAAAACTGGAAAACAAATATTGTCTGATTTAATCGATTAGATTAAGGCCATAATCGATTATATTAACCCAGAATCAATATAATCGATTATCAAAGACACTTAATCGATTATTTTGCTCGTTAAACATTTTTGATTCAAATATTAAGTTAAATAATCGATTATCTACGTATGGTAATCGATTAAAAGCGTAGAAAAACGTTTTTGCGAGAAAACACCTTGCTCTCTTGTTTGGGAAGGTCTTGAATGGGATTTATGACTTATTCTTTTTATCCAACACCCAAAACAGAACCTTCTACCTTTGATCCTTCGGCTCTTGAGAAAATCTTCATCAATCTTCTCTCTTGAAAGCTTTGAATGCTCTTTATACCTTTCCTTTCTTATCAAGCAACCTTCCTTTGTGAGATGGCACAAGTCTTTAATGTTGATTGAAACTTCCTAAAAACTTCATCATCAAAACTGTAGGTGTCCATAAAACTCTGGACTTGAAATATGCCAACAGAGTTCTTTTGCATAAAACCCAAGTACATATCGAGAATAAAATATAAATATCTATATTACTAAAAATTGAGTTCTTTTTGTAAAACGAAAGTAGGGATCCAACATAAAATATAAATTTCGAAATTACAAAAAATTGAGTTCTTTTGCATAAAACCCAAGTACATATCGAGAATAAAATATAAATATCCAAATTACTAAAAATTGAGTTCTTTTTGTCAAACAAAAGTAGGGATCCAAAATAAAATATAAATTTCGAAATTACAAAAAATTGAGTTCTTTTGCATAAAACCCAAGTACATATCGAGAATAAAATATAAATATCTATATTACTAAAAATTAAGTTCTTTTTGTAAAACGAAACTAGGGATCCAACATAAAATATAAATTTCGAAATTACAAAAAATTGAGTTCTTTTGCATAAAACATAAGTACATATCGAGAATAAAATATAAATATCCAAATTACTAAAAATTGAGTTCTTTTTGTAAAACTAAACTAGGGATCCAAAATAAAATATCAATTTCGAAATTACAAAAAATTGAGTTCTTTTGCATAAAACCCAAGTACATATCGAGAATAAAATATAAATATCCAAATTATTAAAAATTGAGTTCTTTTTGTAAAACAAAAGTAGGGAACCAAAATAAAATATAAATTTTGAAATTACAAAAAATTGAGTTCATTTGCATAAAACACAAGTACATATCGAGAATAAAATATAAATATCCAAATTACTAAAAATTGAGTTCTTTTTGCAAAACAACAGTAGGCATCCAAAATAAAATATAAATTTGAAAATTACAAAAAATTGAGTTCTTTTGCATAAAACCCAATTACATATCGAGAATAAAATATAAATATCCAAATTACTGAAAATTGAGTGCTTTTTGTAAAACTAAACTAGGGATCCAAAATAAAATATAAATTTCGAAATTACAAAAAATTGAGTTCTTTTGCATAAAACCCAAGTACATATCGAGAATAAAATATAAATATCCAAATTACTAAAAATTGAGTTCTTTTTGTAAAACAAAAGTAGGCATCCAAAATAAAATATCAATTTCGAAATTACAAAGAATTGAATTCTTTTGCATAAAACCCAAGTACATATCGAGAATAAAATATAAATATCTAAATTACTAAAAATTGAGTTCTTTTTGTAAAACAAAAGTAGGGATCCAAAATAAAATATAAATTTCAAAATTACAAAAAATTGAGTTCTTTTGCATAAAACCCAAGTACATATCGAGAATAAAATATAAATATCCAAATTACTAGAAATTGAGTTCTTTTTGTAAAACTAAACTAGGGATCCAAAATAAAATATAAAATTCGAAATTACAAAAAATTGAGTTCTTTCACGTAAAACCCAAGTACATATCGAGAATAAAATGTAAATATCTAAATTACTAAAAATTGAGTTCTTTTTGTAAAACAAAAGTAGGGATCCAAAATAAAATATAAATTTCGAAATTACAAAAAATTGAGTTCTTTTGCATAAAACCCAAGTACATATCGAGAATAAAATATAAATATCCAAATTACTAAAAATTGAGTTCTTTTGTAAACCAACAGTAGGGATCCAAAATAAAATATAAATTTTGAAATTACAAAAAATTGAGTTCTTTAGCATAAAACCCAAGTACATATCGAGAATAAATTATAAATATCCAAATTACTAAAAATTGAGTTCTTTTTGTAAAACAACAGTAGGGATCCAAAATAAAATATAAATTTCGAAATTACAAAAAATTGAGTTCTTTTGCATAAAACCCAAGTACATATCGAGAATAAAATATAAATATCCAAATTACTAAAAATTGAGTTCTTTTTGTAAAACTAAACTAGGGATCCAAAATAAAATATAAAATTCGAAATTACAAAAAATTGAGTTCTTTTACGTAAAACCCAAGTACATATCGAGAATAAAATGTAAATATCTAAATTACTAAAAATTGAGTTCTTTTTGTAAAACAAAAGTAGGGATCCAAAATAAAATATAAATTTCGAAATTACAAAAAATTGAGTTCTTTTGCATAAAACCCAAGTACATATCGAGAATAAAATATAAATATCCAAATTACTAAAAATTGAGTTCTTTTTGTAAACCAACAGTAGGGATCCAAAATAAAATATAAATTTTGAAATTACAAAAAATTGAGTTCTTTAGCATAAAACCCAAGTACATATCGAGAATAAATTATAAATATCCAAATTACTAAAAATTGAGTTCTTTTTGTAAAACAACAGTAGGGATCCAAAATAAAATATAAATTTCGAAATTACAAAAAATTGAGTTCTTTTGAATAAAACCCAAGTACATATCGAGAATAAAATATAAATATCCAAATTACTAAAAATTGAGTTCTTTTTGTAAAACTAAAGTAGGGATCCAAAATAAAATATAAATTTCGAAATTACAAAAAATTGAGTTCTTTTGCGTAAAACCCAAGTACATATCGAGAATAAAATGTAAATATCTAAATTACTAAAAATTGAGTTCTTTTTGTAAAACAAAAGTAGGGATCCAAAATAAAATATAAATTTCGAAATTACAAAAAATTGAGTTCTTTTGCATAAAACCCAAGTACATATCGAGAATAAAATATAAATATCCAAATTACTAAAAATTGAGTTCTTTTTGTAATACAAAAGTAGGGATCCAATATAAAATATCAATTTCGAAATTACAAAGAATTGAATTCTTTTGCATAAAACCCAAGTACATATCGAGAATAAAATATAAATATCCAAATTACTAAAAATTGAATTCTTTTTGTAAAACAAAAGTAGGGAACAAAAATAAAATATAAATTTCGAAATTAAAAAAATTGAGTTCTTTTTGTAAAACAAAAGTAGGGATCCAAAATAAAATATAAATTTTGAAATTACAAAAAATTGAGTTCATTGGCATAAAACCCAAGTACATATCGAGAATAAAATATAAATATCCAAATTACTAAAAATTGAGTTCTTTTTGTAAAACAAAAGTAGGGATCCAAAATAAAATATCAATTTCGAAATTACAAAGAATTGAATTCTTTTGCATAAAACCCAAGTACATATCGAGAATAAAATATAAATATCTAAATTACTAAAAATTGAGTTCTTTTTGTAAAACAAAAGTAGGGATCCAAAATAAAATATAAATTTCAAAATTACAAAAAATTGAGTTCTTTTGCATAAAACCCAAGTACATATCGAGAATAAAATATAAATATCCAAATTACTAAAAATTGAGTTCTTTTGTAAAACTAAACTAGGGATCCAAAATAAAATATAAAATTCGAAATTACAAAAAATTGAGTTCTTTTACGTAAAACCCAAGTACATATCGAGAATAAAATGTAAATATCTAAATTACTAAAAATTGAGTTCTTTTTGTAAAACAAAAGTAGGGATCCAAAATAAAATATAAATTTCGAAATTACAAAAAATTGAGTTCTTTTGCATAAAACCCAAGTACATATCGAGAATAAAATATAAATATCGAAATTACTAAAAATTGAGTTCTTTTTGTAAAACAAAAGTAGGGATCCAAAATAAAATATCAATTTCGAAATTACAAAGAATTGAATTCTTTTGCATAAAACCCAAGTACATATCGAGAATAAAATATAAATATCTAAATTACTAAAAATTGAGTTCTTTTTGTAAAACAAAAGTAGGGATCCAAAATAAAATATAAATTTCGAAATTACAAAAAATTGAGTTCTTTTGCATAAAACCCAGGTACATATCGAGAATAAAATATAAATATCCAAATTACTAAAAATTGACTTCTTTTTGTAAAACAAAAGTAGGGATCCAAAATAAAATATGAATTTCGAAATTACAAAAAATTGAGTTCTTTTGCATAAAACCCAAGTACATATAGAGAATAAAATATAAATATCCAAATTACTAAAAATTGAGTTCTTTTTGTAAAACAAAAGTAGGGATCCAAAATAAAATATAAATTTCAAAATTACAAAAAATTGAGTTCTTTTGCATAAAACCCAAGTACATATCGAGAATAAAATATAAATATCTATATTACTAAAAATTGAGTTCTTTTTGTAAAACGAAAGTAGGGATCCAACATAAAATATAAATTTCGAAATTACAAAAAATTGAGTTCTTTTGCATAAAACCCAAGTACATATCGAGAATAAAATATAAATATCCAAATTACTAAAAATTGAGTTCTTTTTGTAAAACAAAAGTAGGGATCCAAAATAAAATATAAATTTCGAAATTACAAAAAATTGAGTTCTTTTGCATAAAACCCAAGTACATATCGAGAATAAAATATAAATATCTATATTACTAAAAATTGAGTTCTTTTTGTAAAACGAAACCAGGGATCCAACATAAAATATAAATTTCGAAATTACAAAAAATTGAGTTCTTTTGCATAAAACATAAGTACATATCGAGAATAAAATATAAATATCCAAATTACTAAAAATTGAGTTCTTTTTGTAAAACTAAACTAGGGATCCAAAATAAAATATAAAATTCGAAATTACAAAAAATTGAGTTCTTTTACGTAAAACCCAAGTACATATCGAGAATAAAATGTAAATATCTAAATTACTAAAAATTGAGTTCTTTTTGTAAAACAAAAGTAGGGATCCAAAATAAAATATAAATTTCGAAATTACAAAAAATTGAGTTCTTTTGCATAAAACCCAAGTACATATCGAGAATAAAATATAAATATCGAAATTACTAAAAATTGAGTTCTTTTTGTAAAACAAAAGTAGGGATCCAAAATAAAATATCAATTTCGAAATTACAAAGAATTGAATTCTTTTGCATAAAACCCAAGTACATATCGAGAATAAAATATAAATATCTAAATTAATAAAAATTGAGTTCTTGTTGTAAAACAAAAGTAGGGATCCAAAATAAAATATAAATTTCGAAATTACAAAAAATTGAGTTCTTTTGCATAAAACCCAGGTACATATCGAGAATAAAATATAAATATCCAAATTACTAAAAATTGACTTCTTTTTGTAAACCAAAAGTAGGGATCCAAAATAAAATATAAATTTCGAAATTACAAAAAATTGAGTTCTTTTGCATAAAACCCAAGTACATATAGAGAATAAAATATAAATATCCAAATTACTAAAAATTTAGTTCTTTTTGTAAAACAAAAGTAGGGATCCAAAATAAAATATAAATTTCAAAATTACAAAAAATTAAGTTCTTTTGCATAAAACCCAAGTACATATCGAGAATAAAATATAAATATCTATATTACTAAAAATTGAGTTCTTTTTGTAAAACGAAAGTAGGGATCCAACATAAAATATAAATTTCGAAATTACAAAAAATTGAGTTCTTTTGCATAAAACCCAAGTACATATCGAGAATAAAATATAAATATCCAAATTACTAAAAATTGAGTTCTTTTTGTAAAACAAAAGTAGGGATCCAAAATAAAATATAAATTTCGAAATTACAAAAAATTGAGTTCTTTTGCATAAAACCCAAGTACATATCGAGAATAAAATATAAATATCTATATTACTAAAAATTGAGTTCTTTTTGTAAAACGAAACTAGGGATCCAACATAAAATATAAATTTCGAAATTACAAAAAATTGAGTTCTTTTGCATAAAACATAAGTACATATCGAGAATAAAATATAAATATCCAAATTACTAAAAATTGAGTTCTTTTTGTAAAACCAAACTAGGGATCCAAAATAAAATATCAATTTCGAAATTACAAAAAATTGAGTTCTTTTGCATAAAACCCAAGTACATATCGAGAATAAAATATAAATATCCAAATTATTAAAAATTGAGTTCTTTTTGTAAAACAAAAGTAGGGAACCAAAATAAAATATAAATTTTGAAATTACAAAAATTTGAGTTCTTTTGCATAAAACACAAGTACATATCGAGAATAAAATATAAATATCCAAATTACTAAAAATTGAGTTCTTTTTGCAAAACAACAGTAGGCATCCAAAATAAACTATAAATTTCAAAATTACAAAAAATTGAGTTCTTTTGCATAAAACCCAAGTACATATCGAGAATAAAATATAAATATCCAAATTACTAAAAATTGAGTGCTTTTTGTAAAACTAAACTAGGGATCCAAAATAAAATATAAATTTCGAAATTACAAAAAATTGTGTTCTTTTGCATAAAATCCAAGTACATATCGAGAATAAAATATAAATATCCAAATTACTAAAAATTGAGTTCTTTTTGTAAAACAAAAGTAGGGATCCAAAATAAAATATCAATTTCGAAATTACAAAGAATTGAATTCTTTTGCATAAAACCCAAGTACATATCGAGAATAAAATATAAATATCTAAATTACTAAAAATTGAGTTCTTTTTGTAAAACAAAAGTACGGATCCAAAATAAAATATAAATTTCGAAATTACAAAAAATTGAGTTCTTTTGCATAAAACCCAAGTACATATCGAGAATAAAATATAAATATCCAAATTACTAGAAATTGAGTTCTTTTTGTAAAACTAAACTAGGGATCCAAAATAAAATATAAAATTCGAAATTACAAAAAATTGAGTTCTTTTACGTAAAACCCAAGTACATATCGAGAATAAAATGTAAATATCTAAATTACTAAAAATTGAGTTCTTTTTGTAAAACAAAAGTAGGGATCCAAAATAAAATATAAATTTCGAAATTACAAAAAATTGAGTTCTTTTGCATAAAACCCAAGTACATATCGAGAATAAAATATAAATATCGAAATTACTAAAAATTGAGTTCTTTTTGTAAACCAACAGTAGGGATCCAAAATAAAATACAAATTTTGAAATTACAAAAAATTGAGTTCTTTTGCATAAAACCCAAGTACATATCGAGAATAAATTATAAATATCCAAATTACTAAAAATTGAGTTCTTTTGTAAAACAACAGTAGGGATCCAAAATAAAATATAAATTTCGAAATTACAAAAAATTGAGTTCTTTTGCATAAAACCCAAGTACATATCGAGAATAAAATATAAATATCCAAATTACTAAAAATTGAGTTCTTTTGTAAAACTAAACTAGGGATCCAAAATAAAATATAAAATTCGAAATTACAAAAAATTGAGTTCTTTTACGTAAAACCCAAGTACATATCGAGAATAAAATGTAAATATCTAAATTACTAAAAATTGAGTTTTTTTGTAAAACAAAAGTAGGGATCCAAAATAAAATATAAATTTCGAAATTACAAAAAATTGAGTTCTTTTGCATAAAACCCAAGTACATATCGAGAATAAAATATAAATATCCAAATTACTAAAAATTGAGTTCTTTTTGTAAAACAAAAGTAGGGATCCAATATAAAATATCAATTTCGAAATTACAAAGAATTGAATTCTTTTGCATAAAACCCAAGTACATATCGAGAATAAAATGTAAATATCCAAATTACTAAAAATTGAGTTCTTTTTGTAAAACAAAAGTAGGGAACCAAAATAAAATATAAATTTCGAAATTACAAAAAATTGAGTTCTTTTGTAAAACAAAAGTAGGGATCCAAAATAAAATATAAATTTCGAAATTACAAAAAATTGAGTTCTTTTGCATAAAACCCAAGTACATATCGAGAATAAAATATAAATATCCAAATTACTAAAAATTGAGTTCTTTTTGTAAAACAAAAGTAGGGATCCAAAATAAAATATCAATTTCGAAATTACAAAAAATTGAATTCTTTTGAATAAAACCCAAGTACATATCGAGAATAAAATATAAATATCCAAATTACTAAAAATTGAGTTCTTTTTGTAAAACAAAAGTAGGGATCCAAAATAGAATATAAATTTCAAAATTACAAAAAATTGAGTTCTTTTGCATAAAACCCAAGTACATATCGAGAATAAAATATAAATATCCAAATTACTAAAAATTGAGTTCTTTTTGTAAAACGAAAGTAGGGATCCAACATAAAACATAAATTTCGAAATTACAAAAAATTGAGTTCTTTTGCATAAAACCCAAGTACATATCGAGAATAAAATATAAATATCCAAATTACTAAAAATTGAGTTCTGTTTGTAAAACAAAAGTAGGGATCCAAAATAAAATATAAATTTCGAAATTACAAAAAATTGAGTTCTTTTGCATAAAACCCAAGTACATATCGAGAATAAAATATAAATATCTAAATTACTAAAAATTGAGTTCTTTTTGTAAAACAAAAGTAGGGATCCAAAATAAAATATAAATTTCGAAATTACAAAAAATTGAGTTCTTTTGCATAAAACCCAGGTACATATCGAGAATAAAATATAAATATCCAAATTACTAAAAATTGACTTCTTTTTGTAAACCAAAAGTAGGGATCCAAAATAAAATATAAATTTCGAAATTACAAAAAATTGAGTTCTTTTGCATAAAGCCCAAGTACATATCGAGAATAAAATATAAATATCCAAATTACTAAAAATTGAGTTCTTTTTGTAAAACTAAACTAGGGATCCAAAATAAAATATAAAATTCGAAATTACAAAAAATTGAGTTCTTTTACGTAAAACCCAAGTACATATCGAGAATAAAATTTAAATATCTAAATTACTAAAAATTGAGTTCTTTTTGTAAAACAAAAGTAGGGATCCAAAATAAAATATAAATTTCGAAATTACAAAAAATTGAGTTCTTTTGCATAAAACCCAAGTACATATCGAGAATAAAATATAAATATCCAAATTACTAAAAATTGAGTTCTTTTTGTAGAACAAAAGTAGGGATCCAATATAAAATATCAATTTCGAAATTACAAAAAATTGAGTTCTTTTACGTAAAACCCAAGTACATATCGAGAATAAAATGTAAATATCTAAATTACTAAAAATTGAGTTCTTTTTGTAAAACAAAAGTACGGATCCAAAATAAAATATAAATTTCAAAATTACAAAAAATTGAGTTCTTTTGCATAAAACCCAAGTACATATCGAGAATAAAATATAAATATCCAAATTACTAGAAATTGAGTTCTTTTTGTAAAACTAAACTAGGGATCCAAAATAAAATATAAAATTCGAAATTACAAAAAATTGAGTTCTTTTACGTAAAACCCAAGTACATATCGAGAATAAAATGTAAATATCTAAATTACTAAAAATTGAGTTCTTTTTGTAAAACAAAAGTAGGGATCCAAAATAAAATATAAATTTCGAAATTACAAAAAATTGAGTTCTTTTGCATAAAACCCAAGTACATATCGAGAATAAAATATAAATATCGAAATTACTAAAAATTGAGTTCTTTTTGTAAACCAACAGTAGGGATCCAAAATAAAATACAAATTTTGAAATTACAAAAAATTGAGTTCTTTTGCATAAAACCCAAGTACATATCGAGAATAAATTATAAATATCCAAATTACTAAAAATTGAGTTCTTTTTGTAAAACAACAGTAGGGATCCAAAATAAAATATAAATTTCGAAATTACAAAAAATTGAGTTCTTTTGCATAAAACCCAAGTACATATCGAGAATAAAATATAAATATCCAAATTACTAAAAATTGAGTTCTTTTGTAAAACTAAACTAGGGATCCAAAATAAAATATAAAATTCGAAATTACAAAAAATTGAGTTCTTTTACATAAAACCCAAGTACATATCGAGAATAAAATGTAAATATCTAAATTACTAAAAATTGAGTTCTTTTTGTAAAACAAAAGTAGGGATCCAAAATAAAATATAAATTTCGAAATTACAAAAAATTGAGTTCTTTTGCATAAAACCCAAGTACATATCGAGAATAAAATATAAATATCCAAATTACAAAAATTGAGTTCTTTTTGTAAAACAAAAGTAGGGATCCAAAATAAAATATCAATTTCGAAATTACAAAGAATTGAATTCTTTTGCATAAAACCCAAGTACATATCGAGAATAAAATATAAATATCCAAATTACCAAAAATTGAGTTCTTTTTGTAAAACAAAAGTAGGGAACCAAAATAAAATATAAATTTCGAAATTACAAAAAATTGAGTTCTTTTTGTAAAACAAAAGTAGGGATCCAAAATAAAATATAAATTTCGAAATTACAAAAAATTGAGTTCTTTTGCATAAAACCCAAGTACATATCGAGAATAAAATATAAATATCCAAATTACTAAAAATTGAGTTCTTTTTGTAAAACAAAAGTAGGGATCCAAAATAAAATATCAATTTCGAAATTACAAAGAATTGAATTCTTTTGAATAAAACCCAAGTACATATCGAGAATAAAATATAAATATCTAAATTACTAAAAATTGAGTTCTTTTTGTAAAACAAAAGTAGGGATCCAAAATAAAATATAAATTTCAAAATTACAAAAAATTGAGTTCTTTTGCATAAAACCCAAGTACATATCGAGAATAAAATATAAATATCCAAATTACTAAAAATTGAGTTCTTTTTGTAAAACGAAAGTAGGGATCCAACATAAAATATAAATTTCGAAATTACAAAAAATTGAGTTCTTTTGCATAAAACCCAAGTACATATCGAGAATAAAATATAAATATCCAAATTACTAAAAATTGAGTTCTGTTTGTAAAACAAAAGTAGGGATCCAAAATAAAATATAAATTTCGAAATTACAAAAAATTGAGTTCTTTTGCATAAAACCCAAGTACATATCGAGAATAAAATATAAATATCTAAATTACTAAAAATTGAGTTCTTTTTGTAAAACAAAAGTAGGGATCCAAAATAAAATATAAATTTCGAAATTACAAAAAATTGAGTTCTTTTGCATAAAACCAAAGTACATATCGAGAATAAAATATAAATATCCAAATTACTAAAAATTGACTTCTTTTTGTAAAACAAAAGTAGGGATCCAAAATAAAATATAAATTTCGAAATTACAAAAAATTGAGTTCTTTTGCATAAAGCCCAAGTACATATCGAGAATAAAATATAAATATCCAAATTACTAAAAATTGAGTTCTTTTTGTAAAACAAAAGTAGGGATCCAAAATAAAATATAAATTTCGAAATTACAAAAAATTGAGTTCTTTTACGTAAAACCCAAGTACATATCGAGAATAAAATTTAAATATCTAAATTACTAAAAATTGAGTTCTTTTTGTAAAACAAAAGTAGGGATCCAAAATAAAATATAAATTTCGAAATTACAAAAAATTGAGTTCTTTTGCATAAAACCCAAGTACATATCGAGAATAAAATATAAATATCCAAATTACTAAAAATTGAGTTCTTTTTGTAGAACAAAAGTAGGGATCCAATATAAAATATCAATTTCGAAATTACAAAAAATTGAGTTCTTTTACGTAAAACCCAAGTACATATCGAGAATAAAATGTAAATATCTAAATTACTAAAAATTGAGTTCTTTTTGTAAAACAAAAGTAGGGATCCAAAATAAAATATAAATTTCGAAATTACAAAAAATTGAGTTCTTTTACGTAAAACCCAAGTACATATCGAGAATAAAATTTAAATATCTAAATTACTAAAAATTGAGTTCTTTTTGTAAAACTAAACTAGGGATCCAAAATAAAATATAAATTTCGAAATTACAAAAAATTGAGTTCTTTTGCATAAAACCCAAGTACATATCGAGAATAAAATATAAATATCTATATTACTAAAAATTGAGTTCTTTTTGTAAAACGAAAGTAGGGATCCAACATAAAATATTAATTTCGAAATTACAAAAAATTGAGTTCTTTTTCATAAAACCCAAGTACATATCGAGAATAAAATATAAATATCCAAATTACTAAAAATTGAGTTCTTTTTGTAAAACAAAAGTAGGGATCCAAAATAAAATATAAATTTCGAAATTACAAAAAATTGGGTTCTTTTGCATAAAACCCAAGTACATATCGAGAATAAAATATAAATATCTATATTACTAAAAATTGAGTTCTTTTTGTAAAACGAAACTAGGGATCCAACATAAAATATAAGTTTCGAAATTACAAAAAATTGAGTTCTTTTGCATAAAACATAAGTACATATCGAGAATAAAATATAAATATCCAAATTACTAAAAATTGAGTTCTTTTTGTAAAACTAAACTAGGGATCCAAAATAAAATATCAATTTCGAAATTACAAAAAATTGAGTTCTTTTGCATAAAACCCAAGTACATATCGAGAATAAAATATAAATATCCAAATTATTAAAAATTGAATTCTTTTTGTAAAACAAAAGTAGGGAACAAAAATAAAATATAAATTTTGAAATTACAAAAAATTGAGTTCTTTTGCATAAAACACAAGTACATATCGAGAATAAAATATAAATATCCAAATTACTAAAAATTGAGTTCTTTTTGCAAAACAACAGTAGGCATCCAAAATAAAATATAAATTTCAAAATTACAAAAAATTGAGTTCTTTTGCATAAAACCCAAGTACATATCGAGAATAAAATATAAATATCCAAATTACTGAAAATTGAGTGCTTTTTGTAAAACTAAACTAGGGATCCAAAATAAAATATAAATTTCGAAATTACAAAAAATTGAGTTCTTTTGCATAAAACCCAAGTACATCTCGAGAATAAAATATAAATATCCAAATTACTAAAAATTGAGTTCTTTTTGTAAAACAAAAGTAGGGATCCAAAATAAAATATCAATTTCGAAATTACAAAGAATTGAATTCTTTTGCATAAAACCCAAGTACATATCGAGAATAAAATATAAATATCTAAATTACTAAAAATTGAGTTCTTTTTGTAAACCAACAGTAGGGATCCAAAATAAAATATAAATTTTGAAATTACAAAAAATTGAGTTCTTTTGCGTAAAACCCAAGTACATATCGAGAATAAATTATAAATATCCAAATTACTAAAAATTGAGTTCTTTTTGTAAAACAAAAGTAGGGATCCAAAATAAAAGATAAATTTCGAAATTACAAAAAATTGAGTTCTTTTGCATAAAACCCAGGTACATATCGAGAATAAAATGTAAATATCTAAATTACTAAAAATTGAGTTCTTTTTGTAAAACAACAGTGGGGATCCAAAATAAAATATAAATTTCAAAGTTACAAAAAAATGAGTTTTTTTGCATAAAACCCAAGTACATATCGAGAATAGAATATAAATATCCAAATTACTAAAAATTGAGTTCTTTTTGTAAAACAAAAGTAGGGATCCAAAATAAAATATAAATTTCGAAATTACAAAAAATTGAGTTCTTTTGCATAAAACCCAAGTACATATCGAGAATAAAATTTAAATATCCAAATTACTAAAAATTGAGTTCTTTTTGTAAAACAAAAGTAGGGATCCAAAAATAAAATATCAATTTCGAAATTACCAAGAATTGACTTCTTTTGCATAAAGCCCAAGTACATATCGAGAATAAAATATAAATATCTAAATTACTAAAAATTGAGTTCTTTTTGTAAAACAAAAGTAGGGATCCAAAATAAAATATCAATTTCGAAATTACAAAAAATTGAGTTCTGTTGCATAAAACCCAAGTACATATCGAGAATAAAATATAAATATCCAAATTACTAAAAATTGAGTTCTTTTTGTAAATTAAAAGTAGGGAACCAAAATAAAATATAAATTTCGAAATTACAAAAAATTGAGTTCTTTTGCATAAAACCCAAGTACATATCGAGAATAAAATATAAATATCCAAATTACTAAAAATTGAGTTCTTTTTGTAAAACAACAGTAGGGATCCAAAATAAAATATAAATTTCGAAGTTACAAAAAAATGAGTTCTTTTGCATAAAACCCAAGTACATATAAGGAATAGAATATAAATATCCAAATTACTAAAAATTGAGTTCTTTTTGTAAAACAAAAGTAGGGATCCAAAATAAAATATAAATTTCAAAATTACAAAAAATTGAGTTCTTTTGCATAAAGCCCAAGTATATATTGAGAATAAAATATAAATATCCAAATTACTAAAAATTGAGTTCTTTTTGTAAAATAAAAGTAGGGATCCTAAATAAAATATCAATTTCAAAATTACAAAGAATTGAATTCTTTTGCATAAAACCCAAGTACATATCGAGAATAAAATGTAAATATCTAAATTACTAAAAATTGAGTTCTTTTTGTAAAACAAAAGTAGGAATCCAAAATAAAATATCAATTTCAAAATTACAAAGAATTGAATTCTTTTGCATAAAACCCAAGTACATATCGAGAATAAAATGTACATATCTAAATTACTAACAATTGAGTTCTTTTTGTGAAACAAACGTAGGGATCCAAAATAAAATATCAATTTCGAAATTACAAATAATTGAGTTCTTTTGCATAAAACCCAGGTACAATTCGAGAATAAAATATAAATATCCAAATTACTAAAAATTGAGTTCTTTTTGTAAAACATAAGTAGGGATCCAAAATAAAATATAAATTTCGAAATTACAAAAAATTGAGTTCTTTTGCATAAAACCCAAGTACATATCGAGAATAAAATATAAATATCCAAATTACTAAAAATTGAGTTCTTTTTGTAATACAAAAGTAGGGATCCAAAATAAAATATCAATTTCGAAATTACAAAGAACTAAATTGTTTTGCATAAAACCCAAGTACATATCGAGAATAAAATATAAATATCCAAATTACTAAAAATTGAGTTCTTTTTGTAAAACAAAAGTAGGTATCCAAAATAAAATATAAATTTCGAAATTACAAAAAATTGAGTTCTTTTGCATAAAACCCAAGTACATATCGAGAATAAAATATAAATATCGAAATTACTAAAAATTGAGTTCTTTTTGTAAAACAAAAGTAGGGATCCAAAATAAAATATTAATTTCGAAATTACAAAGAATTGAATTCTTTTGCATAAAACCCAAGTACATATCGAGAATAAAAGATAAATATCCAAATTATTAAAAATTGAGTTCTTTTTGTAAATTAAAAGTAGGGAACCAAAATAAATTATAAATTTTGAAATTACAAAAAATTGAGTTCTTTTGCGTAAAACCCAGGTACAATTCGAGAATAAAATATAAATATCCAAATTACTAAAAATTGAGTTCTTTTTGTAAAACAACATAAGGGATCCAAAATAAAATATAAATTTCGAAGTCACAAAAAAATGAGTTCGTTTGCATAAAACCCAAGTACATATCGAGAATAAAATATAAATATCCAAATTACTAAAAATTGAGTTCTTTTTGTAGAACAAAAGTAGGGATCCAAAATAAAATATCAATTTCGAAATTACAAAAAATTGAGTTCTCTTGCATAAAACCCAAGTACATATCGAGAATAAAATATAAATATCCAAATTACTAAAAATTGAATTCTTTTTGTAAAACAAAAGTAGGGATCCAAAATAAAATATCAATTTCGAAATTACAAAGAATTGACTTCTTTTGCATAAAGCCCAAGTACATATCGAGAATAAAAGGTAAATATCTCAATTACTAAAAATTGAGTTCTTTTTGTAAAACAAAAGTAGGGATCCAAAATAAAATATCAATTTCGAAATTACAAAGAATTGAGTTCTTTTGCATAAAACCCAAGTACATATCGAGAATAAAATATAAATTTCCAAATTATTAAAAATTGAGTTTTTTTTGTAAATTAAAAGTAGGGAACCAAAATAAAATATAAATTTCGAAATTACAAAAAATTAAGTTCTTTTGCATAAAACCCAAGTACATATCGAGAATAAAATATAAATATCCAAATTACTAAAAATTGGGTTCTTTATGTAAAACAAAAGTAGGGATCCAAAATAAAATATCAATTTCGAAATTACAAAGAATTGACTTCTTTTGCATAAAGCCCAAGTACATATCGAGAATAAAATGTAAATATCTAAATTACTAAAAATTGAGTTCTTTTTGTAAAACAAAAGTAGGGATCCAAAATAAAATATCAATTTCGAAATTACAAAGAATTGAGTTCTTTTGCATAAAACCCAAGTACATATCGAGAATAAAATATAAATTTCCAAATTATTAAAAATTGAGTTCTTTTTGTAAATTAAAAGTAGGGAACCAAAATAAAATATAAATTTCGAAATTACAAAAAATTGAGTTCTTTTGCATAAAACCCAAGTACATATCGAGAATAAAATATAAATATCGAAATTACTAAAAATTGAGTTCTTTTTGTAAAACAAAAGTAGGGATCCAAAATAAAATATCAATTTCGAAATTACAAAAAATTGACTTCTTTTGCATAAAGCCCAAGTACATATCGAGAATAAAATGTAAATATCTAAATTACTAAAAATTGAGTTCTTTTTGTAAAATAAAAGTAGGGATCCTAAATAAAATATCAATTTCGAAATTACAAAGAATTGAATTCTTTTGCATAAAACCCAAGTACATATCGAGAATAAAATATAAATACCCAAATTACTAAAAATTGAGTTCTTTTTGTAAAACTAAACTAGGTATCCAAAATAAAATACAAATTTCGAAAATACAAAAAAATGAGTTCTTTTGCATAAAACCCCAGTACATATCGAGAATAAAATATAAATATCCAAATTACTAAAAATTGAGTTCTTTTTGTAAAACAAAAGTAGGGATCCAAAATAAAATATCAATTTCGAAATTACACAAAATTGAATTCTTTTGCATAAAACCCAAGTACATATCGAGAATAAAATATAAATATCCAAATTACTAAAAATTGAGTTCTTTTTGTAAAACAACAGTGGGGATCCAAAATAAAATATAAATTTCGAAGTTACAAAAAAATGAGTTCTTTTGCATAAAACCCAAGTACATATCAAGAATAGAATATAAATATCCAAATTACTAAAAATTGAGTTCTTTTTGTAAAACAAAAGTAGGGATCCAAAATAAAATATAAATTTCAAAATTACAAAAAATTGAGTTCTTTTGCATAAACCCCAAGTATATATCGAGAATAAAATATAAATATCCAAATTACTAAAAATTGAGTTCTTTTTGTAAAATAAAAGTAGGGATCCTAAATAAAATATCAATTTCAAAATTACAAAGAATTGAATTCTTTTGCATAAAACCCAAGTACATATCGAGAATAAAATGTAAATATCTAAATTACTAAAAATTGAGTTCTTTTTGTAAAACAAAAGTAGGGATCCAAAATAAAATACCAATTTCGAAATTACAAAGAATTGAATTCTTTTGCATAAAACCCAAGTACATATCGAGAATAAAATGTACATATCCAAATTACTAAAAATTGAGTCCTTTTTGTAAAACAACAGTAGGGATCCAAAATAAAATATCAATTTCGAAATTACAAAGAACTGAATTCTTTTGCATAAAACCCAAGTACATATCGAGAATAAAATATAAATATCCAAATTACTAAAAATTGAGTTCTTTTTGTAAAACAAAAGTAGGGATCCAAAATAAAATATAAATTTCGAAATTACAAAAAATTGAGTTCTTTTGCATAAAACCCAAGTACATATCGAGAATAAAATATAAATATCCAAATTACTAAAAATTGAGTTCTTTTGTAAAACAAAAGTAGGGATCCAAAATAAAATATCAATTTCGAAATTACAAAGAATTGAATTCTTTTGCATAAAACCCAAGTACATATCGAGAATAAAAGATAAATATCCAAATTATTAAAAATTGAGTTCTTTTGTAAAACAAAAGTAGGGATCCAAAATAAAATATAAATTTCGAAATTACAAAAAATTGAGTTCTTTTGCATAAAACCCAAGTACATATCGAGAATAAAATATAAATATCCAAATTACTAAAAATTGAGTTCTTTTGTAAAACAACATAAGGGATCCAAAATAAAATATAAATTTCGAAGTCACAAAAAATGAGTTCTTTTGCATAAAACCCAAGTACATATCGAGAATAAAATATAAATATCCAAATTACTAAAAATTGAGTTCTTTTTGTAAAACAAAAGTAGGGATCCAAAATAAAATATAAATTTCGAAATTACAAAAAATCGAGTTCTTTTGCATAAAACCCAAGTACATATCGAGAATAAAATAAAAATATCCAAATTACTAAAAATTGAGTTCTTTTTGTAAAACTAAACTAGGGATCCAAAATAAAATATCAATTTCGAAATTACAAAGAATTGACTTCCAAGTACATATCGAGAATAAAATGTAAATATCTAAATTACTAAAAATTGAGTTCTTTTTGTAAAACAAAAGTAGGGATCCAAAATAAAATATCAATTTCGAAATTACAAAGAATTGAATTCTTTTGCATAAAACCCAAGTACATATCGAAAATAAAATATAAATTTCCAAATTATTAAAAATTGAGTTCTTTTTGTAAATTAAAGGTAGGGAACCAAAATAAAATATAAATTTCGAAATTACAAAAAATTGAGTTCTTTTGCATAAAACCCAAGTACATATCGAGAATAAAATATAAATATCCACATTACTAAAAATTGAGTTCTTTTTGTAAAACAACAGTAGGGATCCAAAATAAAATATAAATTTCGACGTTACAAAAAAATGAGTTTTTTTGCATAAAACCCAAGTACATATCCAGAATAGAATATAAATATCCAAATTACTAAAAATTGAGTTCTTTTTGTAAAACAAAAGTAGGGATCCAAAATAAAATATAAATTTCAAAATTACAAAAAATTGAGTTCTTTTGCATAAAACCCAAGTACATATCGAGAATAAAATATAAATATCCAAATTACTAAAAATTGAGTTCTTTTTGTAAAACAAAAGTAGGGATCCAAAATAAAATATCAATTTCGAAATTACAAAGAATTGACTTCTTTTGCATAAAGCCCAAGTACATATCGAGAATAAAATGTAAATATCTAAATTACTAAAAATTGAGTTCTTTTTGTAAAACAAAAGTAGGGACCCAAAATAAAATATCAATATCGAAATTGCAAAGAATTGAATTCTTTTGCATAAAACCCAAGTACATATCGAGAATAAAATATAAATTTCCAAATTATTAAAAATTGAGTTCTTTTTGTAAATTAAAAGTAGGGAACCAAAATAAAATATAAATTTCGAAATTACAAAAAATTGAGTTCTTTTGCATAAAACCCAAGTACATATCGAGAATAAAATATAAATATCCAAATTACTAAAAATTTTGTTCTTTTTGTAAAACAAAAGTAGGGATCCAAAATAAAATATCAATTTCGAAATTACAATGAACTGAGTTCTTTTGCATAAAGCCCAAGTACATATCGAGAATAAAATGTAAATATCTAAATTACTAAAAATTGAGTTCTTTTTGTAAAACAAAAGTAGGGATCCAAAATAAAATATCAATTTCGAAATTACAAAGAATTGACTTCTTTTGCATAAAGCCCAAGTACATATCGAGAATAAAATGTAAATATCTAAATTACTAAAAATTGAGTTCTTTTTGTAAAACAAAAGTAGGGATCCAAAATAAAATATCAATTTCGAAATTACAAAGAATTGAATTCTTTTGCATAAAACCCAAGTACATATCGAGAATAAAATATAAATTTCCAAATTATTAAAAATTGAGTTCTTTTGTAAATTAAAAGTAGGGAACCAAAATAAAATATAAATTTCGAAATTACAAAAAAATTGAGTTCTTTTGCATAAAACCCAAGTACATATCGAGAATAAAATATAAATATCCAAATTACTAAAAATTGAGTTCTTTTTGTAAAACAACAGTGGGGATCCAAAATAAAATATAAATTTCGAAGTTACAAAAAAATGAGTTTTTTTGCATAAAACCCAAGTACATATCAAGAATAGAATATAAATATCCAAATTACTAAAAATTGAGTTCTTTTTGTAAAACAAAAGTAGGGATCCAAAATAAAATATAAATTTCGAAATTACAAAAAATTGAGTTCTTTTGCATAAAACCCAAGTACATATCGAGAATAAAATATAAATATCCAAATTACTAAAAATTGAGTTCTTTTTGTAAAACAAAAGTAGGGATCCAAAATAAAATATCAATTTCGAAATTACAAAGAATTGACTTCTTTTGCATAAAGCCCAAGTACATATCGAGAATAAAATGTAAATATCTAAATTACTAAAAATTGAGTTCTTTTTGTAAAACAAAAGTAGGGATCCAAAATAAAATATCAATTTCGAAATTACAAAGAATTGAATTCTTTTGCATAAAACCCAAGTACATATCGAGAATAAAATATAAATTTCCAAATTATTAAAAATTGAGTTCTTTTTGTAAATTAAAAGTAGGGAACCAAAATAAAATATAAATTTCGAAATTACAAATAATTGAGTTCTTTTGCATAAAACCCAGGTACAATTCGAGAATAAAATATAAATATCCAAATTACTAAAAATTGAGTTCTTTTTGTAAAACATAACTAGGGATCCAAAATAAAATATAAATTTCGAAATTACAAAAAATTGAGTTCTTTTGCATAAAACCCAAGTACATATCGGGAATAAAATATAAATATCCAAATTACTAAAAATTGAGTTCTTTTTGTAAAACAAAAGTAGGGATCCAAAATAAAATATCAATTTCGAAATCACAAAGAATTGAATTCTTTTGCATAAAACCCAAGTACATATCGAGAATAAAATATAAATATCCAAATTACTAAAAATTGAGTTCTTTTTGTAAAACAACAAGTAGGGATCCAAAATAAAATATAAATTTCGAAATTACAAAAAATTGAGTTCTTTTGCATAAAACCCAAGTACATATCGAGAATAAAATATAAATATCCAAATTACTAAAAATTGAGTTCTTTTTGTAAAACAACATAAGGGATCCAAAATAAAATATAAATTTCGAAGTCACAAAAAAATGAGTTCTTTTGCATAAAACCCAAGTACATATCGAGAATAAAATATAAATATCCAAATTACTAAAAATTGAGTTCTTTTTGTAAAACAAAAGTAGGGATCCAAAATAAAATATAAATTTCGAAATTACAAAAATCGAGTTCTTTTGCATAAAACCCAAGTACATATCGAGAATAAAATATAAATATCCAAATTACTAAAAATTGAGTTCTTTTGTAAAACTAAAGTAGGGATCCAAAATAAAATATCAATTTCGAAATTACAAAGAATTGACTTCTTTTGCATAAAGCCCAAGTACATATCGAGAATAAAATGTAAATATCTAAATTACTAAAAATTGAGTTCTTTTTGTAAAACAAAAGTAGGGATCCAAAATAAAATATCAATTTCGAAATTACAAAGAATTGAATTCTTTTGCATAAAACCCAAGTACATATCGAGAATAAAATATCAATTTCTTTTTGTAAATTAAAGGTAGGGAACCAAAATAAAATATAAATTTCGAAATTAAATTGAGTTCTTTTGCATAAAACCCAAGTACATATCGAGAATAAAATATAAATATCCAAATTACTAAAAATTGAGTTCTTTTTGTAAAACAAAAGTAGGGATCCAAAATAAAATATAAATTTCGAAGTTACAAAAAATTGAGTTCTTTTGCATAAAACCCAAGTACATATCGAGAATAAAATATAAATATCCAAATTACTAAAAATTGAGTTCTTTTTGTAAAACAAAAGTAGGGATCCAAAATAAAATATAAATTTCGAAATTACAAAAAATTGAGTTCTTTTGCATAAAACCCAAGTACATATCGAGAATAAAATATAAATATCCAAATTACTAAAAATTGAGTTCTTTTTGTAAAACAAAAGTAGGGATCCAAAATAAAATATCAATTTCGAAATTACAAAGAATTGACTTCTTTTGCATAAAGCCCAAGTACATATCGAGAATAAAATATAAATATCAAAATTACTAAAAATTGAGTTCTTTTTGTAAAACAAAAGTAGGGATCCAAAATAAAATATCAATTTCGAATAAAATATAAATATCCAAATTATTAAAAATTGAGTTCTTTTTGTAAATTAAAAGTAGGGAACCAAAATAAAATATAAATTTCGAAATTACAAAAAATTGAGTTCTTTTGCATAAAACCCAAGTACATATCGAGAATAAAATATAAATATCCAAATTACTAAAAATTGAGTTCTTTTTGTAAAACAAAAGTAGGGATCCAAAATAAAATATCAATTTCGAAATTACAAAGAATTGAATTCTTTTGCATAAAACCCAAGTACATATCGAGAATAAAATATAAATATCCAAATTACTAAAAATTGAGTTCTTTTTGTAAAACAACAGTAGGGATCCAAAATAAAATATAAATTTCGAAATTACAAAAAATTGAGTTCTTTTGCATAAAACCCAAGTACATATCGAGAATAAAATATAAATATCCAAATTACTAAAAATTGAGTTCTTTTTGTAAAACAACATAAGGGATCCAAAATAAAATATAAATTTCGAAGTCACAAAAAAATGAGTTCTTTTGCATAAAACCCAAGTACATATCGAGAATAAAATATAAATATCCAAATTACTAAAAATTGAGTTCTTTTTGTAAAACAAAAGTAGGGATCCAAAATAAAATATAAATTTCGAAATTACAAAAAACTGAGTTCTTTTGCATAAAACCCCAGTACATATCGAGAATAAAATATAAATATCCAAATTACTAAAAATTGAGTTCTTTTTGTAAAACTAAACTAGGGATCCAAAATAAAATATCAATTTCGAAATTACAAAGAATTGACTTCTTTTGCATAAAGCCCAAGTACATATCGAGAATAAAATGTAAATATCTAAATTACTAAAAATTGAGTTCTTTTTGTAAAACAAAAGTAGGGATCCAAAATAAAATATCAATTTCGAAATTACAAAGAATTGAATTCTTTTGCATAAAACCCAAGTACATATCGAGAATAAAATATAAATTTCCAAATTATTAAAAATTGAGTTCTTTTTGTAAATTAAAGGTAGGGAACCAAAATAAAATATAAATTTCGAAATTACAAAAAATTGAGTTCTTTTGCATAAAACCCAAGTACATATCGAGAATAAAATATAAATATCCACATTACTAAAAATTGAGTTCTTTTTGTAAAACAAAAGTGGGGATCCAAAATAAAATATAAATTTCGAAGTTACAAAAAATTGAGTTCTTTTTGCATAAAACCCAAGTACATATCGAGAATAAAATATAAATATCCAAATTACTAAAAATTGAGTTCTTTTTGTAAAACAAAAGTAGGGATCCAAAATAAAATATAAATTTCGAAATTACAAAAAATTGAGTTCTTTTGCATAAAACCCAAGTACATATCGAGAATAAAATATAAATATCCAAATTACTAAAAATTGAGTTCTTTTTGTAAAACAAAAGTAGGGATCCAAAATAAAATATCAATTTCGAAATTACAAAGAATTGACTTCTTTTGCATAAAGCCCAAGTACATATCGAGAATAAAATGTAAATATCTAAATTACTAAAAATTGAGTTCTTTTGTAAAACAAAAGTAGGGATCCAAAATAAAATATCAATTTCGAAATTACAAAGAATTGAATTCTTTTGCATAAAACCCAAGTACATATCGAGAATAAAATATAAATTTCCAAATTATTAAAAATTGAGTTCTTTTTGTAAATTAAAAGTAGGGAACCAAAATAAAATATAAATTTCGAAATTACAAAAAATTGAGTTCTTTTGCATAAAACCCAAGTACATATCGAGAATAAAATATAAATATCCAAATTACTAAAAATTGAGTTCTTTTTGTAAAACAAAAGTAGGGATCCAAAATAAAATATCAATTTCGAAATTACAAAGAATTGACTTCTTTTGCATAAAGCCCAAGTACATATCGAGAATAAAATGTAAATATCTAAATTACTAAAAATTGAGTTCTTTTTGTAAAACAAAAGTAGGGATCCAAAATAAAATATCAATTTCGAAATTACAAAGAATTGACTTCTTTTGCATAAAGCCCAAGTACATATCGAGAATAAAATGTAAATATCTAAATTACTAAAAATTGAGTTCTTTTTGTAAAACAAAAGTAGGGATCCAAAATAAAATATCAATTTCGAAATCACAAAGAATTGAATTCTTTTGCATAAAACCCAAGTACATATCGAGAATAAAATATAAATATCCAAATTACTAAAAATTGAGTTCTTTTTGTAAATTAAAAGTAGGGAACCAAAATAAAATATAAATTTCGAAATTACAAAAAATTGAGTTCTTTTGCATAAAACCCAAGTACATATCGAGAATAAAATATAAATATCCAAATTACTAAAAATTGAGTTCTTTTTGTAAAACAACAGTGGGGATCCAAAATAAAATATAAATTTCGAAGTTACAAAAAAATGAGTTTTTTTGCATAAAACCCAAGTACATATCAAGAATAGAATATAAATATCCAAATTACTAAAAATTGAGTTCTTTTTGTAAAACAAAAGTAGGGATCCAAAATAAAATATAAATTTCGAAATTACAAAAAATTGAGTTCTTTTGCATAAAACCCAAGTACATATCGAGAATAAAATATAAATATCCAA
Organism: Lablab purpureus; assembly: GCA_030347555.1. NCBI lineage: Eukaryota > Viridiplantae > Streptophyta > Magnoliopsida > Fabales > Fabaceae > Lablab > Lablab purpureus. The sequence goes on along the minus strand of CM059257.1, from coordinate 13,538,087 downwards.
ATTACTAAAAATTGAGTTCTTTTTGTAAAACAAAAGTAGGGATCCAAAATAAAATATCAATTTCGAAATTACAAAGAATTGACTTCTTTTGCATAAAGCCCAAGTACATATCGAGAATAAAATGTAAATATCTAAATTACTAAAAATTGAGTTCTTTTTGTAAAACAAAAGTAGGGATCCAAAATAAAATACCAATTTCGAAATTACAAAGAATTGAATTCTTTTGCATAAAACCCAAGTACATATCGAGAATAAAATATAAATTTCCAAATTATTAAAAATTGAGTTCTTTTTGTAAATTAAAAGTAGGGAACCAAAATAAAATATAAATTTCGAAATTACAAATAATTGAGTTCTTTTGCATAAAACCCAAGTACATATTCGAGAATAAAATATAAATATCCAAATTACTAAAAATTGAGTTCATTTTGTAAAACATAACTAGGGATCCAAAATAAAATATAAATTTCGAAATTACAAAAAATTGAGTTCTTTTGCATAAAACCCAAGTACATATCGGGAATAAAATATAAATATCCAAATTACTAAAAATTGAGTTCTTTTTGTAAAACAAAAGTAGGGATCCAAAATAAAATATCAATTTCGAAATCACAAAGAATTGAATTCTTTTGCATAAAACCCAAGTACATATCGAGAATAAAATATAAATATCCAAATTACTAAAAATTGAGTTCTTTTTGTAAAACAACAGTAGGGATCCAAAATAAAATATAAATTTCGAAATTACAAAAAATTGAGTTCTTTTGCATAAAACCCAAGTACATATCGAGAATAAAATATAAATATCGAAATTACTAAAAATTGAGTTCTTTTTGTAAAACAAAAGTAGGGATCCAAAATAAAATATCAATTTCGAAATTACAAAGAATTGAGGTCTTTTGCATAAAACACAAGTACATATCGAGAATAAAATATAAATATCCAAATTACTAAAAATTGAGTTCTTTTTGTAAAACAACAGTAGGGATCCAAAATAAAATATAAATTTCGAAGTCACAAAAAAATGAGTTCTTTTGCATAAAACCCAAGTACATATCGAGAATAAAATATAAATATCCAAATTACTAAAAATTGAGTTCTTTTTGTAAAACAAAAGTAGGGATCCAAAAAAAAATATAAATTTCGAAATTACAAAAAATTGAGTTCTTTTGCATAAACCCCAAGTATATATCGAGAATAAAATATAAATATCCAAATTACTAAAAATTGAGTTCTTTTTGTAAAATAAAAGTAGGGATCCTAAATAAAATATCAATTTCGAAATCACAAAGAATTGAATTCTTTTGCATAAAACCCAAGTACATATCGAGAATAAAATGTAAATATCTAAATTACTAAAAATTGAGTTCTTTTTGTAAAACAAAAGTAGGGATCCAAAATCAAATACCAATTTCGAAATTACAAAGAATTGAATTCTTTTGCATAAAACCCAAGTACATATCGAGAATAAAATGTACATATCTAAATTACTAACAATTGAGTTCTTTTTGTGAAACAAACGTAGGGATCCAAAAAAAAATATCAATTTCGAAATTACAAATAATTGAGTTCTTTTGCATAAAACCCAGGTACAATTCGAGAATAAAATATAAATATCCAAATTACTAAAAATTGAGTTCTTTTTGTAAAACATAACTAGGGATCCAAAATAAAATATAAATTTCGAAATTACAAAAAATTGAGTTCTTTTGCATAAAACCCAAGTACATATCGAGAATAAAATATAAATATCCAAATTACTAAAAATTGAGTTCTTTTTGTAAAACAACAATAGGGATCCAAAATAAAATATCAATTTCGAAATTACAAAGAATTGAATTCTTTTGCATAAAACCCAAGTACATATCGAGAATAAAATATAAATTTCCAAATTATTAAAAATTGAGTTCTTTTTGTAAATTAAAAGTAGGGAACCAAAATAAAATATAAATTTCGAAATTACAAAAAAATTGAGTTCTTTTGCATAAAACCCAAGTACATATCGAGAATAAAATATAAATATCCAAATTACTAAAAATTGAGTTCTTTTTGTAAAACAACAGTGGGGATCCAAAATAAAATATAAATTTCGAAGTTACAAAAAAATGAGTTCTTTTGCATAAAACCCAAGTACATATCAAGAATAGAATATAAATATCCAAATTACTAAAAATTGAGTTCTTTTGTAAAACAAAAGTAGGGATCCAAAATAAAATATAAATTTCGAAATTACAAAAATTGAGTTCTTTTGCATAAAACCCAAGTACATATCGAGAATAAAATATAAATATCCAAATTACTAAAAATTGAGTTCTTTTTGTAAAACAAAAGTAGGGATCCAAAATAAAATATCAATTTCGAAATTACAAAGAATTGACTTCTTTTGCATAAAGCCCACGTACATATCGAGAATAAAATGTAAATATCTAAATTACTAAAAATTGAGTTCTTTTTGTAAAACAAAAGTAGGGATCCAAAATAAAATATCAATTTCGAAATTACAAAGAATTGAATTCTTTTGCATAAAACCCAAGTACATATCGAGAATAAAATATAAATTTCCAAATTATTAAAAATTGAGTTCTTTTTGTAAATTAAAGGTAGGGATCCAAAATAAAATATAAATTTCGAAATTACAAATAATTGAGTTCTTTTGCATAAAACCCAGGTACAATTCGAGAATAAAATATAAATATCCAAATTACTAAAAATTGAGTTCTTTTTGTAAAACATAACTAGGGATCCAAAATAAAATATAAATTTCGAAATTACAAAAAATTGAGTTCTTTTGCATAAAACCCAAGTACATATCGAGAATAAAATATAAATATCCAAATTACTAAAAATTGAGTTCTTTTTGTAAAACAAAAGTAGGGATCCAAAATAAAATATCAATTTCGAAATCACAAAGAATTGAATTCTTTTGCATAAAACCCAAGTACATATCGAGAATAAAATATAAATATCCAAATTATTAAAAATTGAGTTCTTTTTGTAAAACAACAGTAGGGATCCAAAATAAAATATAAATTTCGAAATTACAAAAAATTGAGTTCTTTTGCATAAAACCCAAGTACATATCGAGAATAAAATATAACTATCCAAATTACTAAAAATTGAGTTCTTTTTGTAAAACAACATAAGGGATCCAAAATAAAATATAAATTTCGAAGTCACAAAAAAATGAGTTCTTTTGCATAAAACCCAAGTACATATCGAGAATAAAATATAAATATCCAAATTACTAAAAATTGAGTTCTTTTTGTAAAACAAAAGTAGGGATCCAAAATAAAATATAAATTTCGAAATTACAAAAATCGAGTTCTTTTGCATAAAACCCAAGTACATATCGAGAATAAAATAAAAATATCCAAATTACTAAAAATTGAGTTCTTTTTGTAAAACTAAACTAGGGATCCAAAATAAAATATCAATTTCGAAATTACAAAGAATTGACTTCTTTTGCATAAAGCCCAAGTACATATCGAGAATAAAATGTAAATATCTAAATTACTAAAAATTGAGTTCTTTTTGTAAAACAAAAGTAGGGATCCAAAATAAAATATCAATTTCGAAATTACAAAGAATTGAATTCTTTTGCATAAAACCCAAGTACATATCGAAAATAAAATATAAATTTCCAAATTATTAAAAATTGAGTTCTTTTTGTAAATTAAAGGTAGGGAACCAAAATAAAATATAAATTTCGAAATTACAAATAATTGAGTTCTTTTGCATAAAACCCAAGTACATATCGAGAATAAAATATAAATATCCGCATTACTAAAAATTGAGTTCTTTTTGTAAAACAACAGTAGTGATCCAAAATAAAATATCAATTTCGAAATTACAAAAAATTGAGTTCTTTTGCATAAAACCCAAGTACATATCGAGAATAGAATATAAATATCCAAATTACTAAAAATTGAGTTCTTTTTGTAAAACAAAAGTAGGGATCCAAAATAAAATATAAATTTCGAAATTACAAAAAATTGAGTTCTTTTGCATAAAACCCAAGTACATATCGAGAATAAAATATAAATATCCAAATTACTAAAAATTGAGTTCTTTTTGTAAAACAAAAGTAGGGATCCAAAATAAAATATCAATTTCGAAATTACAAAAAATTGAGTTCTTTTGCATAAAACCCAAGTACATATCGAGAATAAAATATAAATATCTAAATTACTAAAAATTGAGTTCTTTTTGTAAAACAAAAGTAGGGATCCAAAATAAAATATCAATTTCGAAATTACAAAGAATTGAATTCTTTTGCATAAAACCCAAGTACATATCGAGAATAAAAGATAAATATCCAAATTATTAAAAATTGAGTTCTTTTTGTAAATTAAAAGTAGGGATCCAAAATAAAATATAAATTTCAAAATTACAAAAAATTGAGTTCTTTTGCATAAAACCCAAGTACATATCGAGAATAAAATATAAATATCCAAATTACTAAAAATTGAGTTCTTTTTGTAAAACAAAAGTAGGGATCCAAAATAAAATATCAATTTCGAAATCACAAAGAATTGAATTCTTTTGCATAAAACCCAAGTACATATCGAGAATAAAATATAAATATCCAAATTACTAAAAATTGAGTTCTTTTTGTAAAACAACAAGTAGGGATCCAAAATAAAATATAAATTTCGAAATTACAAAAAATTGAGTTCTTTTGCATAAAACCCAAGTACATATCGAGAATAAAATATAAATATCCAAATTACTAAAAATTGAGTTCTTTTTGTAAAACAACAGTAGGGATCCAAAATAAAATATAAATTTCGAAGTCACAAAAAATTGAGTTCTTTTGCATAAAACCCAAGTACATATCGAGAATAAAATATAAATATCCAAATTACTAAAAATTGAGTTCTTTTTGTAAAACAAAAGTAGGGATCCAAAATAAAATATAAATTTCGAAATTACAAAAAACTGAGTTCTTTTGCATAAAACCCCAGTACATATCGAGAATAAAATAAAAATATCCAAATTACTAAAAATTGAGTTCTTTTTGTAAAACTAAACTAGGGATCCAAAATAAAATATCAATTTCGAAATTACAAAGAATTGACTTCTTTTGCATAAAGCCCAAGTACATATCGAGAATAAAATGTAAATATCTAAATTACTAAAAATTGAGTTCTTTTTGTAAAACAAAAGTAGGGATCCAAAATAAAATATCAATTTCGAAATTACAAAGAATTGAATTCTTTTGCATAAAACCCAAGTACATATCGAAAATAAAATATAAATATCCAAATTACTAAAAATTGAGTTCTTTTGTAAATTAAAGGTAGGGAACCAAAATAAAATATAAATTTCGAAATTACAAAAAATTGAGTTCTTTTGCATAAAACCCAAGTACATATCACATCGAGAACAAAAGTAGTGATCCAAAATAAAATATCAATTTCGAAATTACAAAAAAATGAGTTCTTTTGCATAAAACCCAAGTACATATCGAGAATAGAATATAAATATCCAAATTACTAAAAATTGAGTTCTTTTTGTAAAACAGAAGTAGGGATCCAAAATAAAATATAAATTTCGAAATTACAAAAAAATGAGTTCTTTTGCATAAAACCCAAGTACATATCGAGAATAAAATATAAATATCCAAATTACTAAAAATTGAGTTCTTTTTGTAAAACAAAAGTAGGGATCCAAAATAAAATATCAATTTCGAAATTACAAAGAATTGACTTCTTTTGCATAAAGCCCAAGTACATATCGAGAATAAAATGTAAATATCTAAATTACTAAAAATTGAGTTCTTTTGTAAAACAAAAGTAGGGATCCAAAATAAAATATCAATTTCGAAATTACAAAGAATTGAATTCTTTTGCATAAAACCCAAGTACATATCGAGAATAAAATATAAATTTCCAAATTATTAAAAATTGAGTTCTTTTTGTAAATTAAAAGTAGGGAACCAAAATAAAATATAAATTTCGAAATTACAAAAAATTGAGTTCTTTTGCATAAAACCCAAGTACATATCGAGAATAAAATATAAATATCCAAATTACTAAAAATTGAGTTCTTTTTGTAAAACAAAAGTAGGGATCCAAAATAAAATATCAATTTCGAAATTACAAAGAATTGACTTCTTTTGCATAAAGCCCAAGTACATATCGAGAATAAAATGTAAATATCTAAATTACTAAAAATTGAGTTCTTTTTGTAAAACAAAAGTAGGGATCCAAAATAAAATATCAATTTCGAAATTACAAAGAATTGACTTCTTTTGCATAAAGCCCAAGTACATATCGAGAATAAAATGTAAATATCTAAATTACTAAAAATTGAGTTCTTTTTGTAAAACAAAAGTAGGGATCCAAAATAAAATATCAATTTCGAAATTACAAAGAATTGAATTCTTTTGCATAAAACCCAAGTACATATCGAGAATAAAATATAAATATCCAAATTACTAAAAATTGAGTTCTTTTTGTAAATTAAAAGTAGGAAACCAAAATAAAATATAAATCTCGACGTTACAAAAAATTGAGTTCTTTTGCATAAAACCCAAGTACATATCGAGAATAAAATATAAATATCCAAATTACTAAAAATTGAGTTCTTTTTGTAAAACAAAAGTAGGGATCCAAAATAAAATATAAATTTTGAAGTTACAAAAAATTGAGTTCTTTTGCATAAAACCCAAGTACATATCAAGAATAGAATATAAATATCCAAATTACTAAAAATTGAGTTCTTTTTGTAAAACAAAAGTAGGGATCCAAAATAAAATATAAATTTCGAAATTACAAAAAATTGAGTTCTTTTGCATAAAACCCAAGTACATATCGAGAATAAAATATAAATATCCAAATTACTAAAAATTGAGTTCTTTTTGTAAAACAAAAGTAGGGATCCAAAATAAAATATCAATTTCGAAATTACAAAGAATTGACTTCTTTTGCATAAAGCCCAAGTACATATCGAGAATAAAATGTAAATATCTAAATTACTAAAAATTGAGTTCTTTTTGTAAAACAAAAGTAGGGATCCAAAATAAAATATCAATTTCGAAATTACAAAGAATTGAATTCTTTTGCATAAAACCCAAGTACATATCGAGAATAAAATATAAATTTCCAAATTATTAAAAATTGAGTTCTTTTTGTAAATTAAAAGTAGGGAACCAAAATAAAATATAAATTTCGAAATTACAAATAATTGAGTTCTTTTGCATAAAACCCAAGTACATATTCGAGAATAAAATATAAATATCCAAATTACTAAAAATTGAGTTCATTTTGTAAAACATAACTAGGGATCCAAAATAAAATATAAATTTCGAAATTACAAAAAATTGAGTTCTTTTGCATAAAACCCAAGTACATATCGAGAATAAAATATAAATATCCAAATTACTAAAAATTGAGTTCTTTTGTAAAACAAAAGTAGGGATCCAAAATAAAATATCAATTTCGAAATTACACAGAATTGAATTCTTTTGCATAAAACCCAAGTACATATCGAGAATAAAATATAAATATCCAAATTACTAAAAATTGAGTTCTTTTTGTAAAACAACAGTAGGGATCCAAAATAAAATATAAATTTCGAAATTACAAAAAATTGAGTTCTTTTGCATAAAACCCAAGTACATATCGAGAATAAAATATAAATATCGAAATTACTAAAAATTGAGTTCTTTTTGTAAAACAAAAGTAGGGATCCAAAATAAAATATCAATTTCGAAATTACAAAGAATTGAGTTCTTTTGCATAAAACCCAAGTACATATCGAGAATAAAATATAAATATTCAAATTACTAAAAATTGAGTTCTTTTTGTAAAACAAAAGTAGGGATCCAAAATAAAATATAAATTTCGAAGTCACAAAAAATTGAGTTCTTTTGCATAAAACTCAAGTACATATTGAGAAGAAATTATAAATACCCAAATTACTAAAAATTGAGTTCTTTTTGTAAAACAAAAGCAGGGATCCAAAATAAAATATAAATTTCGAAATTACAAAAAATTGAGTTCTTTTGCATAAAACCCAAGTATATATCGAGAATAAAATATAAATATCCAAATTACTAAAAATTGAGTTCTTTTTGTAAAATAAAAGTAGGGATCCTAAATAAAATATCAATTTCGAAATCACAAAGAATTGAATTCTTTTGCATAAAACCCAAGTACATATCGAGAATAAAATGTAAATATCTAAATTACTAAAAATTGAGTTCTTTTTGTAAAACAAAAGTAGGGATCCAAAATCAAATACCAATTTCGAAATTACAAAGAATTGAATTCTTTTGCATAAAACCCAAGTACATATCGAGAATAAAATGTACATATCTAAATTACTAACAATTGAGTTCTTTTTGTGAAACAAACGTAGGGATCCAAAAAAAAATATCAATTTCGAAATTACAAATAATTGAGTTCTTTTGCATAAAACCCAGGTACAATTCGAGAATAAAATATAAATATCCAAATTACTAAAAATTGAGTTCTTTTTGTAAAACATAACTAGGGATCCAAAATAAAATATAAATTTCGAAATTACAAAAAATTGAGTTCTTTTGCATAAAACCCAAGTACATATCGGGAATAAAATATAAATATCCAAATTACTAAAAATTGAGTTCTTTTTGTAAAACAAAAGTAGGGATCCAAAATAAAATATCAATTTCGAAATTACAAAGAATTGAGTTCTTTTGCATAAAACCCAAGTACATATCGAGAATAAAATATAAATATCCAAATTACTAAAAATTGAGTTCTTTTTGTAAAACAAAAGTAGGGATCCAAAATAAAATATAAATTTCGAAATTACAAAAAATTGAGTTCTTTTGCATAAAACCCAAGTACATATCGAGAATAAAATATAAATATCCAAATTACTAAAAATTGAGTTCTTTTGTAAAACAAAAGTAGGGATCCAAAATAAAATATCAATTTCGAAATTACAAAGAATTGAGTTCTTTTGCACAAAACCAAAGTACGTATCGAGAATAAAATATAAATATCCAAATTACTAAAAATTGAGTTCTTTTTGTAAAACAAAAGTAGGGATCCAAAATAAAATATAAATTTCGAAGTTACAAAAAATTGAGTTCTTTTGCATAAAACCCAAGTACATATCGAGAATAAAATATAAATATCAAAATTACTAAAAATTGAGTTCTTTTTGTAAAACAAAAGTAGGGATCCAAAATAAAATATAAATTTCGAAATTACAAAAAATTGAGTTCTTTTGCATAAAACCCAAGTACATATCGAGAATAAAATATAAATATCAAAATTACTAAAAATTGAGTTCTTTTTGTAAAACAAAAGTAGGGATCCAAAATAAAATATCAATTTCGAAATTATTAAAAATTGAGTTCTTTTGCATAAAACCCAAGTACATATCGAGAATAAAATATAAATATCCAAATTACTAAAAATTGAGTTCTTTTTGTAAAACAAAAGTAGGGATCCAAAATAAAATATAAATTTAGAAATTACAAAAAATTGAGTTCTTTTGCATCAAACCCAAGTACATATCGAGAATAAAATATAAATATCTAAATTACTAAAAATTGAGTTCTTTTGTAAAACAAAAGTAGGGATCCAAAATAAAATATCAATTTCGAAATTACAAAAAATTGAGTTCTTTTGCATAAAACCCAAGTACATATCGAGAATAAAATATAAATATCCAAATTACTAAAAAATGAGTTCTTTTCGCAAAACAACAGTAGGGATCCAAAATAAAATATAAATTTCGAAATTACAAAAAATTGAGTTCTTTTGCATAAAACCCAAGTACATATCGAGAATAAAATATAAATATCTAAATTACTAAAAATTGAGTTCTTTTTGTAAAACAAAAGTAGGGATCCAAAATAAAATATCAATTTCGAAATTACAAAGAATAGAATTCTTTTGCATAAAACCCAAGTACATATCGAGAATAAAATATAAATATCCAAATTATTAAAAATTGAGTTCATTTTATAAATTAAAAGTAGGGAACCAAAATAAAATATAAATTTCGAAATTACAAAAAATTGAGTTCTTTTGCATAAAACCCAAGTACATATCGAGAATAAAATATAAATATGTAAATTACTAAAAATTGAGTTCTTTTTGTAAAACAAAAGTAGGGATCCAAAATAAAATATCAATTTCGAAATTACAAAGAATAGAATTCTTTTGCATAAAACCCAAGTACATATCGAGAATAAAATATAAATATCCAAATTACTAAAAATTGAGTTCTTTTTGTAAAACAACAGTAGGGATCCAAAATAAAATATAAATTTCGAAATTACAAAAAATTGAGTTCTTTTGCATAAAACCCAAGTACATATCGAGAATAAAATATAAATATCCAAATTACTAAAAATTGAGTTCTTTTTGTAAAACAAAAGTAGGGATCCAAAATAAAATATCAATTTCGAAATTACAAAGAATTGAGTTCTTTTGCATAAAACCCAAGTACATATCGAGAATAAAATATAAATATCTAAATTACTAAAAATTGAGTTCTTTTTGTAAAACAAAAGTAGGGATCCAAAATAAAATATCAATTTCGAAATTACAAAGAATTGAATTCTTTTGCATAAAACCCAAGTACATATCGAGAATAAAATATAAATATCTAAATTACTAAAAATTGAGTTCTTTTTGTAAAACAAAAGTAGGGATCCAAAATAAAATATCAATTTCGAAATTACAAAGAATTGAATTCTTTTGCATAAAACCCAAGTACATATCGAGAATAAAATATAAATATCCAAATTACTAAAAATTGAGTTCTTTTTGTAAAACATAAGTAGGGATCCAGAATAAAATATAAAGTTCGAAATTACAAAAAATTGCGTTCTTTTGCATAAAACCCAAGTACATATCGAGAATTAAATATAAATATCCAAATTACTAAAAATTGAGTTCTTTTTGTAAAACAAAAGTACGGATCCAAAATAAAATATCAATTTCGAAATTAAAAAAATTGAGTTCTTTTGCATAAAACCCAGGAAGATATCGAGAATAAAATATAAATATCCAAATTACTAAAAATTGAGTTCTTTTTGTAAAACAAAAGTAGGGATCCAAAATAAAATATAAATTTCGAAATTACAAAAAATTGAGTTCTTTTGCATAAAACCCAAGTACATATCGAGAATAAAATATAAATATCCAAATTACTAAAAATTGAGTTCTTTTGTAAAACAAAAGTAGGGATCCAAAATAAAATATCAATTTCGAAATTACAAAGAATTGAGTTCTTTTGCATAAAACCCAAGTACATATCGAGAATAAAATATAAATATCCAAATTACTAAAAATTGAGTTCTTTTTGTAAAACAAAAGTAGGGATCCAAAATAAAATATAAATTTCGAAATTACAAAAAATTGAGTTCTTTTGCATAAAACCCAAGTACATATCGAGAATAAAATATAAATATCCAAATTACTAAAAATTGAGTTCTTTTTGTAAAACAAAAGTAGGGATCCAAAATAAAATATAAATTTCGAAATTACAAAAAATTGAGTTCTTTTGCATAAAACCCAAGTACATATCGAGAATAAAATATAAATATCCAAATTACTAAAAATTGAGTTCTTTTGTAAAACAAAAGTAGGGATCCAAAATAAAATATCAATTTCGAAATTACAAAGAATTGAGTTCTTTTGCATAAAACCCAAGTACATATCGAGAATAAAATATAAATATCTAAATTACTAAAAATTGAGTTCTTTTTGTAAAACAAAAGTAGGGATCCAAAATAAAATATAAATTTCGAAATTACAAAAAATTGAGTTCTTTTGCATAAAACCCAAGTACATATCGAGAATAAAATATAAATATCCAAATTACTAAAAATTGAGTTCTTTTTGTAAAACAAAAGTAGGGATCCAAAATAAAATATCAATTTCGAAATTACAAAAATTGAGTTCTTTTGCATAAAACCCAAGTACATATCGAGAATAAAATATAAATATCCAAATTACTAAAAATTGAGTTCTTTTTGTAAAACAAAAGTAGGGATCCAAAATAAAATATAAATTTCGAAATTACAAAAAATTGAGTTCTTTTGCATAAAACCCAAGTACATATCGAGAATAAAATATAAATATCCAAATTACTAAAAATTGAGTTCTTTTTGTAAAACAAAAGTAGGGATCCAAAATAAAATATAAATTTCGAAATTACAAAAAATTGAGTTCTTTTGCATAAAACCCAAGTACATATCGAGAATAAAATATAAATATTCAAATTACTAAAAATTGAGTTCTTTTTGTAAAACAAAAGTAGGGATCCAAAATAAAATATAAATTTCGAAATTACAAAAAATTGAGTTCTTTTGCATAAAACCAAAGTACATATCGAGAATAAAATATAAATATCCAAATTACTAAAAATTGAGTTCTTTTTGTAAAACTAAAGTAGGGATCCAAAATAAAATATAAATTTCGAAATTACAAAACATTGAGTTCTTTTGCATAAAACCCAAGTACATATCGAGAATAAAATATAAATATCTAAATTACTAAAAATTGAGTTCTTTTTGTAAAACAAAAGTAGGGATCCAAAATAAAATATAAATTTCGAAATTACAAAGAATTGAGTTCTTTTGCATAAAACCCAAGTACATATCGAGAATAAAATATAAATATTCAAATTACTAAAAATTGAGTTCTTTTTGTAAAACAAAAGTAGGGATCCAAAATAAAATATAAATTTCGAAGTTACAAAAAATTGAGTTCTTTTGCATAAAACCCAAGTACATATCGAGAATAAAATATAAATATCCAAATTACTAAAAATTGAGTTCTATTTGTAAAACAAAAGTAGGGATCCAAAATAAAATATAAATTTCGAAATTACAAAAAATTGAGTTCTTTTGCATAAAACCCAAGTACATATCGAGAATAAAATATAAATATCCAAATTACTAAAAATTGAGTTCTTTTTGTAAAACAAAAGTAGGGATCCAAAATAAAATATAAATTTCGAAATTACAAAAAATTGAGTTCTTTTGCATAAAACCCAAGTACATATCGAGAATAAAATATAAATATCCAAATTACTAAAAATTGAGTTCTTTTTGTAAAACTAAAGTAGGGATCCAAAATAAAATATCAATTTCGAAATTACAAAAAATTGAGTTCTTTTGCATAAAACCCAAGTACATATCGAGAATAAAATATAAATATCCAAATTACTAAAAATTGAGTTCTTTTTGTAAAACAAAAGTAGGGATCCAAAATAAAATATAAATTTCGAAATTACAAAAAATTGAGTTCTTTTGCATAAAACCCAAGTACATATCGAGAATAAAATATAAATATCCAAATTACTAAAAATTGAGTTCTTTTTGTAAAACTAAACTAGGGATCCAAAATAAAATATCAATTTCGAAATTACAAAAAATTGAGTTCTTTTGCATAAAACCCAAGTACATATCGAGAATAAAATATAAATATCCAAATTACTAAAAATTGAGTTCTTTTTGTAAAACAACAGTAGGGATCCAAAATAAAATATAAATTTCGAAGTTACAAAAAATTGAGTTCTTTTGCATAAAACCCAAGTACATATCGAGAATAAAATATAAATATCCAAATTACTAAAAATTGAGTTCTTTTTGTAAAACAAAAGTAGGGATCCAAAATAAAATATAAATTTCGAAATTACAAAAAATTGAGTTCTTTTGCATAAAACCCAAGTACATATCGAGAATAAAATATAAATATCCAAATTACTAAAAATTGAGTTCTTTTTGTAAAACAAAAGTAGGGTTCCAAAATAAAATATAAATTTCGAAATTACAAAAATTGAGTTCTTTTGCATAAAACCCAAGTACATATCGAGAATAAAATATAAATATCCAAATTACTAAAAATTGAGTTCTTTTGTAAAACTAAAGTAGGGATCCAAAATAAAATATCAATTTCGAAATTACAAAAAATTGAGTTCTTTTGCATAAAACCCAAGTACATATCGAGAATAAAATATAAATATCCAAATTACTAAAAATTGAGTTCTTTTTGTAAAACAAAAGTAGGGATCCAAAATAAAATATAAATTTCGAAGTTACAAAAAATTGAGTTCTTTTGCATAAAACCCAAGTACATATCGAGAATAAAATATAAATATCCAAATTACTAAAAATTGAGTTCTTTTGTAAAACTAAAGTAGGGATCCAAAATAAAATATCAATTTCGAAATTACAAAGAATTGAATTCTTTTGCATAAAACCCAAGTACATATCGAGAATAAAATATAAATATCCAAATTACTAAAAATTGAGTTCTTTTTGTAAAACAAAAGTAGGGATCCAAAATAAAATATAAATTTCGAAGTTACAAAAAATTGAGTTCTTTTGCATAAAACCCAAGTACATATCGAGAATAAAATATAAATATCAAAATTACTAAAAGTTGAGTTCTTTTTGTAAAACAAAAGTAGGGATCCAATATAAAATATCAATTTCGAAATTACAAAAAATTGAGTTCTTTTGCATAAATCCCAAGTACATATCGAGAATAAAATATAAATATCCAAATTACTTAAAATTGAGTTCTTTTTGTAAAACAAAAGTAGGGATCCAAAATAAAATATCAATTTCGAAATTACAAAAAATTGAGTTCTTTTGCATAAAACCAAAGTACATATCGAGAATAAAATATAAATATCCAAATTACTAAAAATTGAGTTCTTTTTGTAAAACAACAAGTAGGGATCCAAAATAAAATATAAATTTCGAAATTACAAAAAATTGAGTTCTTTTGCATAAAACCCAAGTACATATCGAGAATAAAATATAAATATCAAAATTACTAAAAGTTGAGTTCTTTTTGTAAAACAAAAGTAGGGATCCAATATAAAATATCAATTTCGAAATTACTAAAAATTGAGTTCTTTTGCATAAAACCCAAGTACATATCGAGAATAAAATATAAATATCCAAATTACTTAAAATTGAGTTCTTTTTGTAAAACAAAAGTAGGGATCCAAAATAAAATATAAATTTCGAAGTTACAAAAAATTGAGTTCTTTTGCATAAAACCCAAGTACATATCGAGAATAAAATACAAATATCCAAATTACTAAAAATTGAGTTCTTTTTGTAAAACAAAAGTAGGGATCCAAAATAAAATATAAATTTCGAAATTACAAAAAATTGAGTTCTTTTGCATAAAACCCAAGTACATATCGAGAATAAAATATAAATATCCAAATTACTAAAAATTGAGTTCTTTTTGTAAAACAAAAGTAGGGATCCAAAATAAAATATAAATTTCGAAATTACAAAAAATTGAGTTCTTTTGCATAAAACCCAAGTACATATCGAGAATAAAATATAAATATCCAAATTACTAAAAATTGAGTTCTTTTTGTAAAACAAAAGTAGGGTTCCAAAATAAAATATAAATTTCGAAATTACAAAAAATTGAGTTCTTTTGCATAAAACCCAAGTACATATCGAGAATAAAATATAAATATCCAAATTACTAAAAATTGAGTTCTTTTGTAAAACAAAAGTAGGGATCCAAAATAAAATATCAATTTCGAAATTACAAAAAATTGAGTTCTTTTGCATAAAACCCAAGTACATATCGAGAATAAAATATAAATATCCAAATTACTAAAAATTGAGTTCTTTTTGTAAAACAAAAGTAGGGATCCAAAATAAAATATAAATTTCGAAGTTACAAAAAATTGAGTTCTTTTGCATAAAACCCAAGTACATATCGAGAATAAAATATAAATATCCAAATTACTAAAAATTGAGTTCTTTTGTAAAACAAAAGTAGGGATCCAAAATAAAATATCAATTTCGAAATTACAAAAATTGAGTTCTTTTGCATAAAACCCAAGTACATATCGAGAATAAAATATAAATATCCAAATTACTAAAAATTGAGTTCTTTTTGTAAAACAAAAGTAGGGATCCAAAATAAAATATAAATTTCGAAATTACAAAAAATTGAGTTCTTTTGCATAAAACCCAAGTACATATCGAGAATAAAATATAAATATCCAAATTACTAAAAATTGAGTTCTTTTTGTAAAACAAAAGTAGGGATCCAAAATAAAATATCAATTTCGAAATTACAAAACATTGAGTTCTTTTGCATAAAACCAAAGTACATATCGAGAATAAAATATAAATATCCAAATTACTAAAAATTGAGTTCTTTTGTAAAACAAAAGTAGGGATCCAAAATAAAATATCAATTTCGAAATTACAAAAAATTGAGTTCTTTTGCATAAAACCCAAGTACATATCGAGAATAAAATATAAATATCCAAATTACTAAAAATTGAGTTCTTTTTGTAAAACAAAAGTAGGGATCCAAAATAAAATATAAATTTGAAGTTACAAAAAATTGAGTTCTTTTGCATAAAACCCAAGTACATATCGAGAATAAAATATAAATATCCAAATTACTAAAAATTGAGTTCTTTTTGTAAAACAAAAGTAGGGATCCAAAATAAAATATAAATTTCGAAATTACAAAAAATTGAGTTCTTTTGCATAAAACCCAAGTACATATCGAGAATAAAATATAAATATCCAAATTACTAAAAATTGAGTTCTTTTTGTAAAACAAAAGTAGGGATCCAAAATAAAATATAAATTTCGAAATTACAAAAAATTGAGTTCTTTTGCATAAAACCCAAGTACATATCGAGAATAAAATATAAATATCCAAATTACTAAAAATTGAGTTCTTTTTGTAAAACTAAAGTAGGGATCCAAAATAAAATATCAATTTCGAAATTACAAAAAATTGAGTTCTTTTGCATAAAACCCAAGTACATATCGAGAATAAAATATAAATATCCAAATTACTAAAAATTGAGTTCTTTTTGTAAAACAAAAGTAGGGATCCAAAATAAAATATAAATTTCGAAATTACAAAAAATTGAGTTCTTTTGCATAAAACCCAAGTACATATCGAGAATAAAATATAAATATCCAAATTACTAAAAATTGAGTTCTTTTTGTAAAACAAAACTAGGGATCCAAAATAAAATATCAATTTCGAAATTACAAAAATTGAGTTCTTTTGCATAAAACCCAAGTACATATCGAGAATAAAATATAAATATCCAAATTACTAAAAATTGAGTTCTTTTTGTAAAACAACAGTAGGGATCCAAAATAAAATATAAATTTCGAAGTTACAAAAAAATGAGTTCTTTTGCATAAAACCCAAGTACATATGGAGAATAAAATATAAATATCCAAATTACTAAAAATTGAGTTCTTTATGTAAAACAAAAGTAGGGATCCAAAATAAAATATCAATTTCGAAATTACAAAACATTGAGTTCTTTTGCACAGAACAAAAGTACTTGTCGAGAATAAAATATAAATATCCAAATTACTTAAAATTGATTTCTTTTTGTAAAACAAAAGTAGGGATCCAAAATAAAATATCAATTTCGAAATTACAAAAATTGAGTTCTTTTGCATAAAACCCAAGTACATATCGAGAATAAAATATAAATATCCAAATTACTAAAAATTGAGTTCTTTTCGTAAAACAAAAGTAGGGATCCAAAATAAAATATAAATTTCGAAATTACAAAAAATTGAGTTCTTTTGCATAAAACCCAAGTACATATCGAGAATAAAATATAAATATCCAAATTACTAAAAGTTGAGTTCTTTTGTAAAACAAAAGTAGGGATCGAAAATAAAATATAAATTTCGAAATTACAAAAAATTGAGTTCTTTTGCATAAAACCCAAGTACATATCGAGAATAAAATATAAATATCCAAATTACTAAAAATTGAGTTCTTTTTGTAAAACAAAAGTAGGGATCCAAAATAAAATATAAATTTCGAAATTACAAAAAATTGAGTTCTTTTGCATAAAACCCAAGTACATATCGAGAATAAAATATAAATATCCAAATTACTAAAAATTGAGTTCTTTTTGTAAAACAAAAGTAGGGATCCAAAATAAAATATAAATTTCGAAGTTACAAAAAATTGAGTTCTTTTGCATAAAACCCAAGTACATATCGAGAATAAAATATAAATATCCAAATTACTAAAAATTGAGTTCTTTTGTAAAACAAAAGTAGGGATCCAAAATAAAATATAAATTTCGAAATTACAAAAAATTGAGTTCTTTTGCATAAAACCCAAGTACATATCGAGAATAAAATATAAATATCCAAATTACTAAAAATTGAGTTCTTTTGTAAAACAAAAGTAGGGATCCAAAATAAAATATAAATTTCGAAATTACAAAAAATTGAGTTCTTTTGCATAAAACCCAAGTACATATCGAGAATAAAATATAAATATCCAAATTACTAAAAATTGAGTTCTTTTTGTAAAACAAAAGTAGGGATCCAAAATAAAATATCAATTTCGAAATTACAAAAAATTGAGTTCTTTTGCATAAAACCCAAGTACATATCGAGAATAAAATATAAATATCCAAATTACTAAAAATTGAGTTCTTTTTGTAAAACAAAAGTAGGGATCCAAAATAAAATATAAATTTCGAAGTTACAAAAAATTGAGTTCTTTTGCATAAAACCAAAGTACATATCGAGAATAAAATATAAATATCCAAATTACTAAAAATTGAGTTCTTTTTGTAAAACTAAAGTAGGGATCCAAAATAAAATATCAATTTCGAAATTACAAAAATTGAGTTCTTTTGCATAAAACCCAAGTACATATCGAGAATAAAATATAAATATCCAAATTACTAAAAATTGAGTTCTTTTTGTAAAACAAAAGTAGGGATCCAAAATAAAATATAAATTTCGAAATTACAAAAAATTGAGTTCTTTTGCATAAAACCCAAGTACATATCGAGAATAAAATATAAATATCCAAATTACTAAAAATTGAGTTCTTTATGTAAAACAAAAGTAGGGATCCAAAATAAAATATCAATTTCGAAATTACAAAACATTGAGTTCTTTTGCACAGAACAAAAGTACATATCGAGAATAAAATATAAATATCCAAATTACTAAAAATTGAGTTCTTTTTGTAAAACAAAAGTAGGGATCCAAAATAAAATATCAATTTCGAAATTACAAAAAATTGAGTTCTTTTGCATAAAACCAAAGTACATATCGAGAATAAAATATAAATATCCAAATTACTAAAAATTGAGTTCTTTTCGTAAAACAAAAGTAGGGATCCAAAATAAAATATAAATTTCGAAATTACAAAAAATTGAATTCTTTTGCATAAAACCCAAGTACATATCGAGAATAAAATATAAATATCTAAATTACTAAAAGTTGAGTTCTTTTTGTAAAACAAAAGTAGGGATCGAAAATAAAATGATAATTTCGAAATTACAAAAAATTGAGTTCTTTTTGCATAAAACCCAAGTACATATCGAGAATAAAATATAAATATCCAAATTACTAAAAATTGAGTTCTTTTTGTAAAACAAAAGTAGGGATCCAAAATAAAATATAAATTTCGAAGTTACAAAAAATTGAGTTCTTTTGCATAAAACCCAAGTACATATCGAGAATAAAATATAAATATCCAAATTACTAAAAATTGAGTTCTTTTTGTAAAACAAAAGTAGGGATCCAAAATAAAATATAAATTTCGAAGTTACAAAAAATTGAGTTCTTTTGCATAAAACCCAAGTACATATCGAGAATAAAATATAAATATCCAAATTACTAAAAATTGAGTTCTTTTTGTAAAACAAAAGTAGGGATCCAAAATAAAATATAAATTTCGAAATTACAAAAAATTGAGTTCTTTTGCATAAAACCCAAGTACATATCGAGAATAAAATATAAATATCCAAATTACTAAAAATTGAGTTCTTTTGTAAAACAAAAGTAGGGATCCAAAATAAAATATAAATTTCGAAATTACAAAAAATTGAGTTCTTTTGCATAAAACCCAAGTACATATCGAGAATAAAATATAAACATCCAAATTACTAAAAATTGAGTTCTTTTTGTAAAACTAAACTAGGGATCCAAAATAAAATATAAATTTCGAAATTACAAAAAATTGAGTTCTTTTGCATAAAACCCAAGTACATATCGAGAATAAAATATAAATATCCAAATTACTAAAAATTGAGTTCTTTTTGTAAAACAAAAGTAGGGATCCAAAATAAAATATAAATTTCGAAGTTACAAAAAATTGAGTTCTTTTGCATAAAACCCAAGTACATATCGAGAATAAAATATAAATATCCAAATTACTAAAAATTAAGTTCTTTTTGTAAAACAAAAGTAGGGATCCAAATAAAATATCAATTTCGAAATTACACAGAATTGAATTCTTTTGCATAAAACCCAAGTACATATCGAGAATAAAATATAAATATCCAAATTACTAAAAATGGAGTTCTTTTTGTAAAACAAAAGTAGGGATCCAAAATAAAATATAAATTTCTAAGTTACAAAAAATTGAGTTCTTTTGCATAAAACCCAAGTACATATCGAGAATAAAATATAAATATCCAAATTACTAAAAATTGAGTTCTTTTTGTAAAACAAAAGTAGGGATCCAAAATAAAATATCAATTTCGAAATTACAAAACATTTACTTCTTTTGCATAAAACAAAAGTACATATCGAGAATAAAATATAAATATCCAAATTACTTAAAATTGAGTTCTTTTTGTAAAACAAAAGTAGGGATCCAAAATAAAATATAAATTTCGAAATTACAAAAAATTGAGTTCTTTTGCATAAAACCCAAGTACATATCGAGAATAAAATATAAATATCCAAATTACTAAAAATTGAGTTCTTTTCGTAAAACAACAAGTAGGGATCCAAAATAAAATATAAATTTCGAAATTACAAAAAATTGAGTTCTTTTGCATAAAACCCAAGTACATATCGAGAATAAAATATAAATATCTAAATTACTAAAAGTTGAGTTCTTTTGTAAAACAAAAGTAGGGATCCAAAATAAAATATTCATTTCGAAATTACAAAAAATTGAGTTCTTTTGCATAAAACCCACGAAGATATCGAGAATAAAATATAAATATCCAAATTACTAAAAATTGAGTTCTTTTTGTAAATTAAAAGTAGGAAACCAAAATAAAATATAAATCTCGAAGTTACAAAAAATTGAGTTCTTTTGCATAAAACCCAAGTACATATCGAGAATAAAATATAAATATCCAAATTACTAAAAATTGAGTTCTTTTTGTAAAACTAAAGTAGGGATCCAAAATAAAATATCAATTTCGAAATTACAAAAAATTGAGTTCTTTTGCATAAAACCCAAGTACATATCGAGAATAAAATATAAATATCCAAATTACTAAAAATTGAGTTCTTTTTGTAAAACAAAAGTAGGGATCCAAAATAAAATATAAATTTCGAAATTACAAAAAATTGAGTTCTTTTGCATAAAACCCAAGTACATATCGAGAATAAAATATAAATATCTAAATTACTAAAAATTGAGTTCTTTTTGTAAAACAAAAGTAGGGATCCAAAATAAAATATTAATTTCGAAATTACAAAAAATTGAGTTCTTTTGCATAAAACCCAAGTACATATCGAGAATAAAATATAAATATCCAAATTACTAAAAATTGAGTTCTTTTTGTAAAACAAAAGTAGGGATCCAAAATAAAATATAAATTTCGAAATTACAAAAAATTGAGTTCTTTTGCATAAAACCCAAGTACATATCGAGAATAAAATATAAATATCCAAATTACTAAAAATTGAGTTCTTTTTGTAAAACAAAAGTAGGGATCCAAAATAAAATATAAATTTCGAAGTTACAAAAAATTGAGTTCTTTTGCATAAAACCCAAGTACATATCGAGAATAAAATATAAATATCCAAATTACTAAAAATTGAGTTCTTTTTGTAAAACAAAAGTAGGGATCCAAAATAAAATATAAATTTCGAAATTACAAAAAATTGAGTTCTTTTGCATAAAACCCAAGTACATATCGAGAATAAAATATAAATATCCAAATTACTAAAAATTGAGTTCTTTTCGTAAAACAAAAGTAGGGATCCAAAATAAAATATAAATTTCGAAATTACAAAAAATTGAGTTCTTTTGCATAAAACCCAAGTACATATCGAGAATAAAATATAAATATCTAAATTACTAAAAATTGAGTTCTTTTTGTAAAACAAAAGTAGGGATCCAAAATAAAATATCAATTTCGAAATTACAAAAAATTGAGTTCTTTTGCATAAAACCCAAGTACATATCGAGAATAAAATATAAATATCTAAATTACTAAAAATTGAGTTCTTTTTGTAAAACAAAAGTAGGGATCCAAAATAAAATATCAATTTCGAAATTACAAAAAATTGAGTTCTTTTGCATAAAACCCAAGTACATATCGAGAATAAAATATAAATATCCAAATTACTAAAAATTGAGTTCCTTTTGTAAAACAAAAGTAGGGATCCAAAATAAAATATCAATTTTGAAATTACAAAACATTGAGTTCTTTTGCTTAAAACCCAAGTACATATCGAGAATAAAATATAAATATCCAAATTACTTAAAATTGAGTTCTTTTTGTAAAACACAAGTAGAGATCCAAAATAAAATATCAATTGCGAACTTACAAAAAATTGAGTTCTTTTGCATAAAACCCAAGTACATATCGAGAATAAAATATAAATATCCAAATTACTAAAAATTGAGTTCTTTTTGTAAAACAAAAGTAGGGATCCAAAATAAAATATAAATTTCGAAATTACAAAAAATTGAGTTCTTTTGCATAAAACCCAAGTACATATCGAGAATAAAATATAAATATCTAAATTACTAAAAATTGAGTTCTTTTGCATAAAGCCCAAGTACATATGGAGAATAAAATATAAATATCCAAATTACTAAAAATTGAGTTCTTTTTGTAAAACAAAAGTAGGGATCCAAAATAAAATATAAATTTCGAAATTACAAAAAATTGAGTTCTTTTGCATAAAACCCAAGTACATATCGAGAATAAAATATAAATATCCAAATTACTAAAAATTGAGTTCTTTTTGTAAAACTAAAGTAGGGATCCAAAATAAAATATAAATTTCGAAATTACAAAAATTGAGTTCTTTTGCATAAAACCGAAGTACATATCGAGAATAAAATATAAATATCTAAATTACTAAAAATTGAGTTCTTTTTGTAAAACAAAAGTAGGGATCCAAAATAAAATATAAATTTCGAAATTACAAAAAATTGAGTTCTTTTGCATAAAACCCAAGTACATATCGAGAATAAAATATAAATATCCAAATTACTAAAAATTGAGTTCTTTTTGTAAAACAAAAGTAGGGATCCAAAATAAAATATAAATTTCGAAATTACAAAAAATTGAGTTCTTTTGCATAAAACCCAAGTACATATCGAGAATAAAATATAAATATCCAAATTACTAAAAATTGAGTTCTTTTTGTAAAACAAAAGTAGGGATCCAAAATAAAATATAAATTTCGAAATTACAAAAAATTGAGTTCTTTTGCATAAAACCGAAGTACATATCGAGAATAAAATATAAATATCCAAATTACTAAAAATTGAGTTCTTTTTGTAAAACAAAAGTAGGGATCCAAAATAAAATATAAATTTTGAAATTACAAAAAATTGAGTTCTTTTGCATAAAACCGAAGTACATATCGAGAATAAAATATAAATATCCAAATTACTAAAAATTGAGTTCTTTTTGTAAAACAAAAGTAGGGATCCAAAATAAAATATAAATTTCGAAGTTACAAAAAATTGAGTTCTTTTGCATAAAACCCAAGTACATATCGAGAATAAAATATAAATATCCAAATTACTAAAAATGGAGTTCTTTTTGTAAAACTAAAGTAGGGATCCAAAATAAAATCTAAATTTCGAAATTACAAAAAATTGAGTTCTTTTGCATAAAACCCAAGTACATATCGAGAATAAAATATAAATATCCAAATTACTAAAAATTGAGTTCTTTTTGTAAAACAAAAGTAGGGATCCAAAATAAAATACCAATTTCGAAATTACAAAGAATTGAATTCTTTTGCATAAAACCCAAGTACATATCGAGAATAAAATATAAATATCCAAATTACTAAAAATTGAGTTCTTTTTGTAAAACAAAAGTAGGGATCCAAAATAAAATATAAATTTCGAAGTTACAAAAAATTGAGTTCTTTTGCATAAAACCCAAGTACATATGGAGAATAAAATATAAATATCCAAATTACTAAAAATTGAGTTCTTTTTGTAAAACAAAAGTAGGGATCCAAAATAAAATATCAATTTCGAAATTACAAAAAATTGAGTTCTTTTGCATAAAACCAAAGTACATATGGAGAATAAAATATAAATATCCAAATTACGAAAAATTGAGTTATTTTTGTAAAAGAAAAGGAGGGATCCAAAATAAAATACAAATTTCGAAATTACAAAAAATTGAGTTCTTTTGCATAAAACCCAAGTACATATCGAGAATAAAATATAAATATCCAAATTACTAAAAATTGAGTTCTTTTAGTAAAACAAAAGTAGGGATCCAAAATAAAATATTAATTGCGAAATTACAAAAAATTGAGTTCTTTTGCATAAAACCCAAGTACATATCGAGAATAAAATATAAATATCCAAATTACTAAAAATTGAGTTCTTTTTGTAAAACAAAAGTAGGGATCCAAAATAAAATATAAATTTCGAAATTACAAAAAATTGAGTTCTTTTGCATAAAACCCAAGTACATATCGAGAATAAAATATAAATATCCAAATTACTAAAAATTGAGTTCTTTTGTAAAACAAAAGTAGGGATCCAAAATAAAATATAAATTTCGAAATTACAAAAAATTGAGTTCTTTTGCATAAAACCCAAGTACATATCGAGAATAAAATATAAATATCCAAATTACTAAAAATTGAGTTCTTTTTGTAAAACAAAAGTAGGGATCCAAAATAAAATATAAATTTCGAAATTACAAAAAATTGAGTTCTTTTGCATAGAACCAAAGTACTTATCGAGAATAAAATATAAATATCCAAATTACTAAAAATTGAGTTCTTTTTGTAAAACAAAAGTAGGGATCCAAAATAAAATATAAATTTCGAAATTACAAAAAGTTGAGTTCTTTTGCATAAAACCCAAGTACATATCGAGAATAAAATATAAATATCCAAATTACTAAAAATTGAGTTCCTTTTGTAAAACTAAACTAGGGATCCAAAATAAAATATCAATTTCGAAATTACACAGAATTGAATTCTTTTGCATAAAACCCAAGTACATATCGAGAATAAAATATAAATATCCAAATTACTAAAAATTGAGTTCTTTTGTAAAATAAAAGTAGGGATCCAAAATAAAATATAAATTTCGAAATTACAAAAAATTGAGTTCTTTTGCATAAAACCCAAGTACATATCGAGAATAAAATATAAATATCCAAATTACTAAAAATTGAGTTCTTTTCGTAAAACAAAAGTAGGGATCCAAAATAAAATATAAATTTCGAAATTACAAAAAATTGAGTTCTTTTGCATAAAACCCAAGTACATATCGAGAATAAAATATAAATATCTAAATTACTAAAAATTGAGTTCTTTTTGTAAAACAAAAGTAGGGATCCAAAATAAAATATAAATTTCGAAATTACAAAAAATTGAGTTCTTTTGCATAAAACCCATGTACATATCGAGAATAAAATATAAATATCCAAATTACTAAAAATTGAGTTCTTTTTGTAAAACAAAAGTAGGAAACCAAAATAAAATATAAATTTCGAAATTACAAAAAATTGAGTTCTTTTGCATAAAACCAAAGTACATATCGAGAATAAAATATAAATATCCAAATTACTAAAAATTGAGTTCTTTTCGCAAAACAACAGTAGGGATCTGATAAGGGTTCATTTTAATATTTAGCACATAAGGTGTTTGATGGAATGTGAATTAGGAGGAAAGCCTCAAGGAAGATTCCCACTGGACACGAAGATAATCCCGGAGGTTATCTAAGTGTGAAGGTTCACTTCACAAGGAGCTCAAGAGGAGAAGGGAATAACAAAACATAAAATCCAGCCAACACAAATTAAGACAAGGCTTGAATCATAAAGACATAAGAGTAAATGACATGAAAGTAAAGTGCTGGAAATTAAAGAGCATGAAAGTAAAGAACATGAAACAATAATGGAGGAAGAGATTGAGAGAAGGGAGGGGAATGGAGTGCTACACGCCACTTGGGGATGGTCCAACCCAAGATGAGTGGTGTTAGCCGCCACTTGAGCCAAGGCTCAAGATAAGACTCCAAGAGGGGAAGAACACCCAAGAACACAACACAAGCTCTAGGCTATGCAAGAATGCTCTCTATTTCATTAATGTTCAACCCTTTTACAAGAATGAGAGGCCTCCTTATATAGAGTTGGGGTGGGGACTTAGAAGGAATTACATTGGAAAAGATTCCTAAGCATATTCCACTCTTGGTGGCCAAGACTCACACATTCTAGAAGGTAGGGCACAAAAACGGGTTGCCAATGATTGGGATGATGAGAGGACGTTTTCCAAGGGTTCTAGAAGGTCAAGATTGACTTCTTCACCCCCCTTGGATGTCCCAAACTTGGGCCTCAAGCCCAAGTGCTCCTTTGCTCCAAACAAGGCTCTACTTGTAGAAAAAGGGGTGTCAAAAGCAATCCTGCAAAACCCAAAAAAAACATGAGTTTAGAAAATATTTAACAACTAATAGAAATGCTAAAAAGGCTAAATAAAAGGGGAGAGGAGGAAGTGTCCCTTCTCATCATGCTTCTAGTAATCCTCCTTGGACACTCCTCTTCTTTATTTGTGATCAGGGGCTCATCAGGATCCAAAATAAAATATAAATTTTGAAATTACAAAAAATTGAATTCTTTTGCATAAAACCCAAGTACATATCGAGAATAAAATATAAATATCTAACTTACTAAAACTTGAGTTCTTTTTGTAAAACAAAAGTAGGGATCCAAAATAAAATATTAATTTCGAAATTACAAAAATTGAGTTCTTTTGCATAAAACCCAAGTACATATCGAGAATAAAATATAAATATCCAAATTACTAAAAATTGAGTTCTTTTTGTAAAACAAAAGTAGGGATCCAAAATAAAATATCAATTTCGAAATTACAAAACATTGAGTTCTTTTGCATAGAACAAAAGTACTTATCGAGAATAAAATATAAATATCCAAATTACTTAAAATTGAGTTCTTTTTGTAAAACAAAAGTAGGGATCCAAAATAAAATATAAATTCGAAATTACAAAAAATTGAGTTCTTTTGCATAAAACCAAAGTACATATCGAGAATAAAATATAGATATCGAAATTACTAAAAATTGAGTTCCTTTTGTAAAACTAAACTAGGGATCCAAAATAAAACATCAATTTCGAAATTACAAAAAATTGAGTTCTTTTGCATAAAACCCAAGTACATATCGAGAATAAAATATAAATATCCAAATTACTAAAAATTGAGTTCTTTTTGTAAATTAAAAGTAGGGAACCAAAATAAAATATAAATTTCGAAATTACAAAAAATTGAGTTCTTTTGCATAAAACCCAAGTACATATCGAGAATAAAATATAAATATCCAAATTACTAAAAATTGAGTTCTTTTCGCAAAACAACAGTACGGATCCAAAATAAAATATAAATTTCGAAATTACAAAAAATTGAATTCTTTTGCATAAAACCCAAGTACATATCGAGAATAAAATATAAATATCTAAATTACTAAAAATTGAGTTCTTTTTGTAAAACAAAAGTAGGGATCCAAAATAAAATATTAATTTCGAAATTACAAAAATTGAGTTCTTTTGCATAAAACCCAAGTACATATCGAGAATAAAATATAAATATCCAAATTACTAAAAATTGAGTTCTTTTGTAAATTAAAAGTAGGAAACCAAAATAAAATATAAATTTCGAAGTTCCAAAAAATTGAGTTCTTTTGCATAAAACCCAAGTACATATCGAGAATAAAATATAAATATCCAAATTACTAAAAATTGAGTTCTTTTCGCAAAACAACAGTAGGGATCTGATAAGGGTTCATTTTAATATTTAGCACATAAGGTGTTTGATGGAATGTGAATTAGGAGGAAAGCCTCAAGGAAGATTCCCACTGGACACGAAGATAATCCCGGAGGTTATCTAAGTGTGAAGGTTCACTTCACAAGGAGCTCAAGAGGAGAAGGGAATAACAAAACATAAAATCCAGCCAACACAAATTAAGACAAGGCTTGAATCATAAAGACATAAGAGTAAATGACATGAAAGTAAAGTGCTGGAAATTAAAGAGCATGAAAGTAAAGAACATGAAACAATAATGGAGGAAGAGATTGAGAGAAGGGAGGGGAATGGAGTGCTACACGCCACTTGGGGATGGTCCAACCCAAGATGAGTGGTGTTAGCCGCCACTTGAGCCAAGGCTCAAGATAAGACTCCAAGAGGGGGAAGAACACCCAAGAACACAACACAAGCTCTAGGCTATGCAAGAATGCTCTCTATTTCATTAATGTTCAACCCTTTTACAAGAATGAGAGGCCTCCTTATATAGAGTTGGGGTGGGGACTTAGAAGGAATTACATTGGAAAAGATTCCTAAGCATATTCCACTCTTGGTGGCCAAGACTCACACATTCTAGAAGGTAGGGCACAAAAAACGGGTTGCCAATGATTGGGATGATGAGAGGACGTTTTCCAAGGGTTCTAGAAGGTCAAGATTGACTTCTTCACCCCCCCTTGGATGTCCCAAACTTGGGCCTCAAGCCCAAGTGCTCCTTTGCTCCAAACAAGGCTCTACTTGTAGAAAAAGGGGTGTCAAAAGCAATCCTGCAAAACCCAAAAAAAACATGAGTTTAGAAAATATTTAACAACTAATAGAAATGCTAAAAAGGCTAAATAAAAGGGGAGAGGAGGAAGTGTCCCTTCTCATCATGCTTCTAGTAATCCTCCTTGGACACTCCTCTTCTTTATTTGTGATCAGGGGCTCATCAGGATCCAAAATAAAATATAAATTTCGAAATTACAAAAAATTGAATTCTTTTGCATAAAACCCAAGTACATATCGAGAATAAAATATAAATATCTAACTTACTAAAACTTGAGTTCTTTTTGTAAAACAAAAGTAGGGATCCAAAATAAAATATTAATTTCGAAATTACAAAAAATTGAGTTCTTTTTGCATAAAACCCAAGTACATATCGAGAATAAAATATAAATATCCAAATTACTAAAAATTGAGTTCTTTTTGTAAAACAAAAGTAGGGATCCAAAATAAAATATCAATTTCGAAATTACAAAACATTGAGTTCTTTTGCATAGAACAAAAGTACTTATCGAGAATAAAATATAAATATCCAAATTACTTAAAATTGATTTCTTTTTGTAAAACAAAAGTAGGGATCCAAAATAAAATATAAATTTCGAAATTACAAAAAGTTGAGTTCTTTTGCATAAAACCCAAGTACATATCGAGAATAAAATATAAATATCCAAATTACTAAAAATTGAGTTCCTTTTGTAAAACTAAACTAGGGATCCAAAATAAAACATCAATTTCGAAATTACAAAAAATTGAGTTCTTTTGCATAAAACCCAAGTACATATCGAGAATAAAATATAAATATCCAAATTACTAAAAATTGAGTTCTTTTTGTAAATTAAAAGTAGGGAACCAAAATAAAATATAAATTTCGAAATTACAAAAATTGAGTTCTTTTGCATAAAACCCAAGTACATATCGAGAATAAAATATAAATATCCAAATTACTAAAAATTGAGTTCTTTTCGCAAAACAACAAGATCGGATCCAAAATAAAATATAAATTTCGAAATTACAAAAATTGAATTCTTTTGCATAAAACCCAAGTACATATCGAGAATAAAATATAAATATCTAAATTACTAAAAATTGAGTTCTTTTTGTAAAACAAAAGTAGGGATCCAAAATAAAATATTAATTTCGAAATTACAAAAAATTGAGTTCTTTTTGCATAAAACCCAAGTACATATCGAGAATAAAATATAAATATCCAAATTACTAAAAATTGAGTTCTTTTGTAAATTAAAAGTAGGAAACCAAAATAAAATATAAATTTCGAAGTTCCAAAAATTGAGTTCTTTTGCATAAAACCCAAGTACATATCGAGAATAAAATATAAATATCCAAATTACTAAAAATTGAGTTCTTTTCGCAAAACAACAGTAGGGATCTGATAAGGGTTCATTTTAATATTTAGCACATAAGGTGTTTGATGGAATGTGAATTAGGAGGAAAGCCTCAAGGAAGATTCCCACTGGACACGAAGATAATCCCGAGGTTATCTAAGTGTGAAGGTTCACTTCACAAGGAGCTCAAGAGGAGAAGGGAATAACAAAACATAAAATCCAGCCAACACAAATTAAGACAAGGCTTGAATCATAAAGACATAAGAGTAAATGACATGAAAGTAAAGTGCTGGAAATTAAAGAGCATGAAAGTAAAGAACATGAAACAATAATGGAGGAAGAGATTGAGAGAAGGGGAGGGGAATGGAGTGCTACACGCCACTTGGGGGATGGTCCAACCCAAGATGAGTGGTGTTAGCCGCCACTTGAGCCAAGGCTCAAGATAAGACTCCAAGAGGGGGAAGAACACCCAAGAACACAACACAAGCTCTAGGCTATGCAAGAATGCTCTCTATTTCATTAATGTTCAACCCTTTTACAAGAATGAGAGGCCTCCTTATATAGAGTTGGGGTGGGGACTTAGAAGGAATTACATTGGAAAAGATTCCTAAGCATATTCCACTCTTGGTGGCCAAGACTCACACATTCTAGAAGGTAGGGCACAAAAAACGGGTTGCCAATGATTGGGATGATGAGAGGACGTTTTCCAAGGGTTCTAGAAGGTCAAGATTGACTTCTTCACCCCCCCTTGGATGTCCCAAACTTGGGCCTCAAGCCCAAGTGCTCCTTTGCTCCAAACAAGGCTCTACTTGTAGAAAAAGGGGTGTCAAAAGCAATCCTGCAAACCCAAAAAAACATGAGTTTAGAAAATATTTAACAACTAATAGAAATGCTAAAAGGCTAAATAAAGGGGAGAGGAGGAAGTGTCCTTCTCATCATGCTTCTAGTAATCCTCCTTGGACACTCCTCTTCTTTATTTGTGATCAGGGGCTCATCAGGATCCAAAATAAAATATAAATTTCGAAATTACAAAAAATTGAATTCTTTTGCATAAAACCCAAGTACATATCGAGAATAAAATATAAATATCTAACTTACTAAAACTTGAGTTCTTTTTGTAAAACAAAAGTAGGGATCCAAAATAAAATATTAATTTCGAAATTACAACAAATTGAGTTCTTTTTGCATAAAACCCAAGTACATATCGAGAATAAAATATAAATATCCAAATTACTAAAAATTGAGTTCTTTTTGTAAATTAAAAGTAGGGAACCAAAATAAAATATAAATTTCGAAGTTACAAAAAATTGAGTTCTTTTTGCATAAAACCCAAGTACATATCGAGAATAAAATATAAATATCCAAATTACTAAAAATTGAGTTCTTTTTGTAAAACAAAAGTAGGGATCCAAAATAAAATATAAATCTCGAAGTTACAAAAAATTGAGTTCTTTTGCATAAAACCCAAGTACATATCGAGAATAAAATATAAATATCCAAATTACTAAAAATTGAGTTCTTTTTGTAAAACAAAAAGTAGGGATCCAAAATAAAATATCAATTTCGAAATTACAAAATATTGAGTTCTTTTGCATAGAACAAAAGTACTTATCGAGAATAAAATATAAATATTCAAATTACTGAAAATTGATTTCTTTTTGTAAAACAAAAGTAGGGATCCAAAATAAAATATAAATTTCGAAATTACAAAAAGTTGAGTTCTTTTGCATAAAACCCAAGTACATATCGAGAATAAAATATAAATATCCAAATTACTAAAAATTGAGTTCTTTTTGCATAAAACCCAAGTACATATCGAGAATAGAATATAAATATCCAAATTACTAAAAATTGAGTTCTTTTTGTAAAACAAAAGTAGGGATCCAAAATAAAATATTAATTTCGAAATTACAAAAAATTGAGTTCTTTTTGCATAAAACCCAAGTACATATCGAGAATAAAATATAAATATCCAAATTACTAAAAATTGAGTTCTTTTTGTAAATTAAAAGTAGGGAACCAAAATAAAATATAAATTTCGAAGTTACAAAAAATTGAGTTCTTTTGCATAAAACCCAAGTACATATCGAGAATAAAATATAAATATCCAAATTACTAAAAATTGAGTTCTTTTTGTAAAACTAAACTAGGGATCCAAAATAAAATATCAATTTCGAAATTACAAAAAGTTGAGTTCTTTTGCATAGAACAAAAGTACATATCGAGAATAAAATATAAATATCTAAATTACTAAAAATTGAGTTCTTTTTGTAAAACAAAAGTAGGGATCCAAAATAAAATATAAATTTCGAAATTACAAAAAATTGAGTTCTTTTGCATAAAACCCAAGTACATATCGAGAATAAAATATAAATATCCAAATTACTAAAAATTGAGTTCTTTTTGTAAAATAAAAGTAGGGATTCAAAATAAAATATAAATTTCGAAATTACAAAAAATTGAGTTCTTTTGCATAAAACCCAAGTACATATCGAGAATAAAATATAAATATCCAAATTACTAAAAATTGAGTTCTTTTTGTAAAACTAAACTAGGGATCCAAAATAAAATATCAATTTCGAAATTACAAAAAATTGAGTTCTTTTGCATAAAACCCAAGTACATATCGAGAATAAAATATAAATATCCAAATTACTAAAAATTGAGTTCTTTTTGTAAAACTAAACTAGGGATCCAAAATAAAATATCAATTTCGAAATTACACAGAATTGAATTCTTTTGCATAAAACCCAAGTACATATCGAGAATAAAATATAAATATCCAAATTACTAAAAATTGAGTTCTTTTTGTAAAACAACAGTAGGGATCCAAAATAAAATATAAATTTCGAAGTTACAAAAAAATGAGTTCTTTTGCATAAAATCCAAGTACATATCGAGAATAAAATATAAATATCCAAATTACTAAAAATTGAGTTCTTTTTGTAAAATAAAAGTAGGGTTCCAAAATAAAATATCAATTTCGAAATTACAAAGAATTGAATTCTATTGCATAAAACCCAAGTACATATCGAGAATAAAATATAAATATCTAAATTACTAAAAATTGAGTTCTTTTTGTAAAACAAAGGTAGGGAGCCAAAATAAAATATATATTTCGAAATTACAAAAAATTGAGTTCTTTTGCATAAAACCCAAGTACATATCGAGAATAAAATATAAATATCCAAATTACTAAAAATTGAGTTCCTTTTCTAAAACTAAACTAGGGATCCAAAATAAAATATCAATTTCGAAATTACAAAAAATTGAGTTCTTTTGCATAACACCCAAGTACATATCGAGAATAAAATATAAATATCCAAATTACTAAAAATTGAGTTCTTTTTGTAAAACTAAACTAGGGATCCAAAATAAAATATAAATTTCGAAATTACAAAAATTGAGTTCTTTTGCATAAAACCGAAGTACATATCGAGAATAAAATATAAATATCTAAATTACTAAAAATTGAGTTCTTTTTGTAAAACAAAAGTAGGGATCCAAAATAAAATATAAATTTCGAAATTACAAAAAATTGAGTTCTTTTGCATAAAACCCAAGTACATATCGAGAATAAAATATAAATATCCAAATTACTAAAAATTGAGTTCTTTTTCTAAAATAAAAGTAGGGTTCCAAAATAAAATATCAATTTCGAAATTACAAAGAATTGAATTCTTTTGCATAAAACCCAAGTACATATCGAGAATAAAATATAAATATCCAAATTACTAATAATTGAGGTCTTTTTGTAAAACTAAACTAGGGATCCAAAATAAAATATCAATTTCGAAATTACAAAAATTGAGTTCTTTTGCATAAAACCCAAGTACATATCGAGAATAAAATATAAATATCCAAATTACTAAAAATTGAGTTCTTTTTGTAAAACAAAAGTAGGGATCCAAAATAAAATATAAATTTCGAAATTACAAAAATTGAGTTCTTTTGCATAAAACCCAAGTACATATCGAGAATAAAATATAAATATCCAAATTACTAAAAATTGAGTTCTTTTGTAAAACAAAAGTAGGGATCCAAAATAAAATATCAATTTCGAAATTACAAAGAATTGAATTCTTTTGCATAAAACCCAAGTACATATCGAGAATAAAATATAAATATCCAAATTTCTAAAAATTGAGTTCTTTTTGTAAAACAAAAGTAGGGATCCAAAATAAAATATAAATTTCGAAATTACAAAAAATTGAGTTCTTTTGCATAAAACCCAAGTACATATCGAGAATAAAATATAAATATCCAAATTACTAAAAATTGAGTTCTTTTTGTAAAACAAAAGTAGGGATCCAAAATAAAATATCAATTTCGAAATTACAAAAATTGAGTTCTTTTGCATAAAACCCAAGTACATATCGAGAATAAAATATAAATATCCAAATTACTAAAAATTGAGTTCTTTTTGTAAAACAAAAGTAGGGATCCAAAATAAAATATAAATTTCGAAATTACAAAAAATTGAGTTCTTTTGCATAAAACCCAAGTACATATCGAGAATAAAATATAAATATCCAAATTACTAAAAATTGAGTTCTTTTTGTAAAACAAAAGTAGGGTTCCAAAATAAAATATCAATTTCGAAATTAAAAAAAATTGAGTTCTTTTGCATAAAACCCAAGTACATATCGAGAATAAAATATAAGTATCCAAATTACTAAAAATTGAGTTCTTTTTGTAAAACAAAAGTAGGGTTCCAAAATAAAATATCAATTTCGAAATTAAAAAAAATTGAGTTCTTTTGCATAAAACCCAGGAAGATATCGAGAATAAAATATAAATATCCAAATTACTAAAAATTGAGTTCTTTTTGTAAAACAAAAGTAGGGATCCAAAATAAAATATAAATTTCGAAATTACAAAAAATTGAGTTCTTTTGCATAAAACCCAAGTACATATCGAGAATAAAATATAAATATCCAAATTACTAAAAATTGAGTTCTTTTTGTAAAACTAAAGTAGGGATCCAAAATAAAATATAAATTTCGAAATTACAAAAAATTGAGTTCTTTTGCATAAAACCCAAGTACATATCGAGAATAAAATATAAATATCCAAATTACTAAAAATTGAGTTCTTTTTGTAAAACAAAAGTAGGGATCCAAAATAAAATATAAATTTCGAAATTATAAAAAATTGAGTTCTTTTGCATAAAACAAAAGTACATATCGAGAATAAAATATAAATATCCAAATTACTAAAAATTGAGTTCTTTTTGTAAAACAAAAGTAGGGATCCAAAATAAAATATAAATTTCGAAATTACAAAGAATTGAGTTCTTTTGCATAAAACCAAAGTACATATCGAGAATAAAATATAAATATCCAAATTACTAAAAATTGAGTTCTTTTTGTAAAACTAAAGTAGGGATCCAAAATAAAATATCAATTTCGAAATTACAAAGAATTGAGTTCTTTTGCATAAAACCCAAGTACATATCGAGAATAAAATATAAATATCCAAATTACTAAAAATTGAGTTCTTTTTGTAAAACAAAAGTAGGGATCCAAAATAAAATATAAATTTCGAAATTACAAAAAATTGAGTTCTTTTGCATAAAACCCAAGTACATATCGAGAATAAAATATAAATATCCAAATTACTAAAAATTGAGTTCTTTTGTAAAACAAAAGTAGGGTTCCAAAATAAAATATCAATTTCGAAATTACAAAGAATTGAATTCTTTTGCATAAAACCCAAGTACATATCGAGAATAAAATATAAATATCCAAATTACTAAAAATTGAGTTCTTTTTGTAAAATAAAAGTAGGGTTCCAAAATAAAATATCAATTTCGAAATTACAAAAAATTGAGTTCTTTTGCATAAAACCCAAGTACATATCGAGAATAAAATATAAATATCCAAATTACTAAAAATTGAGTTCTTTTTGTAAAATAAAAGTAGGGTTCCAAAATAAAATATCAATTTCGAAATTACAAAGAATTGAATTCTTTTGCATAAAACCCAAGTACATATCGAGAATAAAATATAAATATCTAAATTACTAAAAATTGAGTTCTTTTTGTAAAACAAAAGTAGGGATCCAAAATAAAATATATATTTCGAAATTACAAAAAATTGAGTTCTTTTGCATAAAACAAAAGTACATATCGAGAATAAAATATAAATATCCAAATTACTAAAAATTGAGTTCCTTTTCTAAAACTAAACTAGGGATCCAAAATAAAATATCAATTTCGAAATTACAAAAAATTGAGTTCTTTTGCATAACACCCAAGTACATATCGAGAATAAAATATAAATATCCAAATTACTAAAAATTGAGTTCTTTTGTAAAACTAAAGTAGGGATCCAAAATAAAATATAAATTTCGAAATTACAAAAATTGAGTTCTTTTGCATAAAACCGAAGTACATATCGAGAATAAAATATAAATATCTAAATTACTAAAAATTGAGTTCTTTTTGTAAAACAAAAGTAGGGATCCAAAATAAAATATAAATTTCGAAATTACAAAAAATTGAGTTCTTTTGCATAAAACCCAAGTACATATCGAGAATAAAATATAAATATCCAAATTACTAAAAATTGAGTTCTTTTTGTAAAATAAAAGTAGGGATCCAAAATAAAATATCAATTTCGAAATTACAAAAAATTGAGTTCTTTTGCATAAAACCCAAGTACATATCGAGAATAAAATATAAATATCCAAATTACTAATAATTGAGGTCTTTTTGTAAAACTAAACTAGGGATCCAAAATAAAATATCAATTTCGAAATTACACAGAATTGAATTCTTTTGCATAAAACCCAAGTACATATCGAGAATAAAATATAAATATCCAAATTACTAAAAATTGAGTTCTTTTTGTAAAACAACAGTAGGGATCCAAAATAAAATATAAATTTCGAAGTTACAAAAAAATGAGTTCTTTTGCATAAAATCCAAGTACATATCGAGAATAAAATATAAATATCCAAATTACTAAAAATTGAGTTCTTTTTGTAAAATAAAAGTATGGTTCCAAAATAAAATATCAATTTCGAAATTACAAAAAATTGAATTCTTTTGCATAAAACCCAAGTACATATCGAGAATAAAATATAAATATCTAAATTACTAAAAATTGAGTTCTTTTTGTAAAACAAAAGTAGGGATCCAAAATAAAATATATATTTCGAAATTACAAAAAATTGAGTTCTTTTGCATAAAACCCAAGTACATATCGAGAATAAAATATAAATATCCAAATTACTAAAAATTGAGTTCCTTTTCTAAAACTAAACTAGGGATCCAAAATAAAATATCAATTTCGAAATTACAAAAAATTGAGTTCTTTTGCATAACACCCAAGTACATATCGAGAATAAAATATAAATATCCAAATTACTAAAAATTGAGTTCTTTTTGTAAAACTAAAGTAGGGATCCAAAATAAAATATAAATTTCGAAATTACAAAAAATTGAGTTCTTTTGCATAAAACCAAAGTACATATCGAGAATAAAATATAAATATCTAAATTACTAAAAATTGAGTTCTTTTTTTAAAACAAAAGTAGGGATCCAAAATAAAATATAAATTTCGAAATTACAAAAAATTGAGTTCTTTTGCATAAAACCCAAGTACATATCGAGAATAAAATATAAATATCCAAATTACTAAAAATTGAGTTCTTTTTCTAAAATAAAAGTAGGGTTCCAAAATAAAATATCAATTTCGAAATTACAAAGAATTGAATTCTTTTGCATAAAACCCAAGTACATATCGAGAATAAAATATAAATATCCAAATTACTAAAAATTGAGTTCTTTTTGTAAAACTAAACTAGGGATCCAAAATAAAATATAAATTTTGAAATTACAAAAAATTGAGTTCTTTTGCATAAAACCCAAGT
The DNA here is from genome assembly GCA_030347555.1 of Lablab purpureus. NCBI lineage: Eukaryota > Viridiplantae > Streptophyta > Magnoliopsida > Fabales > Fabaceae > Lablab > Lablab purpureus. Next base: position 13,500,081 of record CM059257.1, on the reverse strand, counting down.
ACATATCGAGAATAAAATATAAATATCCAAATTACTAAAAATTGAGTTCTTTTTGTAAAACTAAACTAGGGATCCAAAATAAAATATAAATTTTGAAATTACAAAAAATTGAGTTCTTTTGCATAAAACCCAAGTACATATCGAGAATAAAATATAAATATCTAAATTACTAAAAATTGAGTTCTTTTTGTAAAACAAAAGTAGGGATCCAAAATAAAATATAAATTTCGAAATTACAAAAAATTGAGTTCTTTTGCATAAAACCCAAGTACATATCGAGAATAAAATATAAATATCCAAATTACTAAAAATTGAGTTCTTTTTGTAAAACAAAAGTAGGGATCCAAAATAAAATATAAATTTCGAAATTACAAAAAATTGAGTTCTTTTGCATAAAACCCAAGTACATATCGAGAATAAAATATAAATATCCAAATTACTAAAAATTGAGTTCTTTTGTAAAACAAAAGTAGGGATCCAAAATAAAATATAAATTTCGAAATTACAAAAATTGAGTTCTTTTGCATAAAACCCAAGTACATATCGAGAATAAAATATAAATATCTAAATTACTAAAAATTGAGTTCTTTTTGTAAAACAAAAGTAGGGATCCAAAATAAAATATAAATTTCGAAATTACAAAAAATTGAGTTCTTTTGCATAAAACCCAAGTACATATCGAGAATAAAATATAAATATCCAAATTACTAAAAATTGAGTTCTTTTTGTAAAATAAAAGTAGGGTTCCAAAATAAAATATCAATTTCGAAATTACAAAGAATTGAATTCTTTTGCATAAAACCCAAGTACATATCGAGAATAAAATATAAATATCTAAATTACTAAAAATTGAGTTCTTTTTGTAAAACAAAAGTAGGGAGCCAAAATAAAATATATATTTCGAAATTACAAAAAATTGAGTTCTTTTGGATAAAACCCAAGTACATATCGAGAACAAAATATAAATATCCAAATTACTAAAAATTGAGTTCCTTTTGTAAAACTAAACTAGGGATCCAAAATAAAATATCAATTTCGAAATTACAAAAAATTGAGTTCTTTTGCATAAAACCCAAGTACATATCGAGAATAAAATATAAATATCCAAATTACTAAAAATTGAGTTCTTTTTGTAAAACTAAACTAGGGATCCAAAATAAAATATCAATTTCGAAATTACAAAAAATTGAGTTCTTTTGCATAAAACCCAAGTACATATCGAGAATAAAATATAAATATCTAAATTACTAAAAATTGAGTTCTTTTTGTAAAACAAAAGTAGGTATCCAAAATAAAATATAAATTTCGAAATTACAAAAAATTGAGTTCTTTTGCATAAAACCCAAGTACATATCGAGAATAAAATATAAATATCCAAATTACTAAAAATTGAGTTCTTTTTGTAAAATAAAAGTACGGTTCCAAAATAAAATATCAATTTCGAAATTACAAAGAATTGAATTCGTTTACATAAAACCCAAGTACATATCGAGAATAAAATATAAATATCTAAATTACTAAAAATTGAGTTCTTTTTGTAAAACAAAAGTAGGGATCCAAAATAAAATATATATTTCGAAATTACAAAAAATTGAGTTCTTTTGCATAAAAACCAAGTACATATCGAGAATAAAATATAAATATCCAAATTACTAAAAATTGAGTTCCTTTTCTAAAACTAAACTAGGGATCCAAAATAAAATATCAATTTCAAAATTACAAAAAATTGATTTCTTTTGCATAAAACCCAAGTACATATCGAGAATAAAATATAAATATCCAAATTACTAAAAATTGAGTTCTTTTTGTAAATTAAAAGTAGGGAACCAAAATAAAATATAAATTTCGAAATTACAAAAAATTGAGTTCTTTTGCATAAAATCCAAGTACATATCGAGAATAAAATATAAATATCCAAATTACTAAAAATTCAGTTCTTTTCGCTAAACAACAGTAGGGATCCAAAATAAAATATAAATTTCGAAATTACAAAAAATTGAGTTCTTTTGCATAAAACCCAAGTACATATCGAGAATAAAATATAAATATCTAAATTACTAAAAAATGAGTTCTTTTTGTAAAACAAAAGTAGGGATCCAAAATAAAATATAAATTTCGAAATTACAAAAAATTGAGTTCTTTTCCATAAAACCCAGGTACATATCCAGAATAAAATATAAATATCCAAATTACTAAAAATTGAGTTCTTTTTGTAAAACAAAATTAGGGATCCAAAATAAAATATCAATTTCGAAATGACAAAGAATTGAATTCTTTTGCATAAAACCCAAGTACATATCGAGAATAAAATATAAATATCCAAATTACTAAAAATTGAGTTCTTTTTCTAAAACAAAAGTAGGGATCCAAAATAAAATATAAATTTCGAAGTTACAAAAAATTGAGTTCTTTTGCATAAAACCCAAGTACATATCGAGAATAAAATATAAATATCCAAATTACTAAAAATTGAGTTCTTTTTGTAAAACAAAAGTAGGGATCCAAAATAAAATATAAATCTCGAAGTTACAAAAAATTGAGTTCTTTTGCATAAAACCCAAGTACATATCGAGAATAAAATATAAATATCCAAATTACTAAAAATTGAGTTCTTTTTGTAAAACAAAAGTAGGGATCCAAAATAAAATATCAATTTCGAAATTACAAAACATTGAGTTCTTTTGCATAAAACCAAAGTACATATCGAGAATAAAATATAAATATCCAAATTACTAAAAATTGAGTTCTTTTTGTAAAACAAAAGTAGGGATCCAAAATAAAATATAAATTTCGAAATTACAAAAAGTTGAGTTCTTTTGCATAAAACCCAAGTACATATCGAGAATAAAATATAAATATCCAAATTACTAAAAATTGAGTTCTTTTTGTAAAACAAAAGTAGGGATCCAAAATAAAATATAAATTTCGAAGTTACAAAAAATTGAGTTCTTTTGCATAAAACCCAAGTACATATCGAGAATAAAATATAAATATCCAAATTACTAAAAATTGAGTTCTTTTTGTAAAACAAAAGTAGGGATCCAAAATAAAATATAAATTTGGAAATTACAAAAAATTGAGTTCTTTTGCATAAAACCCAAGTACATATCGAGAATAAAATATAAATATCCAAATTACTAAAAATTGAGTTCTTTTTGTAAAACAAAAGTACGGATCCAAAATAAAATATAAATTTCGAAGTTACAAGAAATTGAGTTCTTTTGTATAAAACCCAAGTACATATCGAGAATAAAATATAAATATCCAAATTACTAAAAATTGAGTTCTTTTTGTAAAACAAAAGTAGCGATCCAAAATAAAATATAAATTTTGAAATTACAAAAAATTGAGTTCTTTTGCATAAAACCCAAGTACATATCGAGAATAAAATATAAATATCCAAATTACTAAAAATTGAGTTCTTTTTGTAAAACTAAACTAGGGATCCAAAATAAAATATAAATTTCGAAATTACAAAAATTGAGTTCTTTTGCATAAAACCCAAGTACATATCGAGAATAAAATATAAATATCCAAATTACTAAAAATTGAGTTCTTTTTGTAAAACAAAAGTAGGGATCCAAAATAAAATATAAATTTCGAAGTTACAAAAAATTGATTTCTTTTGCATAAAACCCAAGTACATATCGAGAATAAAATATAAGTATCCAAATTACTAAAAATTGAGTTCTTTTTGTAAAACTAAACAAGGGATCCAAAATAAAATATAAATTTCGAAATTACAAAAAATTGAGTTGTTTTGCATAAAACCCAAGTACATATCGAAAATAAAATATAAATATCCAAATTACTAAAAATTGAGTTCTTTTTGTAAAACAAAAGTAGGGATCCAAAATAAAATATTAATTTCGAAATTACAAAAATTGAGTTCTTTTGCATAAAACCCAAGTACATATCGAGAATAAAATATAAATATCCAAATTACTAAAAATTGAGTTCTTTTTGTAAAACAAAAGTAGGGACCCAAAATAAAATATCAATATCGAAATTGCAAAGAATTGAATTCTTTTGCATAAAACCCAAGTACATATCGAGAATAAAATATAAATATCCAAATTACTAAAAATTGAGTTCTTTTTGTAACACAAAAGTAGGGATCCAAAATAAAATATAAATTTCGAAGTTACAAAAAATTGATTTCTTTTGCATAAAACCCAAGTACATATGGAGAATAAAATATAAATATCCAAATTACGAAAAATTGAGTTCTTTTCGTAAAATAAAGTAGGGATCCAAAATAAAATATAAATTTCAAAATTACAAAAAATTGACTTGTTTTGCATAAAACCCAAGTACATATCGAAAATAAAATATAAATATCCAAATTACTAAAAATTGAGTTCTTTTTGTAAAACAAAAGTAGGGATCCAAAATAAAATATTAATTTCAAAATTACAAAAAATTGAGTTCTTTTGCATAAAACCCAAGTACATATCGAGAATAAAATATAAATATCCAAATTACTAAAAATTGAGTTCTTTTTGTAAAACAAAAGTAGGGATCCAAAATAAAATATAAATTTCGAAGTTACAAAAAATTGAGTTCTTTTGCATAAAACCCAAGTACATATCGAGAATAAAATATAAATATCCAAATTACTAAAAATTGAGTTCTTTTTGTAAAACAAAAGTAGGGATCCAAAATAAAATATAAATTTGGAAATTACAAAAAATTGAGTTCTTTTGCATAAAACCCAAGTAAATATCGAGAATAAAATATAAATATCCAAATTACTAAAAATTGAGTTCTTTTTGTAAAACAAAAGTAAGGATCCAAAATAAAATATAAATTTCGAAATTACAAAAAATTGAGTTCTTTTGCATAAAACCCAAGTACATATCGAGAATAAAATATAAATATCTAAATTACTAAAAATTGAGTTCTTTTTGTAAAACAAAAGTAGGGATCCAAAATAAAATATAAATTTCGAAGTTACAAAAAATTGAGTTCTTTTGCATAAAACCCAAGTACATATCGAGAATAAAATATAAATATCCAAATTACTAAAAATTGAGTTCTTTTTGTAAAACAAAAGTAGGGATCCAAAATAAAATATAAATTTGGAAATTACAAAAAATTGAGTTCTTTTGCATAAAACCCAAGTACATATCGAGAATAAAATATAAATATCCAAATTACTAAAAATTGAGTTCTTTTTGCAAAACAACAGTAGGGATCCAAAATAAAATATAAATTTTGAAATTACAAAAAATTGAGTTCTTTTGCATAAAACCCAAGTACATATCGAGAATAAAATATAAATATCCAAATTACTAAAAATTGAGTTCTTTTTGTAAAACAAAAGTAGAGATCCAAAATAAAATATAAATTTCGAAGTTACAAAAAATTGAGTTCTTTTGCGTAAAACCCAAGTACATATCGAGAATAAAATATAAATATCCAAATTACTAAAAATTGAGTTCTTTTTGTAAAATAAAAGTAGGGATCCAAAATAAAATATAAATTTCGAAATAACAAAAAATTGAGTTCTTTTGCATAAAACCCAAGTACTTATCGAGAATAAAATATAAATATCCAAATTACTAAAATTGAGTTCTTTTTGCAAAACCACAGTAGGGATCCAAAATAAAATATATATTTCGAAATTACAAAAAATTGAGTTCTTTTGCATAAAACCCAGGTAGATATCAAGAATAAATTATAAATATCCAAATTACTAAAAATTGAGTTCTTTTTGTAAAACAAAAGTAGGGATCCAAAATAAAATATTAATTTCGAAATTACAAAAAATTGACTTCTTTTGCATAAAACCCAAGTACATATCGAGAATAAAATATAAATATCCAAATTACTAAAAATTGAGTTCTTTTTGTAAAAGAAAAGTAGGGATCCAAAATAAAATATAAATTTGGAAATTACAAAAAATTGAGTTCTTTTGCATAAAACCCAAGTACATATCGAGAATAAAATATAAATATCCAAATTACTAAAAATTGAGTTTTTTTTGCAAAACAACAGTAGGGATCCAAAATAAAATATAAATTTTGAAATTACAAAAAATTGAGTTCTTTTGCATAAAACCCAAGTACATATCGAGAATAAAATATAAATATCCAAATTACTAAAAATTGAGTTCTTTTTGTAAAACAAAAGTAGAGATCCAAAATAAAATATAAATTTCGAAGTTACAAAAATTGAGTTCTTTTGCATAAAACCCAAGTACATATCGAGAATAAAATATAAATATCCAAATTACTAAAAATTGAGTTCTTTTGTAAAATAAAAGTAGGGATCCAAAATAAAATATAAATTTCGAAATAACAAAAAATTGAGTTCTTTTGCATAAAACCCAAGTACATATCGAGAATAAAATATAAATATCCAAATTACTAAAAATTGAGTTCTTTTTGTAAAACAAAAGTAGGGATCCAAAATAAAATATAAATTTCGAAGTTACAAAAAATTGAGTTCTTTTGCATAAAACCCAAGTACATATCGAGAATGAAATATAAATATCCAAATTACTAAAAATAGAGTTCTTTTTGTAAAACAAAAGTAGGGATCCAAAATAAAATATAAATTTCGAAATTACAAAAAATTGAGTTCTTTTGCATAAAACCCAAGTACATATCGAGAATAAAATATAAATATCCAAATTACTAAAAATTGAGTTCTTTTTGTAAAACAAAAGTAGGGATCCAAAATAAAATATAAATTTCGAAATTACAAAAATTGAGTTCTTTTGCATAAAACCCAAGTACATATCGAGAATAAAATATAAATATCCAAATTACTAAAAATTGAGTTCTTTTTGTAAAACAAAAGTAGGGATCCAAAATAAAATATTAATTTGGAAATTACAAAAAATTGAGTTCTTTTGCATAAAACCCAAGTACATATCGAGAATAAAATATAAATATACAAATTACTAAAAATTGAGTTCTTTTTGTAAAACAAAAGTAGGGATCCAAAATAAAATATAAATTTGGAAATTACAAAAAATTGAGTTCTTTTGCATAAAACCCAAGTACATATCGAGAATAAAATATAAATATCCAAATTACTAAAAATTGAGTTCTTTTTGTAAAACAAAAGTAGGGATCCAAAATAAAATATCAATTTCGAAATTACAAAGATTTGAATTCTTTTGCATAAAACCCAAGTACATATCGAGAATAAAATATAAATATCTAAATTACTAAAAATTGAGTTCTTTTTGTAAAACAAAAGTAGGGATCCAAAATAAAATATCAATTTCGAAATTACAAAGAATTGAGTTCTTTTGCATAAAACCCAAGTACATATCGAGAATAAAATATAAATATCCAAATTACTAAAAATTGAGTTCTTTTTGTAAAATAAAAGTAGGGATCCAAAATAAAATATAAATTTCGAAATTACAAAAAATTGAGTTCTTTTGCATAAAACCCAAGTACATATCGAGAATAAAATATAAATATCCAAATTACTAAAAATTGAGTTCTTTCTGTAAAACAAAAGTAGGGATCCAAAATAAAATATTAATTTCGAAATTACAAAAAATTGAGTTCTTTTGCATAAAACCCAAGTACATATCGAGAATAAAATATAAATATCCAAATTACTAAAAATTGAGTTCTTTTTGTAAAACAAAAGTAGGGATCCAAAATAAAATATAAATTTGAAATTACAAAAAATTGAGTTCTTTTGCATAAAACCCAAGTACATATCGAGAATAAAATATAAATATCCAAATTACTAAAAATTGAGTTCTTTTTGTAAAACAAAAGTAGGGATCCAAAATAAAATATTAATTTCGAAATTACAAAAAATTGAGTTCTTTTGCATAAAACCCAAGTACATATCGAGAATAAAATATAAATATCCAAATTACTAAAAATTGAGTTCTTTTTGTAAAACAAAAGTAGGGATCCAAAATAAAATATAAATTTGGAAATTACAAAAAATTGAGTTCTTTTGCATAAAACCCAAGTACATATCGAGAATGAAATATAAATATCCAAATTACTAAAAATTGAGTTCTTTTTGTAAAACAAAACTACGGATCCAAAATAAAATATAAATTTGGAAATTACAAAAAAATGAGTTCTTTTGCATAAAACCCAAGTACATATCGAGAATAAAATATAAATATCCAAATTACTAAAAATTGAGTTCTTTTTGTAAAACAAAAGTAGGGATCCAAAATAAAATATAAATTTCGAAATTACAAAAAATTGAGTTCTTTTGCATAAAACCCAAGTACATATCGAGAATAAAATATAAATATCCAAATTACTAAAAATTGAGTTCTTTCTGTAAAACAAAAGTAGGGATCCAAAATAAAATATTAATTTCGAAATTACAAAAAATTGAGTTCTTTTGCATAAAACCCAAGTACATATCGAGAATAAAATATAAATATCCAAATTACTAAAAATTGAGTTCTTTTTGTAAAACAAAAGTAGGGATCCAAAATAAAATATAAATTTCGAAATTACAAAAATTGAGTTCTTTTGCATAAAACCCAAGTACATATCGAGAATAAAATATAAATATCCAAATTACTAAAAATTGAGTTCTTTTTGTAAAACAAAAGTAGGGATCCAAAATAAAATATAAATTTTGAAATTACAAAAAATTGAGTTCTTTTGCATAAAACCCAAGTACATATCGAGAATAAAATATAAATATCCAAATTACTAAAAATTGAGTTCTTTTTGTAAAACAAAAGTAGGGATCCAAAATAAAATATAAATTTCGAAGTTACAAAAAATTGAGTTCTTTTGCGTAAAACCCAAGTACATATCGAGAATAAATAATAAATATCCAAATTACTAAAAATTGAGTTCTTTTTGTAAAACAAAAGTAGGGATCCAAAATAAAATATCAATTTCGAAATTACAAAGATTTGAATTCTTTTGCATAAAACCCAAGTACATATCGAGAATAAAATATAAATATCTAAATTACTAAAAATTGAGTTCTTTTTGTAAAACAAAAGTAGGGATCCAAAATAAAATATCAATTTCGAAATTACAAAGATTTGAATTCTTTTGCATAAAACCCAAGTACATATCGAGAATAAAATATAAATATCTAAATTACTAAAAATTGAGTTCTTTTTGTAAAATAAAAGTAGGGATCCAAAATAAAATATAAATTTCGAAATAACAAAAAATTGAGTTCTTTTGCATAAAACCCAAGTACATATCGAGAATAAAATATAAATATCCAAATTACTAAAAATTGAGTTCTTTCTGTAAAACAAAAGTAGGGATCCAAAATAAAATATTAATTTCGAAATTACAAAAAATTGAGTTCTTTTGCATAAAACCCAAGTACATATCGAGAATAAAATATAAATATCCAAATTACTAAAAATTGAGTTCTTTTTGTAAAACAAAAGTAGGGATCCAAAATAAAATATAAATTTGGAAATTACAAAAAATTGAGTTCTTTTGCATAAAACCCAAGTACATATCGAGAATAAAATATAAATATCCAAATTACTAAAAATTGAGTTCTTTTTGCAAAACAACAGTAGGAATGCAAAATAAAATATAAATTTTGAAATTACAAAAAATTGAGTTCTTTTGCATAAAACCCAAGTACATATCGAGAATAAAATATAAATATCCAAATTACTAAAAATTGAGTTCTTTTTGTAAAACAAAAGTAGGGATCCAAAATAAAATATAAATTTCGAAGTTACAAAAAATTGAGTTCTTTTGCGTAAAACCCAAGTACATATCGAGAATAAATAATAAATATCCAAATTACTAAAAATTGAGTTCTTTTTGTAAAACAAAACTAGGGATCCAAAATAAAATATAAATTTCGTAATTACAAAAAATTGAGTTCTTTTGCATAAAACCCAAGTACATATAGAGAATAAAATATTAATATCCAAATTACTAAAAATTGAGTTCTTTTTGTAAAAGAAAAGTAGGGATCCAAAATAAAATATTAATTTGGAAATTACAAAAAATTGAGTTCTTTTGCATAAAACCCAAGTACATATCGAGAATAAAATATCAATATCCAAATTACTAAAAATTGAGTTCTTTTTGTAAATGAAAAGTAGGGATCCAAAATAAAATATCAATTTCGAAATTACAAAGAATTGAGTTCTTTTGCATAAAACCCAAGTACATATCGAGAATAAAATATAAATATCCAAATTACTAAAAATTGAGTTCTTTTTGTAAAACAAAAGTAGGGATCCAAAATAAAATATAAATTTCGAAGTTACAAAAATTGAGTTCTTTTGCATAAAACCCAAGTACATATCGAGAATAAAATATAAATATCCAAGTTACTAAAAATAGAGTTCTTTTTGTAAAACAAAAGTAGGGATCCAAAATAAAATATAAATTTCGAAATTACAAAAATTGAGTTCTTTTGCATAAAACCCAAGTACATATCGAGAATAAAATATAAATATCCAAATTACTAAAAATTGAGTTCTTTTGTAAAACAAAAGTAGGGATCCAAAATAAAATATAAATTTCGAAATTACAAAAAATTGAGTTCTTTTGCATAAAACCCAAGTACATATCGAGAATAAAATATAAATATCCAAATTACTAAAAATTGAGTTCTTTTGTAAAACAAAAGTAGGGATCCAAAATAAAATATTAATTTCGAAATTACAAAAAATTGAGTTCTTTTGCATAAAACCCAAGTACATATCGAGAATAAAATATAAATATCCAAATTACTAAAAATTGAGTTCTTTTTGTAAAACAAAAGTAGGGATCCAAAATAAAATATAAATTTGAAATTACAAAAAATTGAGTTCTTTTGCATAAAACCAAAGTACATATCGAGAATAAAATATAAATATCCAAATTACCAAAAATTGAGTTCTTTTTGTAAAACAAAAGTAGGGATCCAAAATAAAATATAAATTTGAAAAGTACATAAAATTGAGTTCTTTTGCATAAAACAAAAGTACGTATCGAGAATAAAATATAAATATCCAAATTAATAAAAATTGAGTTCTTTTTGCAAAAGAACAGTAGGGATCCAAAATAAAATATAAATTTCGAAATTACAAAAAATTGAGTTCTTTTGCATAAAACCCAGGTACATATCGAGAATAAAATATAAATATCCAAATTACTAAAAATTGAATTCTTTTTGTAAAACTAAAGTAGGGATCCAAATTAAAATATAAATTTCGAAATTACAAAAAATTGAGTTCTTTTGCATAAAACCCAAGTACATATCGAGAATAAAATATAAATATCCAAATTACTAAAAATTGAGTTCTTTTTGTAAAACAAAAGTAGGGATCCAAAATAAAATATCAATTTCGAAATTACAAAGAATTGAATTCTTTTGCATAAAACCCAAGTACATATCGAGAATAAAATATTAATATCCAAATTACTAAAAATTGAGTTCTTTTTGTAAAACAAAAGTAGGGATCCAAAATAAAATATTAATTTCGAAATTACAAAAAATTGAGTTCTTTTGCATAAAACCCAAGTACATATCGAGAATAAAATATCAATATCCAAATTACTAAAAATTGAGTTCTTTTTGTAAAACAAAAGTAGGGATCCAAAATAAAATATAAATTTCGAAATTACAAAAAATTGAGTTCTTCTGCATAAAACCCAAGTACATATCGAGAATAAAATATAAATATCCAAATTACTAAAAATTGAGTTCTTTTTGTAAAACAAAAGTAGGGATCCAAAATAAAATATAAATTTCGAAATTACAAAAATTGAGTTCTTTTGCATAAAACCCAAGTACATATCGAGAATAAAATATAAATATCCAAATTACTAAAAATTGAGTTCTTTTGCAAAACAACAAGTAGGGATCCAAAATAAAATATAAATTTCGAAATTACAAAAATTGAGTTCTTTTGCATAAAACCCAAGTACATATCGAGAATAAAATATAAATATCCAAATTACTAAAAATTGAGTTCTTTTTGTAAAACTAAACTAGGGATCCAAATTAAAATATAAATTTCGAAATTACAAAAAATTGAGTTCTTTTGCATAAAACCCAAGTACATATCGAGAATAAAATATAAATATCCAAATTACTAAAAATTGAGTTCTTTTTGTAAAACAAAAGTAGGGATCCAAAATAAAATATAAATTTCGAAATTACAAAAATTGAGTTCTTTGCATAAAACCCAAGTACATATCGAGAATAAAATATAAATATCCAAATTACTAAAAATTGAGTTCTTTTTGTAAAACAAAAGTAGGGATCCAAAATAAAATATCAATTTCAAAATTACAAAGAATTGAGTTCTTTTGCATAAAACCCAAGTACATATCGAGAATAAAATATAAATATCCAAATTACTAAAAATTGAGTTCTTTTTGTAAAACAAAAGTAAGGATCCAAAATAAAATATTAATTTCGAAATTACAAAAAATTGAGTTCTTTTGCATAAAACCCAAGTACATATCGAGAATAAAATATAAATATCCAAATTACTAAAAATTGAATTCTTTTTGTAAAACAAAAGTAGGGATCCAAAATAAAATATCAATTTCGAAATTACAAAGAATTGAATTCTTTTGCATAAAACCCAAGTACATATCGAGAATAAAATATAAATATCTAAATTACTAAAAATTGAGTTCTTTTTGTAAAACAAAAGTAGGGATCCAAAATAAAATATAAATTTGAAATTACAAAAATTGAGTTCTTTGGCATAAAACCCAAGTACATATCGAGAATAAAATATAAATATCCAAATTACTAAAATTGAGTTCTTTTGTAAAACAAAAGTAGGGATCCAAAATAAAATATAAATTTCGAAATTACAAAAAATTGAGTTCTTTTGCATAAAACCCAAGTACATATCGAGAATAAAATATAAATATCCAAATTACTAAAAATTGAGTTCTTTTTGTAAAACAAAAGTAGGGATCCAAAATAAAATATCAATTTCGAAATTACAAAGAATTGAATTCTTTTGCATAAAACCCAAGTACATATCGAGAATAAAATATAAATATCCAAATTACTAAAAATTGAGTTCTTTTTGTAAAACAAAAGTAGGGATCCAAAATAAAATATAAATTTTGAAATTACAAAAAATTGAGTTCATTTGCATAAAACCCAAGTACATATCGAGAATAAAATATAAATATCCAAATTACTAAAAATTGAGTTCTTTTTGTAAAACAAAAGTAGGGATCCAAAATAAAATATAAATTTCGAAGTTACAAAAAATTGACTTCTTTTGCATAAAACCCAAGTACATATCGAGAATAAATAATAAATATCCAAATTACTAAAAATTGAGTTCTTTTTGTAAAACAAAACTAGGGATCCAAAATAAAATATAAATTTCGAAATTACAAAAAATTGAGTTCTTTTGCATAAAACCCAAGTACATATCGAGAATAAAATATAAATATCCAAATTACTAAAAATTGAGTTCTTTTGTAAAACAAAAGTAGGGATCCAAAATAAAATATTAATTTCGAAATTACAAAAATTGAGTTCTTTTGCATAAAACCCAAGTACATATCGAGAATAAAATATAAATATCCAAATTACTAAAAATTGAGTTCTTTTTGTAAAACAAAAGTAGGGATCCAAAATAAAATATAAATTTCGAAATTACAAAAAATTGACTTCTTTTGCATAAAACCCAAGTACATATCGAGAATAAAATATAAATATCCAAATTACTAAAAATTGAGTTCTTTTTGTAAAACAAAAGTAGGGATCCAAAATAAAATATAAAATTGGAAATTACAAAAAATTGAGTTCTTTTGCATAAAACCCAAGTACATATCGAGAATAAAATATAAATATCCAAATTAATAAAAATTGAGTTCTTTTTGCAAAAGAACAAGTAGGGATCCAAAATAAAATATAAATTTCGAAATTACAAAAAATTGAGTTCTTTTGCATAAAACCCAGGTACATATCGAGAATAAAATATAAATATCCAAATTACTAAAAATTGAGTTCTTTTTGTAAAACTAAACTAGGGATCCAAATTAAAATATAAATTTCGAAATTACAAAAAATTGAGTTCTTGTGCATAAAACCCAAGTACATATCGAGAATAAAATATAAATATCCAAATTACTAAAAATTGAGTTCTTTTTGTAAAACAAAAGTAGGGATACAAAATAAAATATCAATTTCGAAATTACAAAGAATTGAATTCTTTTGCATAAAACCCAAGTACATGTCGAGAATAAAATATAAATATCCAAATTACTAAAAATTGAGTTCTTTTTGTAAAACAAAAGTAGGGATCCAAAATAAAATATTAATTTCGAAATTACAAAAAACTGAGTTCTTTTGCATAAAACCCAAGTACATATCGAGAATAAAATATAAATATCCAAATTATTAAAAATTGAGTTCTTTTTGTAAAACAAAAGTAGGGATCCAAAATAAAATATAAATTTCGAAATTACAAAAAATTGAGTTCTTTTGCATAAAACCCAAGTACATATCGAGAATAAAATATAAATATCCAAATTACTAAAAATTGAGTTCTTTTGTAAAACAAAAGTAGGGATCCAAAATAAAATATCAATTTCGAAATTACAAAGAATTGAATTCTTTTGCATAAAACCCAAGTACATATCGAGAATAAAATATAAATATCTAAATTACTAAAAATTGAGTTCTTTTTGTAAAACAAAAGTAAGGATCCAAAATAAAATATTAGTTTCGAAATTACAAAAAATTGAGTTCTTTTGCATAAAACCCAAGTACATATCGAGAATAAAATATAAATATCCAAATTACTAAAAATTGAGTTCTTTTTGTAAAACAAAAGTAGGGATCCAAAATAAAATATCAATTTCGAAATTACAAAGAATTGAATTCTTTTGCATAAAACCCAAGTACATATCGAGAATAAAATATAAATATCCAAATTACTAAAAATTGAGTTCTTTTTGTAAAACAAAAGTAGGGATCCAAAATAAAATATCAATTTCGAAATTACAAAGAATTGAATTCTTTTGCATAAAACCCAAGTACATATCGAGAATAAAATATAAATATCCAAATTACTAAAAATTGAGTTCTTTTTGTAAAACAAAAGTAGGGATCCAAAATAAAATATTAATTTCGAAATTACAAAAAATTGAGTTCTTTTGCATAAAACCCAAGTACATATCGAGAATAAAATATAAATATCCAAATTATTAAAAATTGAGTTCTCTTCGTAAAACAAAAGTAGGGATCCAAAATAAAATATAAATTTCGAAATTACAAAAAATTGAGTTCTTTTGCATAAAACCCAAGTACATATCGAGAATAAAATATAAATATCCAAATTACTAAAAATTGAGTTCTTTTGTAAAACAAAAGTAGGGATCCAAAATAAAATATCAATTTCGAAATTACAAAGAATTGAGTTCTTTTGCATAAAACCCAAGTACATATCGAGAATAAAATATAAATATCCAAATTACTAAAATTGAGTTCTTTTGTAAAACAAAAGTAGGGATCCAAAATAAAATATCAATTTCGAAATTACAAAGAATTGAATTCTTTTGCATAAAACCCAAGTACATATCGAGAATAAAATATAAATATCCAAATTATTAAAAATTGAGTTCTTTTTGTAAAACAAAAGTAGGGATCCAAAATAAAATATAAATTTTGAAATTACAAAAAATTGAGTTCATTGGCATAAAACCCAAGTACATATCGAGAATAAAATATAAATATCCAAATTACTAAAAATTGAGTTCTTTTTGTAAAACAAAAGTAGGGATCCAAAATAAAATATAAATTTCGAAATTACAAAAAATTGAGTTCTTTTGCATAAAACCCAAGTACATATCGAGAATAAAATATAAATATCCAAATTACTAAAAATTGAGTTCTTTTGTAAAACAAAAGTAGGGATCCAAAATAAAATATCAATTTCGAAATTACAAAAAATTGAGTTCTTTTGCATAAAACCCAAGTACATATCGAGAATAAAATATAAATATCTAAATTACTAAAAATTGAGTTCTTTTTGTAAAACAAAAGTAAGGATCCAAAATAAAATATTAATTTCGAAATTACAAAAAATTGAGTTCTTTTGCATAAAACCCAAGTACATATCGAGAATAAAATATAAATATCCAAATTACTAAAAATTGAGTTCTTTTGTAAAACAAAAGTAGGGATCCAAAATAAAATATCAATTTCGAAATTACAAAGAATTGAATTCTTTTGCATAAAACCCAAGTACATATCGAGAATAAAATATAAATATCTAAATTACTAAAAATTGAGTTCTTTTTGTAAAACAAAAGTAGGGATCCAAAATAAAATATAAATTTGGAAATTACAAAAAATTGAGTTCTTTGGCATAAAACCCAAGTACATATCGAGAATAAAATATAAATATCCAAATTACTAAAAATTGAGTTCTTTTTGTAAAACAAAAGTAGGGATCCAAAATAAAATATAAATTTGGAAATTACAAAAAATTGAGTTCTTTTGCATAAAACCCAAGTACATATCGAGAATAAAATATAAATATCCAAATTACTAAAAATTGAGTTCTTTTTGTAAAACAAAAGTAGGGATCCAAAATAAAATATAAATTTGGAAATTACAAAAAATTGAGTTCTTTTGCATAAAACCCAAGTACATATCGAGAATAAAATATAAATATCCAAATTACTAAAAATTGAGTTCTTTTTGTAAAACAAAAGTAGGGATCCAAAATAAAATATAAATTTCGAAATTACAAAGAATTGAGTTCTTTTGCATAAAACCCAAGTACATATCGAGAATAAAATATAAATATCCAAATTACTAAAAATTGAGTTCTTTTTGTAAAACAAAAGTAGGGATCCAAAATAAAATATAAATTTTGAAATTACAAAAATTGAGTTCTTTTGCATAAAACCCAAGTACATATCGAGAATAAAATATAAATATCCAAATTACTAAAAATTGAGTTCTTTTTGTAAAACAAAAGTAGGGATCCAAAATAAAATATAAATTTCGAAATTACAAAGAATTGAGTTCTTTTGCATAAAACCCAAGTACATATCGAGAATAAAATATAAACATCCAAATTACTAAAAATTGAGTTCTTTTTGTAAAACAAAAGTAGGGATCCAAAATAAAATATAAATTTGGAAATTACAAAAAATTGAGTTCTTTTGCATAAAACACAAGTACATATCGAGAATAAAATATAAATATCCAAATTACTAAAAATTGAGTTCTTTTTGTAAATGAAAAGTAGGGATCCAAAATAAAATATCAATTTCGAAATTACAAAGAATTGAATTCTTTTGCATAAAACCCAAGTACATATCGAGAATAAAATATAAATATCCAAATTACTAAAAATTGAGTTCTTTTTGTAAAACAAAAGTAGGGATCCAAAATAAAATATAAATTTCGAAATTACAAAAATTGAGTTCTTTTGCATAAAACCCAAGTACATATCGAGAATAAAATATAAATATCCAAATTACTAAAAATTGAGTTCTTTTTGTAAAACAAAAGTAGGGATCCAAAATAAAATATAAATTTCGAAATTACAAAAAATTGAGTTCTTTTGCATAAAACCCAAGTACATATCGAGAATAAAATATAAATATCCAAATTACTAAAAATTGAGTTCTTTTTGTAAAACAAAAGTAGGGATCCAAAATAAAATATCAATTTCGAAATTACAAAGAATTGAATTCTTTTGCATAAAACCCAAGTACATATCGAGAATAAAATATAAATATCTAAATTACTAAAAATTGAGTTCTTTTTGTAAAACAAAAGTAGGGATCCAAAATAAAATATTAATTTCGAAATTACAAAAAATTGAGTTCTTTTGCATAAAACCCAAGTACATATCGAGAATAAAATATAAATATCCAAATTACTAAAAATTGAGTTCTTTTGTAAAACAAAAGTAGGGATCCAAAATAAAATATAAATTTCGAAATTACAAAAAATTGAGTTCTTTTGCATAAAACCCAAGTACATATCGAGAATAAAATATAAATATCCAAATTACTAAAAATTGAGTTCTTTTTGTAAAACAAAAGTAGGGATCCAAAATAAAATATAAATTTCGAAATTACAAAAATTGAGTTCTTTTGCATAAAGCCCAAGTACATATCGAGAATAAAATATAAATATCCAAATTACTAAAAATTAGGCTCTTTTTGTAAAACTAAACTAGAGATCCAAAATAAAATATAAATTTCGAAATTACAAAAAATTGAGTATCTTTTGCATAAAACCCAAGTACATATCGAGAATAAAATATAAATATCCAAATTACTAAAAATTGAGTTCTTTTGTAAAACAAAAGTAGGGATCCAAAATAAAATATTAATTTCGAAATTACAAAAATTGAGTTCTTTTGCATAAAACCCAAGTACATATCGAGAATAAAATATAAATATCCAAATTACTAAAAATTGAGTTCTTTTTGTAAAACAAAAGTAGGGATCCAAAATAAAATATAAATTTGGAAATTACAAAAAATTGAGTTCTTTTGCATAAAACCCAAGTACATATCGAGAATAAAATATAAATATCCAAATTACTAAAAATTGAGTTCTTTTGTAAAACAAAAGTAGGGATCCAAAATAAAATATAAATTTCGAAGTTACAAAAATTGAGTTCTTTTGCATAAAACCCAAGTACATATCGAGAATAAAATATAAATATCTAAATTACTAAAAATTGAGTTCTTTTTGTAAAACAAAAGTAGGGATCCAAAATAAAATATAAATTTCGAAATTACAAAAATTGAGTTCTTTTGCATAAAACCCAAGTACATATCGAGAATAAAATATAAATATCCAAATTACTAAAAATTGAGTTCTTTTTGTAAAACAAAAGTAGGGATCCAAAATAAAATATAAATTTCGAAATTACAAAAATTGAGTTCTTTTGCATAAAACCCAAGTACATATCGAGAATAAAATATAAATATCCAAATTACTAAAAATTGAGTTCTTTTGCAAAACAACACTAGGGATCCAAAATAAAATATAAATTTTGAAATTACAAAAATTGAGTTCTTTTGCATAAAACCCAAGTACATATCGAGAATAAAATATAAATATCCAAATTACTAAAAATTGAGTTCTTTTTGTAAAACTAAACTAGGGATCCAAATAAAATATAAATTTCCAAATTACAAAAAATTGAGTTGTTTTGCAGAAAACCCAAGTACATACCGAGAATAAGATATAAATATCCAAATTACTAAAAATTGAGTTCTTTTTGTAAAACAAAAGTAGGGATCCAAAATAAAATATCAATTTCGAAATTACAAGGAATTGAATTCTTTGCATAAAACCCAAGTACATATCGAGAATAAAATATAAATATCTAAATTACTAAAAATTGAGTTCTTTTTGTAAAACAAAAGTAGGGATCCAAAATAAAATATCAATTTCGAAATATACAAAGAATTGAATTCTTTTGCATAAAACCCAAGTACATATCGAGAATAAAATATAAATATCCAAATTACTAAAAATTGAGTTCTTTTGCAAAACAACAAGTAGGGATCCAAAATAAAATATAAATTTCGAAATTACAAAAAATTGAGTTCTTTTGCATAAAACCCTGGTACATATCGAAAACAAAATATAAATATCCAAATTACTAAAAATTAAGTTCTTTTTGTAAAACTATAAACTAGTGACCCAAAATAAAATATAAATTTCGAAATTACAAAAAATTGATATCTTTTGCATAAAACCCAAGTACATATCGAGAATAAAATATAAATATCCAAATTACTAAAAATTGAGTTCTTTTTGTAAAACAAAAGTAGGGATCCAAAATAAAATATCAATTTCGAAATATCAGAGAATTGAATTCTTTTGCATAAAACCCAAGTACATATCGAGAATAAAATATAAATATCCAAATTACTAAAAATTGAGTTCTTTTTGTAAAACAAAAGTAGGGATCCAAAATAAAATATAAATTTCGAAATTACAAAAATTGAGTTCTTTTGCATAAAACCCAAGTACATATCGAGAATAAAATATAAATATCCAAATTACTAAAAATTGAGTTCTTTTTGTAAAACAAAAGTAGGGATCCAAAATAAAATATAAATTTCGAAATTACAAAAATTGAGTTCTTTTGCATAAAACCCAAGTACATATCGAGAATAAAATATAAATATCCAAATTACTAAAAATTGAGTTCTTTTGCAAAACAACACTAGGGATCCAAAATAAAATATAAATTTTGAAATTACAAAAATTGAGTTCTTTTGCATAAAACCCAGGTACATATCGAGAATAAAATATAAATATCCAAATTACTAAAAATTGAGTTCTTTTTGTAAAACTAAACTAGGGATCCAAATAAAATATAAATTTCCAAATTACAAAAAATTGAGTTGTTTTGCAGAAAACCCAAGTACATACCGAGAATAAGATATAAATATCCAAATTACTAAAAATTGAGTTCTTTTTGTAAAACAAAAGTAGGGATCCAAAATAAAATATCAATTTCGAAATTACAAGGAATTGAATTCTTTTGCATAAAACCCAAGTACATATCGAGAATAAAATATAAATATCTAAATTACTAAAAATTGAGTTCTTTTTGTAAAACAAAAGTAGGGATCCAAAATAAAATATCAATTTCGAAATATCAAAGAATTGAATTCTTTTGCATAAAACCCAAGTACATATCGAGAATAAAATATAAATATCCAAATTACTAAAAATTGAGTTCTTTTTGCAAAACAACAGTAGGGATCTAAAATAAAATATGAATTTCGAAATTACAAAAAATTGAGTTCTTTTGCATAAAACCCTGGTACATATCGAAAACAAAATATAAATATCCAAATTACTAAAAATTAAGTTCTTTTTGTAAAACTATAAACTAGTGACCCAAAATAAAATATAAATTTCGAAATTACAAAAAATTGATATCTTTTGCATAAAACCCAAGTACATATCGAGAATAAAATATAAATATCCAAATTACTAAAAATTGAGTTCTTTTTGTAAAACAAAAGTAGGGATCCAAAATAAAATATCAATTTCGAAATATCAGAGAATTGAATTCTTTTGCATAAAACCCAAGTACATATCGAGAATAAAATATAAATATCCAAATTACTAAAAATTGAATTCTTTTTGTAAAACAAAAGTAGGGATCCAAAATAAAATATAAATTTCGAAGTTACAAAAAATTGAGTTCTTTTGCATAAAACCCAAGTACATATCGAGAATAAAATATAAATATCCAAATTACTAAAAATTGAGTTCTTTTTGTAAAACAAAAGTAGGGATCCAAAATAAAATATCAATTTCGAAATTACAAAGAATTGAATTCTTTTGCATAAAACCCAAGTACATATCGAGAATAAAATATAAATATCCAAATTACTAAAAATTAAGTTCTTTTTGTAAAACTATAAACTAGGGATCCAAAATAAAAGATAAATTTCGAAATTACAAAAAATTGATATCTTTTGCATAAAACCCAAGTACATATCGAGAATAAAATATAAATATCCAAATTACTAAAAATTGAGTACTTTTTGTAAACCAAAAGTAGGGATCCAAAATAAAATATCAATTTCGAAATATCAAAGAATTGAATTCTTTTGCATAAAACCCAAGTACATATCGAGAATAAAATATAAATATCCAAATTACTAAAAATTGGGTTCTTTTTGTAAAACAAAAGTAGGGATCCAAAATAAAATATAAATTTCGAAGTTACAAAAAATTGAGTTCTTTTGCATAAAACCCAAGTACATATCGAGAATAAAATATAAATATCCAAATTACTAAAAATTTAGTTCATTTTGTAAAACAAAAGTAGGGGGATCCAAAATAAAATATAAATTTGGAAATTACAAAAAATTGAGTTCTTTTGCATAAAACCCAAGTACATATCGAGAATAAAATATAAATATCCAAATTACTAAAAATTGAGTTCTTTTTGTAAAAGAAAAGTAAGGGATCCAAAATAAGATATAAATTTCGAAGTTACAAAAAATTGAATTCTTTTGCATAAAACCCATGTACATATCGAGAATAAAATATAAATATCTAAATTACTAAAAATTGAGTTCTTTTTGTAAAACAAAAGTAGGGATCCAAAATAAGATATAAATTTCGAAATTACAAAAAATTGAGTTTTTTTTGCATAAAACCCAAGTACATATCGAGAATAAAATATAAATATCCAAATTACTAAAAATTGAGTTCATTTTGTAAAACAAAAGTAGGGGGATCCAAAATAAAATATAAATTTGGAAATTACAAAAAATTGAGTTCTTTTGCATAAAACCCAAGTACATATCGAGAATAAAATATAAATATCCAAATTACTAAAAATTGAGTTCTTTTTGTAAAAGAAAAGTAAGGGATCCAAAATAAGATATAAATTTCGAAGTTACAAAAAATTGAGTTCTTTTGCATAAAACCCATGTACATATCGAGAATAAAATATAAATATCTAAATTACTAAAAATTGGCTTCTTTTTGTAAAACAAAAGTAGGGATCCAAAATAAAATATTAATTTTGAAATTACAAAAAATTGAGTTTTTTTGCATTGAACCCAAGTACATATCGAGAATAAAATATAAATATCCAAATTACTAAAAATTGAGTTCATTTTGTAAAACAAAAGTAGGGGGATCCAAAATAAAATATAAATTTGGAAATTACAAAAAATTGAGTTCTTTTGCATAAAACCCAAGTACATATCGAGAATAAAATATAAATATCCAAATTACTAAAAATTGAGTTCTTTTTGCAAAACAAAAGTACGGATCCAAAATAAAATATAAATTTTGAAATTACAAAAATTTGAGTTCTTTTGCATAAAACCCAGTTACATATCGAGAATAAAATATAAATATCCAAATTACTAAAAATTGAGTTCTTTTTGTAAAACCAAAGTAGGGATCCAAAATAAAATATAAATTTGGAAATTACAAAAAATTGAGTTCTTTCGCATAAAACCCAAGTACATATCGAGAATAAAATATAAATATCCAAATTACTAAAAATTGAGTTCTTTTTGTAAAACAAAAGTAGGGGGATCCAAAATAAAATATAAATTTGGAAATTACAAAAAATTGAGTTCTTTTGCATAAAACCCAAGTACATATCGAGAATAAAATATAAATATCCAAATTACTAAAAATTGAGTTCTTTTTGTAAAACAAAAGTAAGGGATCCAAAATAAAATATAAATTTCGAAGTTACAAAAAATTGAGTTCTTTTGCATAAAACCCAAGTACATATCGAGAATAAAATATAAATATCTAAATTACTAAAAATTGAGTTCTTTTTGTAAAACAAAAGTAGGGATCCAAAATAAAATATAAATTTCGAAATTACAAAAAATTGAGTTCTTTTGCATAAAACCCAAGTACATATCGAGAATAAAATATAAATATCCAAATTACTAAAAATTGAGTTCTTTTTGTAAAACAAAAGTAGGGATCCAAAATAAAATATAAATTTCGAAATTACAAAAAATTGAGTTCTTTTGCATAAAACTCAAGTACATATCGAGAATAAAATATAAATATCCAAATTACTAAAAATTGAGTTCTTTTTGTAAAACTAAAGTAGTGATCCAAAATAAAATATTATTTTCGAAATTACAAAAAATTGAGTTCTTTTGCATAAAACCCAAGTACATATCGAGAATAAAATATAAATATCCAAATTACTAAAAATTGAGTTCTTTTTGTAAAACAAAAGTAGGGGGATCCAAAATAAAATATAAATTTGGAAATTACAAAAAATTGAGTTCTTTTGCATAAAACCCAAGTACATATCGAGAATAAAATATAAATATCCAAATTACTAAAAATTGAGTTCTTTTTGTAAAACAAAAGTAAGGGATCCAAAATAAAATATAAATTTCGAAGTTACAAAAAATTGAGTTCTTTTGCATAAAACCCAAGTACATATCGAGAATAAAATATAAATATCTAAATTACTAAAAATTGAGTTCTTTTTGTAAAACAAAAGTAGGGATCCAAAATAAAATATTAATTTCGAAATTACAAAAAATTGAGTTCTTTTGCATAAAACCCAAGTACATATCGAGAATAAAATATAAATATCCAAATTACTAAAAATTGAGTTCTTTTTGTAAAACAAAAGTAAGGGATCCAAAATAAAATATAAATTTCGAAGTTACAAAAAATTGAGTTCTTTTGCATAAAACCCAAGTACATATCGAGAATAAAATATAAATATCTAAATTACTAAAAATTGAGTTCTTTTTGTAAAACAAAAGTAGGGATCCAAAATAAAATATTAATTTCGAAATTACAAAAAATTGAGTTCTTTTGCATAAAACCCAAGTACATATCGAGAATAAAATATAAATATCCAAATTACTAAAAATTGAGTTATTTTTGCAAAACAAAAGTAGGGATCCAAAATAAAATATAAATTTTGAAATTACAAAAATTTGAGTTCTTTTGCATAAAACCCAAGTACATATCGAGAATAAAATATAAATATCCAAATTACTAAAAATTGAGTTCTTTTTGTAAAACTAAACTAGGGATCCAAAATAAAATATAAATTTCGAAATTACAAAAAATTGAGTTCTTTTGCATAAAACCCAAGTACATATCGAGAATAAAATATAAATATCCAAATTACTAAAAATTGAGTTCTTTTGTAAAACAAAAGTAGGGATCCAAAATAAAATATCAATTTCGAAATTACAAAGAATTGAATTCTTTTGCATAAAACCCAAGTACATATCGAGAATAAAATATAAATATCCAAATTACTAAAAATTGAGTTCTTTTTGTAAAACAAAAGTAGGGATCCAAAATAAAATATAAATTTCGAAATTACAAAAATTGAGTTCTTTTGCATAAAACCCAAGTACATATCGAGAATAAAATATAAATATCCAAATTACTAAAAATTGAGTTCTTTTGTAAAACAAAAGTAGGGGATCCAAAATAAAATATAAATTTGGAAATTACAAAAATTGAGTTCTTTTGCATAAAACCCAAGTACATATCGAGAATAAAATATAAATATCCAAATTACTAAAAATTGAGTTCTTTTTGTAAAACAAAAGTAGGGATCCAAAATAAAATATTAATTTCGAAATTACAAAAATTGAGTTCTTTTGCATAAAACCCAAGTACATATCGAGAATAAAATATAAATATCCAAATTACTAAATATTGAGTTCTTTTTGTAAAACAAAAGTAGGGATCCAAAATAAAATATAAATTTCGAAGTTACAAAAATTGAGTTCTTTTGCATAAAACCCAAGTACATATCGAGAATAAAATATAAATATCTAAATTACTAAAAATTGAGTTCTTTTGTAAAACAAAAGTAGGGATCCAAAATAAAATATTAATTTCGAAATTACAAAAAATTGAGTTCTTTTGCATAAAACCCAAGTACATATCGAGAATAAAATATAAATATCCAAATTACTAAAAATTGAGTTATTTTTGCAAAACAAAAGTAGGGATCCAAAATAAAATATAAATTTTGAAATTACAAAAATTTGAGTTCTTTTGCATAAAACCCAAGTACATATCGAGAATAAAATATAAATATCCAAATTACTAAAAATTGAGTTCTTTTGTAAAACTAAACTAGGGATCCAAAATAAAATATAAATTTCGAAATTACAAAAAATTGAGTTCTTTTGCATAAAACCCAAGTACATATCGAGAATAAGATATAAATATCCAAATTACTAAAAATTGAGTTCTTTTTGTAAAACAAAAGTAGGGATCCAAAATAAAATATCAATTTCGAAATTACAAGGAATTGAATTCTTTTGCATAAAACCCAAGTACATATCAAGAATAAAATATAAATATCCAAATTACTAAAAATTGAGTTCTTTTTGTAAAACAAAAGTAGGGATCCAAAATAAAATATAAATTTCGAAATTACAAAAAATTGAGTTCTTTTGCATAAAACCCAAGTACATATCGAGAATAAAATATAAATATCCAAATTACTAAAAATTGAGTTCTTTTGTAAAACAAAAGTAGGGATCCAAAATAAAATATAAATTTCGAAATTACAAAAAATTGAGTTCTTTTGCATAAAACCCAAGTACATATCGAGAATAAAATATAAATATCCAAATTACTAAAAATTGAGTTCTTTTTGTAAAACAAAAGTAGGGATCCAAAATAAAATATATATTTCGAAATTACAAAACATTGAGTTCTTTTGCATAAAACCCAAGTACATATCGAGAATAAAATATAAATATCCAAATTACTAAAAATTGAGTTCTTTTTGTAAAACAAAAGTAGGGATCCAAAATAAAATATAAATTTCGAAATTACAAAAATTGAGTTCTTTTGCATAAAACCCAAGTACATATCGAGAATAAAATATAAATATCCAAATTACTAAAAATTGAGTTCTTTTGTAAAACAAAAGTAGGGATCCAAAATAAAATATAAATTTCGAAATTACAAAAATTGAGTTCTTTTGCATAAAACCCAAGTACATATCGAGAATAAAATATAAATATCTAAATTACTAAAAATTGAGTTCTTTTGTAAAACAAAAGTAGGGATCCAAAATAAAATATTAATTTCGAAATTACAAAAATTGAGTTCTTTTGCATAAAACCCAAGTACATATCGAGAATAAAATATAAATATCCAAATTACTAAAAATTGAGTTCTTTTGTAAAACAAAAGTAGGGATCCAAAATAAAATATAAATTTCGAAATTACAAAAATTGAGTTCTTTTGCATAAAACCCAAGTACATATCGAGAATAAAATATAAATATCCAAATTACTAAAAATTGAGTTCTTTTTGTAAAACAAAAGTAGGGATCCAAAATAAAATATTAATTTCGAAATTACAAAAATTGAGTTCTTTTGCATAAAACCCAAGTACATATCGAGAATAAAATATAAATATCCAAATTACTAAAAATTGAGTTCTTTTGTAAAACAAAAGTAGGGATCCAAAATAAAATATAAATTTCGAAATTACAAAAATTGAGTTCTTTTGCATAAAACCCAAGTACATATCGAGAATAAAATATAAATATCCAAATTACTAAAAATTGAGTTCTTTTGTAAAACAAAAGTAGGGATCCAAAATAAAATATTAATTTCGAAATTACAAAAAATTGAGTTCTTTTGCATAAAACCCAAGTACATATCGAGAATAAAATATAAATATCCAAATTACTAAAAATTGAGTTCTTTTTGTAAAACAAAAGTAGGGATCCAAAATAAAATATAAATTTCGAAGTTACAAAAAATTGAGTTCTTTTGCATAAAACCCAAGTACTTATCGAGAATAAAATATAAATATCCAAATTACTAAAAATTGAGTTCTTTTTGTAAAACAAAAGTAGGGATCCAAAATAAAATATTAATTTCGAAATTACAAAAAATTGAGTTCTTTTGCATAAAACCCAAGTACATATCGAGAATAAAATATAAATATCCAAATTACTAAAAATTGAGTTCTTTTTGTAAAACAAAAGTAGGGATCCAAAATAAAATATCAGTTTCGAAATTAAAAAAACTGAGTTCTTTTGCATAAAACCCAAGTACATATCGAGAATAAAATATAAATATCCAAATTACTAAAAATTGAGTTCTTTTTGTATAACAAAAGTAGGGATCCAAAATAAAATATAAATTTCGAAATTACAAAAAATTGAGTTCTTTTGCATAAAACCCAAGTACATATCGAGAATAAAATATAAATATCCAAATTACTAAAAATTGAGTTCTTTTGTAAAACAAAAGTAGGGATCCAAAATAAAATATAAATTTCGAAGTTACAAAAATTGAGTTCTTTTGCATAAAACCCAAGTACATATCGAGAATAAAATATAAATATCCAAATTACTAAAAATTGAGTTCTTTTTGTAAAACAAAAGTAGCGATCCAAAATAAAATATCAATTTCGAAATTACAAAAAATTGAGTTCTTTTGCATAAAACCCAAGTACATATCGAGAATAAAATATAAATATCCAAATTACTAAAAATTGAGTTCTTTTGTAAAACAAAAGTAGGGATCCAAAATAAAATATAAATTTCGAAATTACAAAAATTGAGTTCTTTTGCATAAAACCCAAGTACATATCGAGAATAAAATATAAATATCCAAATTACTAAAAATTGAGTTCTTTTGTAAAACAAAAGTAGGGATCCAAAATAAAATATTAATTTCGAAATTACAAAAATTGAGTTCTTTTGCATAAAACCCAAGTACATATCGAGAACAAAATATAAATATCCAAATTACTAAAAATTGAGTTCTTTTTGTAAAACAAAAGTAGGGATCCAAAATAAAATATAAATTTCGAAGTTACAAAAAATTGAGTTCTTTTGCATAAAACCCAAGTACATATCGAGAATAAAATATAAATATCTAAATTACTAAAAATTTAGTTCTTTTTGTAAAACAAAAGTAGGGATCCAAAATAAAATATTAATTTCGAAATTACAAAAATTGAGTTCTTTTGCATAAAACCCAAGTACATATCGAGAATAAAATATAAATATCCAAATTACTAAAAATTGAGTTATTTTTGCAAAACAAAAGTAGGGATCCAAAATAAAATATAAATTTTGAAATTACAAAAATTTGAGTTCTTTTGCATAAAACCCAAGTACATATCGAGAATAAAATATAAATATCCAAATTACTAAA
Organism: Lablab purpureus; assembly: GCA_030347555.1. NCBI lineage: Eukaryota > Viridiplantae > Streptophyta > Magnoliopsida > Fabales > Fabaceae > Lablab > Lablab purpureus. The sequence continues at coordinate 13,471,475 of CM059257.1, read as the reverse complement.
AATTGAGTTCTTTTGTAAAACTAAACTAGGGATCCAAAATAAAATATAAATTTCGAAATTACAAAAAATTGAGTTCTTTTGCATAAAACACAAGTACATATCGAGAATAAGATATAAATATCCAAATTACTAAAAATTGAGTTCTTTTGTAAAACAAAAGTAGGGATCCAAAATAAAATATCAATTTCGAAATTACAAGGAATTGAATTCTTTTGCATAAAACCCAAGTACATATCGAGAATAAAATATAAATATCCAAATTACTAAAAATTGAGTTCTTTTTGTAAAACAAAAGTAGCGATCCAAAATAAAATATTATTTTCGAAATTACAAAAAATTGAGTTCTTTTGCATAAAACCCAAGTACATATCGAGAATAAAATATAAATATCCAAATTACTAAAAATTGAGTTCTTTTTGTAAAAGAAAAGTAGGGGGATCCAAAATAAAATATAAATTTGGAAATTACAAAAAATTGAGTTCTTTTGCATAAAACCCAAGTACATATCGAGAATAAAATATAAATATCCAAATTACTAAAAATTGAGTTCTTTTTGTAAAACAAAAGTAGGGATCCAAAATAAAATATTAATTTCGAAATTACAAAAAATTGAGTTCTTTTGCATAAAACCCAAGTACATATCGAGAACAAAATATAAATATCCAAATTACTAAAAATTGAGTTCTTTTTGTAACACAAAAGTAGGGATCCAAAATAAAATATAAATTTCGAAGTTACAAAAAAATGAGTTCTTTTGCATAAAACCCAAGTACATATCGAGAATAAAATATAAATATCTAAATTACTAAAAATTTAGTTCTTTTTGTAAAACAAAAGTAGGGATCCAAAATAAAATATTAATTTCGAAATTACAAAAAATTGAGTTCTTTTGCATAAAACCCAAGTACATATCGAGAATAAAATATAAATATCCAAATTACTAAAAATTGAGTTATTTTTGCAAAACAAAAGTAGGGATCCAAAATAAAATATAAATTTTGAAATTACAAAAATTTGAGTTCTTTTGCATAAAACCCAGGTACATATCGAGAATAAAATATAAATATCCAAATTACTAAAAATTGAGTTCTTTTTGTAAAACTAAACTAGGGATCCAAATAAAATATAAATTTCGAAATTACAAAAAATTGAGTTCTTTTGCAGAAAACCCAAGTACATATCGAGAATAAGATATAAATATCCAAATTACTAAAAATTGAGTTTTTTTTGTAAAACAAAAGTAGGGACCCAAAATAAAATATAAATTTCGAAGTTACAAAAAATTGAGTTCTTTTGCATAAAACCCAAGTACATATCGAGAATAAAATATAAATATCCAAATTACTAAAAATTGAGTTCTTTTTGTAAAACAAAAGTAGGGATCCAAAATAAAATATTAATTTCGAAATTACAAAAAATTGAGTTCTTTTGCATAAAACCCAAGTACATATCGAGAACAAAATATAAATATCCAAATTACTAAAAATTGAGTTCTTTTTGTAAAACAAAAGTAAGGGATCCAAAATAAAATATAAATTTCGAAGTTACAAAAAAATGAGTTCTTTTGCATAAAACCCAAGTACATATCGAGAATAAAATATAAATATCTAAATTACTAAAAATTTAGTTCTTTTTGTAAAACAAAAGTAGGGATCCAAAATAAAATATTAATTTCGAAATTACAAAAAATTGAGTTCTTTTGCATAAAACCCAAGTACATATCGAGAATAAAATATAAATATCCAAATTACTAAAAATTGAGTTATTTTTGCAAAACAAAAGTAGGGATCCAAAATAAAATATAAATTTTGAAATTACAAAAATTTGAGTTCTTTTGCATAAAACCCAGGTACATATCGAGAATAAAATATAAATATCCAAATTACTAAAAATTGAGTTCTTTTTGTAAAACTAAACTAGGGATCCAAATAAAATATAAATTTCGAAATTACAAAAAATTGAGTTCTTTGCATAAAACCCAAGTACATATCGAGAATAAAATATAAATATCCAAATTACTAAAAATTGAGTTCTTTTGTAAAACAAAAGTAGGGATCCAAAATAAAATATAAATTTCGAAATTACAAAAAATTGAGTTCTTTTGAATAAAACCCAAGTACATATCGAGAATAAAATATAAATATCCGAATTACTAAAAATTGAGTTCTTTTTGTAAAACAAAAGTAGCGATCCAAAATAAAATATTATTTTCGAAATTACAAAAAATTGAGTTCTTTTGCATAAAACCCAAGTACATATCGAGAATAAAATATAAATATCCAAATTACTAAAAATTGAGTTCTTTTTGTAAAAGAAAAGTAGGGGGATCCAAAATAAAATATAAATTTGGAAATTACAAAAAATTGAGTTCTTTTGCATAAAACAAAAGTACATATCGAGAATAAAATATAAATATCCAAATTACTAAAAATGAGTTCTTTTTGTAAAACAAAAGTAGGGATCCAAAATAAAATATTAATTTCGAAATTACAAAAAATTGAGTTCTTTTGCATAAAACCCAAGTACATATCGAGAACAAAATATAAATATCCAAATTACTAAAAATTGAGTTCTTTTTGTAAAACAAAAGTAAGGGATCCAAAATAAAATATAAATTTCGAAGTTACAAAAAATTGAGTTCTTTTGCATAAAACCCAAGTACATATCGAGAATAAAATATAAATATCCAAATTACTAAAAATTGAGTTCTTTTTGTAAAACAAAAGTAGGGATCCAAAATAAAATATCAATTTCGAAATTACAAAAAATTGAGTTCTTTTGCATAAAACCCAAGTACATATCGAGAATAAAATATAAATATCGAAATTACTAAAAATTGAGTTCTTTTTGTAAAACAAAGGTAGGGATCCAAAATAAAATATAAATTTGGAAATTACAAAAAATTGAGTTCTTTTGCATAAAACCCAAGTACATATCGAGAATAAAATATAAATATCCAAATTACTAAAAATTGAGTTCTTTTTGCAAAATAAAAGTAGGGATCCAAAATAAAATATAAATTTTGAAATTACAAAAATTTGAGTTCTTTTGCATAAAACCCAGGTACATATCGAGAATAAAATATAAATATCCAAATTACTAAAAATTCAGTTCTTTTTGTAAAACTAAACTAGGGATCCAAATAAAATATAAATTTCGAAATTACAAAAAATTGAGTTCTTTTGCAGAAAACCCAAGTACATATCGAGAATAAGATATAAATATCCAAATTACTAAAAATTGAGTTCTTTTTGTAAAACAAAAGTAGGGATCCAAAATAAAATATCAATTTCGAAATTACAAGGAATTGAATTCTTTTGCATAAAACCCAAGTACATATCAAGAATAAAATATAAATATCCAAATTACTAAAAATTGAGTTCTTTTTGTAAAACAAAAGTAGGGATCCAAAATAAAATATTAATTTCGAAATTACAAAAAATTGAGTTCTTTTGCATAAAACCCAAGTACATATCGAGAATAAAATATAAATATCCAAATTACTAAAAATTGAGTTCTTTTTGTAAAAGAAAAGTAGGGGGATCCAAAATAAAATATAAATTTGGAAATTACAAAAAATTGAGTTCTTTTGCATAAAACCCAAGTACATATCGAGAATAAAATATAAATATCCAAATTACTAAAAATTGAGTTCTTTTTGTAAAACAAAAGTAGGGATCCAAAATAAAATATTAATTTCGAAATTACAAAAAATTGAGTTCTTTTGCATAAAACCCAAGTACATATCGAGAATAAAATATAAATATCCAAATTTCTAAAAATTGAGTTCTTTTTGTAAAACAAAAGTAAGGGATCCAAAATAAAATATAAATTTCGTAGTTACAAAAAATTGAGTTCTTTTGCATAAAACCCAAGTACATATCGAGAATAAAATATAAATATCCAAATTACTAAAAATTGAGTTCTTTTTGTAAAACAAAAGTAGGGATCCAAAATAAAATATTAATTTCGAAATTACAAAAAATTGTGTTCTTTTGCATAAAACCCAAGTACATATCAAGAACAAAATATAAATATCCAAATTACTAAAAATTGAGTTCTTTTTGTAAAACAAAAGTAAGGGATCCAAAATAAAATATAAATTTCGAAGTTACAAAAAAATGAGTTCTTTTGCATAAAACCCAAGTACATATCGAGAATAAAATATAAATATCTAAATTACTAAACATTGAGTTCTTTTTGTAAAACAAAAGTAGGGATCCAAAATAAAATATAAATTTCGAAATTACAAAAAATTGAGTTCTTTTGCATAAAACCCAAGTACATATCGAGAATAAAATATAAATATCGAAATTACTAAAAATTGAGTTCTTTTTGTAAAACAAAGGTAGGGATCCAAAATAAAATATAAATTTGGAAATTACAAAAAATTGAGTTCTTTTGCATAAAACCCAAGTACATATCGAGAATAAAATATAAATATCCAAATTACTAAAAATTGAGTTCTTTTTGTAAAACTAAACTAGGGATCCAAATAAAATATAAATTTCGAAATTACAAAAAATTGAGTTCTTTTGCAGAAAACCCAAGTACATATCGAGAATAAGATATAAATATCCAAATTACTAAAAATTGAGTTCTTTTTGTAAAACAAAAGTAGGGATCCAAAATAAAATATCAATTTCGAAATTACAAGGAATTGAATTCTTTTGCATAAAACCCAAGTACATATCGAGAATAAAATATTAATTCCGAAATTACAAAAAATTGAGTTGTTTTGCATAAAACCCAAGTACATATCGAGAATAAAATATAAATATCCAAATTACTAAAAATTGAGTTCTTTCTGTAAAACAAAAGTAGGGATCCAAAATAAAATATAAATTTCGAAATTACAAAAAATTGAGTTCTTTTGCAAAAAACCCAAGTACATATCGAGAATAAAATTTAAATATCCAAATTACTAAAAATTGAGTTTTTTTTGTAAAACAAAAGTAGGGACCCAAAATAAAATATAAATTTCGAAGTTACAAAAAATTGAGTTCTTTTGCATAAAACCCAAGTACATATCGAGAATAAAATATAAATATCCAAATTACTAAAAATTGAGTTCTTTCTGTAAAACAAAAGTAGGGATCCAAAATAAAATATAAATTTCGAAATTACAAAAAATTGAGTTCTTTTGCATAAAACCCAAGTACATATCGAGAACAAAATATAAATATCCAAATTACTAAAAATTGAGTTCTTTTTGTAAAACAAAAGTAAGGGATCCAAAACAAAATATAAATTTCGAAGTTACAAAAAAATGAGTTCTTTTGCATAAAACCCAAGTACATATCGAGAATAAAATATAAATATCTAAATTACTAAAAATTGAGTTCTTTTTGTAAAACAAAAGTAGGGATCCAAAATAAAATATTAATTTCGAAATTACAAAAAATTGAGTTCTTTTGCATAAAACCCAAGTACATATCGAGAATAAAATATAAATATCGAAATTACTAAAAATTGAGTTCTTTTTGTAAAACAAAGGTAGGGATCCAAAATAAAATATAAATTTGGAAATTACAAAAAATTGAGTTCTTTTGCATAAAACCCAAGTACATAGCGAGAATAAAATATAAATATCCAAATTACTAAAAATTGAGTTCTTTTTGCAAAACAAAAGTAGGGATCCAAAATAAAATATAAATTTTGAAATTACAAAAATTTGAGTTCTTTTGCATAAAACCCAGGTACATATCGAGAATAAAATATAAATATCCAAATTACTAAAAATTCAGTTCTTTTTGTAAAACTAAACTAGGGATCCAAATAAAATATAAATTTCGAAATTACAAAAAATTGAGTTCTTTTGCAGAAAACCCAAGTACATATCGAGAATAAGATATAAATATCCAAATTACTAAAAATTGAGTTCTTTTTGTAAAACAAAAGTAGGGATCCAAAATAAAATACCAATTTCGAAATTACAAGGAATTGAATTCTTTTGCATAAAACCCAAGTGCATATCGAGAATAAAATATTAATTTCGAAATTACAAAAAATGGAGTTGTTTTGCATAAAACCCAAGTACATATCGAGAATAAAATATAAATATCCAAATTACTAAAAATTGAGTTCTTTTTGTAAAACAAAAGTAGGGATCCAAAATAAAATATAAATTTCGAAATTACAAAAAATTGAGTTCTTTTGCAGAAAACCCATGTACATATCGAGAATAAAATATAAATATCCAAATTACTAAAAATTGAGTTTTTTTTATAAAACAAATGTAGGGACCCAAAATAAAATATAAATTTCGAAGTAAAAAAAAATTGAGTTCTTTTGCATAAAACACAAGTACATATCGAGAATAAAATATAAATATCCAAATTACTAAAAATTGAGTTCTTTTTGTAAAACAAAAGTAGGGATCCAAAATAAAATATAAATTTCGAAATTACAAAAAATTGAGTTCTTTTGCAAAAAACCCAAGTACATATCGAGAATAAAATTTAAATATCCAAATTACTAAAAATTGAGTTTTTTTTGTAAAACAAAAGTAGGGACCCAAAATAAAATATAAATTTCGAAGTTACAAAAAATTGAGTTCTTTTGCATAAAACCCAAGTACATATCGAGAATAAAATATAAATATCCAAATTACTAAAAATTGAGTTCTTTTTGTAAAACAAAAGTAAGGGATCCAAAATAAAATATAAATTTCGAAGTTACAAAAAATTGAGTTCTTTTGCATAAAACCCAAGTACATATCGAGAATAAAATATAAATATCTAAATTACTAAAAATTGAGTTCTTTTTGTAAAACAAAAGTAGGGATCCAAAATAAAATATTAATTTCGAAATTACAAAAAATTGTGTTCTTTTGCATAAAACCCAAGTACATATCGAGAACAATATATAAATATCCAAATTACTAAAAATTGAGTTCTTTTTGTAAAACAAAAGTAAGGGATCCAAAATAAAATATAAATTTCGAAGTTACAAAAAAATGAGTTCTTTTGCATAAAACCCAGGTACATATCGAGAATAAAATATAAATATCCAAATTACTAAAAATTCAGTTCTTTTTGTAAAACTAAACTAGGGATCCAAATAAAATATAAATTTCGAAATTACAAAAAATTGAGTTCTTTTGCGTAAAACCCAAGTACATATCGAGAATAAGATATAAATATCCAAATTACTAAAAATTGAGTTCTTTTTGTAAAACAAAAGTAGGGATCCAAAATAAAATATCAATTTCGAAATTACAAGGAATTGAATTCTTTTGCATAAAACCCAAGTACATATCGAGAATAAAATATTAATTCCGAAATTACAAAAAATTGAGTTGTTTTGCATAAAACCCAAGTACATATCGAGAATAAAATATAAATATCCAAATTACTAAAAATTGAGTTCTTTTCGTAAAACAAAAGTAGGGATCCAAAATAAAATATAAATTTCGAAATTACAAAAAATTGAGTTCTTTTGCATAAAACCCAAGTACATATCGAGAATAAAATATAAATATCTAAATTACTCAAAATTGAGTTCTCTTTGTAAAACAAAAGTAGGGATCCAAAATAAAATATCAATTTCGAAATTACAAGGAATTGAATTCTTTTGCATAAAACCCAAGTACATATCGAGAATAAAATATAAATATCTAAATTACTCAAAATTGAGTTCTCTTTGTAAAACAAAAGTAGGGATCCAAAATAAAATATTAATTTCGAAATTACAAAAAATTGAGTTCTTTTGCATAAAACCCAAGTACATATCGAGAATAAAATATAAATATCCAAATTACTAAAAATTGAGTTCTTTTTCTAAAACAAAAGTAGGGATCCAAAATAAAATATAAATTTCGAAATTACAAAAAATTGAGCTCTTTTGCATAAAACCCAAGTACATATCGAGAATAAAATATAAATATCCAAATTACTAAAAATTGAGTACTTTTTGCAAAACAACAGTAGGAATCCAAAATAAAATATAAATTTCGAAATTACAAAAAATTGAGTTCTTTTGCATAAAACCCAGGTACATATCGAGAATAAAATATAAATATCCAAATTACTAAAAATTAAGTTCTTTTTGTAAAACTAAACTAGGGATCCAAAATAAAATATAAATTTTGAAATTACAAAAAATTGAGTTCTTTTGTATAAAACCCAAGTACATATCGAGAATAAAATATAAATATCCAAATTACTAAAAATTGAATTCTCTTTGTAAAACAAAAGTAGGAATCCAAAATAAAATATCAATTTCGAAATTACAAAGAATTGAATTCGTTTGCATAAAACCCAAGTACATATCGAGAATAAAATATAAATATCTAAATTACTAAAAATTGAGTTCTTTTTGTAAAACAAAAGTAGGGATCCAAAATAAAATATAAATTTCGAAATTACAAAAAATTGAGTTCTTTTGCATAAAACCCAAGCACATATCGAGAATAAAATATAAATATCCAAATTACTAAAAATTGAGTTCTTTTTGTAAAACAAAAGTAGGGATCCAAAATAAAATATAAATTTCGAAATTACAAAAAATTGAGTTCTTTTGCATAAAACCCAAGTACATATCGAGAATAAAATATAAATATCTAAATTACTAAAAATTGAGTTCTTTTTGTAAAACAAAAGTAGGGATCCAAAATAAAATATAAATTTTGAAATTACAAAAAATTGAGTTCTTTTGCATAAAACCCAAGTACATATCGAGAATAAAATATAAATATCCGAATTACTAAAAATTAAGTTCTTTTTCTAAAACTAAACTAGGGATCCAAAATAAAATATCAATTTCGAAATGACAAGGAATTAAATTCTTTTGCATAAAACCCAAGTACATATCGAGAATAAAATATAAATATCTAAATTACAAAAAATTGAGTTCTTTTTGTAAAACAAAAGTAGGGATCCAAAATAAAATATAAATTTGGAAATTACAAAAACTTGAGTTCTTTTGCACAAAACCCAAGTGCATATCGAGAATAAAATATACATATCCAAATTACTAAAAATTGAGTTCTTTTTGTAAAACAAAACTAGGGATCCAAAATAAAATGTAAATTTCGAAGTTACAAAAAATGAGTTCTTTTGCATAAAACCCAAGTACATATCGAGAATAAAATATAAATATCCAAATTACTAAAAATTGAGTTCTTTTTCTAAAATAAAAGTAGGGATCCAAAATAAAATATAAATTTCGACATTACAAAAAATTGAGCTCTTTTGCATAAAACCCAAGTACATATCGAGAATAAAATATAAATATCCAAATTACTGAAAATTGAGTTCTTTTTGCAAAACAACAGTAGGAATTCAAAATAAAATATAAATTTCGAAATTACAAAAAATTGAGTTCTTTTGCATAAAACCCACGTACATATCGAGAATAAAATATAAATATCCAAATTACTAAAAATTAAGTTCTTTTTGTAAAACTAAACTAGGGATCCAAAATAAAATATAAATTTTGAAATTACAAAAAATTGAGTTCTTTTGCATAAAACCCAAGTACATATCGAGAATAAAATATAAATATCCAAATTACTAAAAATTGAATTCTTTTTGTAAAACAAAAGTAGGGATCCAAAATCAAATATCAATTTCGAAATTACAAAGAATTGAATTCTTTTGCCTAAAACCCAAGTACATATCGAGAATAAAATATAAATATCTAAATTACTAAAAATTGAGTTCTTTTTGTAAAACAAAAGTAGGGATCCAAAATAAAATATGAATTTCGAAATTACAAAAAATTGAGTTCTTTTGCATAAAACCCAAGTACATATCGAGAATAAAATATAAATATCGAAATTACTAAAAATTGAGTTCTTTTTGTAAAACAAAAGTAGGGAATCAAAATAAAATATAAATTTGGAAATTACAAAAAATTGAGTTCTTTTGCATAAAACCCAAGTACATATCGAGAATAAAATATAAATATCCAAATCACTAAAAATTGAGTTCTTTTTGCAAAACAAAAGTACGGATCCAAAATAAAATATAAATTTTGAAATTACAAAAAATTGAGTTCTTTTGCATAAAACCCAGGTACATATCGAGAATAAAATATAAATATCTAAATTACTAAAAATTGAGTTCTTTTTGTAAAACAAAAGTAGGGATCCAAAATAAAATATTAATTTCGAAATTACAAAAAATTGAGTTCTTTTGCATAAAACCCAAGTACATATCGAGAATAAAATATAAATATCCAAATTACTAAAAATTGAATTCTTTTTGCAAAACAACAGTAGGAATCCAAAATAAAATATAAATTTCAAAATTACAAAAAATTGAGTTCTTTTGCATAAAACCCATGTACATATCGAGAATAAAATATAAATATCCAAATTACTAAAAATTAAGTTCTTTTTGTAAAACTAAACTAGGGATCCAAAATAAAATATAAATTTTGAAATTACAAAAAATTGAGTTCTTTTGTATAAAGCCCAAGTATATATCGAGAATAAAATATAAATATCCAAATTACTAAAAATTGAATTCTTTTTGTAAAACAAAAGTAGGAATCCAAAATAAAATATCAATTTCGAAATTACAAAGAATTGAATTCGTTTGCATAAAACCCAAGTACATATCGAGAATAAAATATAAATATCTAAATTACTAAAAATTGAGTTCTTTTTCTAAAACAAAAGTAGGGATCCAAAATAAAATATAAATTTCGAAATTACAAAAAATTGAGCTCTTTTGCATAAAACCCAAGTACATATCGAGAATAAAATATAAATATCCAAATTACTAAAAATTGAGTTCTTTTTGTAAAACTAAAGTAGGGATCGAAAATAAAATATCAATTTCGAAATTACAAAGAAATGAGTTCTTTTGCATAAAACCCAAGTACATATCGAGAATAAAATATAAATATCTAAATTACTAAAAATTGAGTTCTTTTTGATAAACAAAAGTAGGGATCCAAAATAAAATATAAATTTCGAAATTACAAAAAATTGAGTTCTTTTGCATAAAACCCAGGTACATATCGAGAATAAAATATAAATATCCAAATTACTAAAAATTGAGTTCTTTTTGTGAAACTAAACTAGGGATCCAAATAAAATATAAATTTCGAAATTACAAAAAATTGAGTTCTTTTGCATAAAACCCAAGTACATATCGAGAATAAAATATAAATATCGAAATTACTAAAAATTGAGTTCTTTTTGTAAAACAAAGGTAGGGATCCAAAATAAAATATAAATTTCGAAATTACAAAAAATTGAGTTCTTTTGCATAAAACCCAAGTACATATCGAGAATAAAATATAAATATCCAAATTACTAAAAATTGCGTTCTTTTTGCAAAACAAAAGTAGGGATCCAAAATAAAATATAAATTGTGAAATTACAAAAATTTGAGTTCTTTTGCATAAAACCCAGGTACATATCGAGAATAAAATATAAATATCCAAATTACTAAAAATTGAGTTCTTTTTGTAAAACTAAACTAGGGATCCAAATAAAATATAAATTTCGAAATTACAAAAAATTGAGTTCTTTTGCAGAAAACCCAAGTACATATCGAGAATAAGATATAAATATCCAAATTACTAAAAATTGAGTTCTTTTTGTACAACAAAAGTAGGGATCCAAAATAAAATACCAATTTCGAAATTATAAGGAATTGAATTCTTTTGCATAAAACCCAAGTACATATCGAGAATAAAATATTAATTTCGAAATTACAAAAAATTGAGTTGTTTTGCATAAAACCCAAGTACATATCGAGAATAAAATATAAATATCCAAATTACTAAAATTGAGTTCTTTTTGTAAAACAAAAGTAGGGATCCAAAATAAAATATAAATTTCGAAATTAAAAAAAATTGAGTTCTTTTGCATAAAACCCAAGTACATATCGAGAATAAAATATAAATATCCAAATTACTAAAAATTGAGTTTTTTTTGTAAAACAAAAGTAGGGACCCAAAATAAAATATAAATTTCGAAGTTACAAAAAATTGAGTTCTTTTGCATAAAACCCAAGTACATATCGAGAATAAAATATAAATATCCAAATTACTAAAAATTGAGTTCTTTTTGTAAAACAAAAGTAGGGATCCAAAATAAAATATATATTTCGAAATTACAAAACATTGAGTTCTTTTGCATAAAACCCAGGTACATATCGAGAATAAAATATAAATATCCAAATTACTAAAAATTGAGTTCTTTTTGCAAAACAACAGTAGGGATCCAAAATAAAATATAAATTTCGAAATTACAAAAAATTGAGTTCTTTTGCATAAAAGCCAGGTACATATCGGGAATAAAATATAAATATCCAAATTACTAAAAATTAAGTTCTTTTTGTAAAATTAAACTAGGGATCCAAAATAAAATATAAATTTCGAAATTACAAAAAATTAAGTTCTTTTGCATAAAACCCAAGTACATATCGAGAATAAAATATAAATATCCAAATTACTAAAAATTGAGTTCTTTTTGCAAAACAAAAGTAGGGATCCAAAATAAAATATAAATTTTGAAATTACAAAAATTTGAGTTCTTTTGCATAAAACCCAAGTACATATCGAGAATAAAATATAAATATCGAAATTACTAAAAATTGAATTCTTTTTGTAAAACAAAAGTAGGGATCCAAAATCAAATATCAATTTCGAAATTACAAAGAATTGAATTCTTTTGCCTAAAACCCAAGTACATATCGAGAATAAAATATAAATATCTAAATTACTAAAAATTGAGTTCTTTTTGTAAAACAAAAGTAGGGATCCAAAATAAAATATGAATTTCGAAATTACAAAAAATTGAGTTCTTTTGCATAAAACCCAAGTACATATCGAGAATAAAATATAAATATCGAAATTACTAAAAATTGAGTTCTTTTTGTAAAACAAAAGTAGGGATCCAAAATAAAATATAAATTTGGAAATTACAAAAATTGAGTTCTTTTGCATAAAACCCAAGTACATATCGAGAATAAAATATAAATATCCAAATCACTAAAAATTGAGTTCTTTTTGTAAAACAAAAGTAGGGATCCAAAATAAAATATAAATTTTGAAATTACAAAAATTTGAGTTCTTTTGCATAAAACCCAGGTACATATCGAGAATAAAATATAAATATCTAAATTACTAAAAATTGAGTTCTTTTTGTAAAACAAAAGTAGGGATCCAAAATAAAATATTAATTTCGAAATTACAAAAAATTGAGTTCTTTTGCATAAAACCCAAGTACATATCGAGAATAAAATATAAATATCCAAATTACTAAAAATTGAATTCTTTTTGCAAAACAACAAGTAGGAATCCAAAATAAAATATAAATTTCAAAATTACAAAAAATTGAGTTCTTTTGCATAAAACCCATGTACATATCGAGAATAAAATATAAATATCCAAATTACTAAAAATTAAGTTCTTTTTGTAAAACTAAACTAGGGATCCAAAATAAAATATAAATTTTGAAATTACAAAAAATTGAGTTCTTTTGTATAAAGCCCAAGTATATATCGAGAATAAAATATAAATATCCAAATTACTAAAAATTGAATTCTTTTTGTAAAACAAAAGTAGGAATCCAAAATAAAATATCAATTTCGAAATTACAAAGAATTGAATTCGTTTGCATAAAACCCAAGTACATATCGAGAATAAAATATAAATATCTAAATTACTAAAAATTGAGTTCTTTTTCTAAAACAAAAGTAGGGATCCAAAATAAAATATAAATTTCGAAATTACAAAAAATTGAGCTCTTTTGCATAAAACCCAAGTACATATCGAGAATAAAATATAAATATCCAAATTACTAAAAATTGAGTTCTTTTTGTAAAACTAAAGTAGGGATCGAAAATAAAATATCAATTTCGAAATTACAAAGAAATGAGTTCTTTTGCATAAAACCCAAGTACATATCGAGAATAAAATATAAATATCTAAATTACTAAAAATTGAGTTCTTTTTGATAAACAAAAGTAGGGATCCAAAATAAAATATAAATTTCAAAATTACAAAAAATTGAGTTCTTTTGCATAAAACCCAGGTACATATCGAGAATAAAATATAAATATCCAAATTACTAAAAATTGAGTTCTTTTTGTGAAACTAAACTAGGGATCCAAAATAAAATATAAATTTCGAAATTACAAAAAATTGAGTTCTTTTGCATAAAACCCAAGTACATATCGAGAATAAAATATAAATATCGAAATTACTAAAAATTGAGTTCTTTTTGTATAACAAAGGTAGGGATCCAAAATAAAATATAAATTTCGAAATTACAAAAAATTGAGTTCTTTTGCATAAAACCCAAGTACATATCGAGAATAAAATATAAATATCCAAATTACTAAAAATTGAGTTCTTTTTGCAAAACAAGAGTAGGGATCCAAAATAAAATATAAATTTCGAAATTACAAAAAATTGAGTTCTTTTGCATAAAACCCAAGTACATATCGAGAATAAAATATAAATATCCAAATTACTAAAAATTGAGTTCTTTTTGTAAAACTAAACTAGGGATCCAAAATAAAATATAAATTTTGAAATTACAAAAAATTGAGTTCTTTTGCATAAAACCCAAGTACATATCGAGAATAAAATATAAATATCCAAATTACTAAAAATTGAGTTCTTTTTGTACAACAAAAGTAGGGATCCAAAATAAAATACCAATTTCGAAATTATAAGGAATTGAATTCTTTTGCATAAAACCCAAGTACATATCGAGAATAAAATATTAATTTCGAAATTACAAAAAATTGAGTTGTTTTGCATAAAACCCAAGTACATATCGAGAATAAAATATAAATATCCAAATTACTAAAATTGAGTTCTTTTTGTAAAACAAAAGTAGGGATCCAAAATAAAATATAAATTTCGAAATTAAAAAAAATTGAGTTCTTTTGCAGAAAACCCAAGTACATATCGAGAATAAAATATAAATATCCAAATTACTAAAAATTGAGTTTTTTTTGTAAAACAAAAGTAGGGACCCAAAATAAAATATAAATTTCGAAGTTACAAAAAATTGAGTTCTTTTGCATAAAACCCAAGTACATATCGAGAATAAAATATAAATATCCAAATTACTAAAAATTGAGTTCTTTTTGTAAAACAAAAGTAGGGATCCAAAATAAAATATATATTTCGAAATTACAAAACATTGAGTTCTTTTGCATAAAACCCAGGTACATATCGAGAATAAAATATAAATATCCAAATTACTAAAAATTGAGTTCTTTTTGCAAAACAACAGTAGCGATCCAAAATAAAATATAAATTTCGAAATTACAAAAAATTGAGTTCTTTTGCATAAAAGCCAGGTACATATCGGGAATAAAATATAAATATCCAAATTACTAAAAATTAAGTTCTTTTTGTAAAATTAAACTAGGGATCCAAAATAAAATATAAATTTCGAAATTACAAAAAATTAAGTTCTTTTGCAGAAAACCCAAGTACATATCGAGAATAAAATATAAATATCCAAATTACTAAAAATTGAGTTCTTTTTGCAAAACAAAAGTAGGGATCCAAAATAAAATATAAATTTTGAAATTACAAAAATTTGAGTTCTTTTGCATAAAACCCAGGTACATATCGAGAATAAAATATAAATATCCAAATTACTAAAAATTGAGTTCTTTTTGTAAAACTAAACTAGGGATCCAAATAAAATATAAATTTCGAAATTACAAAAAATTGAGTTCTTTTGCAGAAAACCCAAGTACATATCGAGAATAAAATATAAATATCCAAATTACTAAAAATTGAGTTTTTTTTGTAAAACAAAAGTAGGGACCCAAAATAAAATATAAATTTCGAAGTTACAAAAAATTGTGTTCTTTTGCATAAAACCCAAGTACATATCGAGAATAAAATATAAATATCCAAATTACTAAAAATTGAGTTCTTTTTGTAAAACAAAAGTAGGGATCCAAAATAAAATATATATTTCGAAATTACAAAACATTGAGTTCTTTTGCATAAAACCCAGGTACATATCGAGAATAAAATATAAATATCCAAATTACTAAAAATTGAGTTCTTTTTGCAAAACAACAGTAGCGATCCAAAATAAAATATAAATTTCGAAATTACAAAAAATTGAGTTCTTTTGCATAAAAGCCAGGTACATATCGGGAATAAAATATAAATATCCAAATTACAAAAATTAAGTTCTTTTTGTAAAATTAAACTAGGGATCCAAAATAAAATATAAATTTCGAAATTACAAAGAATTAAGTTCTTTTGCAGAAAACCCAAGTACATATCGAGAATAAAATATAAATATCCAAATTACTAAAAATTGAATTCTTTTTGTAAAACAAAACTAGGGATCCAAAATAAAATATCAATTTCGAAATTACAAGGAATTGAATTCTTTTGCATAAAACCCATGTACATATCGAGAATAAAATATAAATATCAAAATTACTAAAAATTAAGTGTTTTTTGTAAAACTAAACTAGGGATCCAAAATAAAATATAAATTTTGAAATTACAAAAAATTGAGTTCTTTTGTATAAAGCCCAAGTATATATCGAGAATAAAATATAAATATCCAAATTACTAAAAATTGAATTCTTTTTGTAAAACAAAAGTAGGGATCCAAAATCAAATATCAATTTCGAAATTACAAAGAATTGAATTCTTTTGCATAAAACCCAAGTACATATCGAGAATAAAACATAAATATCTAAATTACTAAAAATTGAGTTCTTTTTGTAAAACAAAAGTAGGGATCGAAAATAAAATATGAATTTCGAAATTACAAAAAATTGAGTTCTTTTGCATAAAACCCAAGTACATATCGAGAATAAAATATAAATATCGAAATTACTAAAAATTGAGTTCTTTTTGTAAAACAAAAGTAGGGATCCAAAATAAAATATAAATTTGGAAATTACAAAAAATTGAGTTCTTTTGCATAAAACCCAAGTACATATCGAGAATAAAATATAAATATCCAAATTACTAAAAATTGAGTTCTTTTTGCAAAACAAAAGTACGGATCCAAAATAAAATATAAATTTTGAAATTACAAAAATTTGAGTTCTTTTGCATAAAACCCAGGTACATATCGAGAATAAAATATAAATATCCAAATTACTAAAAATTGAGTTCTTTTTGCAAAACAACAGTAGGAATCCAAAATAAAATATAAATTTCGAAATTACAGAAAATTGAGTTCTTTTGCATAAAACCCAAGTACATATCGAGAATAAAATATAAATATCCAAATTACTAAAAATTGAGTTCTTTTTGCAAAACAAAAGTACGGATCCAAAATAAAATATAAATGTTGAAATTACAAAAAATTGAGTTCTTTTGCATAAAACCCAAGTACATATCGAGAATAAAATATAAATATCCAAATTACTAAAAATTGAGTTCTTTTTGCAAAACAACAGTAGGAATCCAAAATAAAATATAAATTTCGAAATTACAGAAAATTGAGTTCTTTTGCATAAAACCCAGGTACATATCGAGAATAAAATATAAATATCCAAATTACTAAAAATTAAGTTCTTTTTGTAAAACTAAACTAGGGATCCAAAATAAAATATAAATTTTGAAATTACAAAAAATTGAGTTCTTTTGCATAAAACCCAAGTACATATCGAGAATAAAATATAAATATCCAAATTACTAAAAATTGAATTCTTTTTGTAAAAGAAAAGTAGGAATCCAAAATAAAATATCAATTTCGAAATTACAAAGAATTGAATTCGTTTGCATAAAACCCAAGTACATATCGAGAATAAAATATAAATATCTAAATTACTAAAAATTGAGTTCTTTTTGTAAAACAAAAGTAGGGATCCAAAATAAAATATTAATTTCGAAATTACAAAAAATTGAGTTCTTTTGCATAAAACCCAAGCACATATCGAGAATAAAATATAAATATCCAAATTACTAAAAATTGAGTTCTTTTTGTAAAACAAAAGTAGGGATCCAAAATAAAATATAAATTTGGAAATTACAAAAAATTGAGTTCTTTTGCATAAAACCCAAGTACATATCGAGAATAAAATATAAATATCTAAATTACTAAAAATTGAGTTCTTTTTGTAAAACAAAAGTAGGGATCCAAAATAAAATATAAATTTTGAAATTACAAAAAATTGAGTTCTTTTGCATAAAACCCAAGTACATATCGAGAATAAAATATAAATATCCAAATTACTAAAAATTAAGTTCTTTTTGTAAAACTAAACTAGGGATCCAAAATAAAATATCAATTTCGAAATTACAAGGAATTAAATTCTTTTGCATAAAACCCAAGTACATATCGAGAATAAAATATAAATATCTAAATTACAAAAAATTGAGTTCTTTTTGTAAAACAAAAGTAGGGATCCAAAATAAAATATAAATTTGGAAATTACAAAAAATTGAGTTCTTTTGCACAAAACCCAAGTGCATATCGAGAATAAAATATACATATCCAAATTACTAAAAATTGAGTTCTTTTTGTAAAACTAAACTAGGGATCTAAAATAAAATATAAATTTCGAAATTACAAAAAATTGAGTTCTTTTCCATAAAACCCAAGTACATATCGAGAATAAAATATAAATATCCAAATTACTAAAAATTGAGTTCTTTTTGTAAAATAAAAGTAGGGATCCAAAATAAAATATAAATTTCGACATTACAAAAAATTTAGCTCTTTTGCATAAAACCCAAGTACATATCGAGAATAAAATATAAATATCCAAATTACTGAAAATTGAGTTCTTTTTGCAAAACAACAGTAGGAATCCAAAATAAAATATAAATTTCGAAATTACAAAAAATTGAGTTCTTTTGCATAAAACCCAGGTACATATCGAGAATAAAATATAAATATCCAAATTACTAAAAATTAAGTTCTTTTTGTAAAACTAAACTAGGGATCCAAAATAAAATATAAATTTTGAAATTACAAAAAATTGAGCTCTTTTGCATAAAACCCAAGTACATATCGAGAATAAAATATAAATATCCAAATTACTAAAAATTGAATTCTTTTTGTAAAACAAAAGTAGGGATCCAAAATCAAATATCAATTTCGAAATTACAAAGAATTGAATTCTTTTGCATAAAACCCAAGTACATATCGAGAATAAAATATAAATATCTAAATTACTAAAAATTGAGTTCTTTTTGTAAAACAAAAGTAGGGATCCAAAATAAAATATGAATTTCGAAATTACAAAAAATTGAGTTCTTTTGCATAAAACCCAAGTACATATCGAGAATAAAATATAAATATCGAAATTACTAAAAATTGAGTTCTTTTTGTAAAACAAAAGTAGGGATCCAAAATAAAATATAAATTTGGAAATTACAAAAAATTGAGTTCTTTTGCATAAAACCCAAGTACATATCGAGAATAAAATATAAATATCCAAATTACTAAAAATTGAGTTCTTTTTGCAAAACAAAAGTACGGATCCAAAATAAAATATAAATTTTGAAATTACAAAAATTTGAGTTCTTTTGCATAAAACCCAGGTACATATCGAGAATAAAATATAAATATCCAAATTACTAAAAATTGAGTTCTTTTTGTGAAACTAAACTAGGGATCCAAATAAAATATAAATTTCGAAATTACAAAAAATTGAGTTCTTTTGCAGAAAACCCAAGTACATATCGAGAATAAGATATAAATATCCAAATTTCTAAAAATTGAGTTCTTTTTGTAAAACAAAAGTAGGGATCCAAAATAAAATATCAATATCGAAATTACAAGGAATTGAATTCTTTTGCATAAAACCCAAGTACATATCGAGAATAAAATATTAATTTCGAAATTACAAAAAATTGAATTGTTTTGCATAAAACCCAAGTACATATCGAGAATAAAATATAAATATCCAAATTACTAAAAATTGAGTTCTTTTTGTAAAACAAAAGTAGGGATCCAAAATAAAATATAAATTTCGAAATTACAAAAAATTGAGTTCTTTTGCAGAAAACCCAAGTACATATCGAGAATAAAATATAAATATCCAAATTACTAAAAATTGAGTTTTTTTTGTAAAACAAAAGTAGGGACCCAAAATAAAATATAAATTTCGAAATTAAAAAAAATTGAGTTCTTTTTGTAAAACAAAAGTAGGGATCCAAAATAAAATATAAATTTCAAAATTACAAAAAATTGAGTTCTTTTGCATAAAACCCAAGTACATATCGAGAATAAAATATAAATATCCAAATTACTAAAAATTGAGTTCTTTTTGTAAAACAAAAGTAGGGATCCAAAATAAAATATATATTTCGAAATTACAAAACATTGAGTTCTTTTGCATAAAATCCAAGTACATATCGAGAATAAAATATAAATATCCAAATTACTAAAAATTGAGTTCTTTTTGCAAAACAACAGTAGCGATCCAAAATAAAATATAAATTTCGAAATTACAAAAAATTGAGTTCTTTTGCATAAAAGCCAGGTACATATCGAGAATAAAATATAAATATTAAAATTACTAAAAATTAAGTTCTTTTTGTAAAATTAAACTAGGGATCCAAAATAAAATATAAATTTCGAAATTACAAAAAATTAAGTTCTTTTGCAGAAAACCCAAGTACATATCGAGAATAAAATATAAATATCCAAATTACTAAAAATTGAGTTCTTTTTGTAAAACAAAACTAGGGATCCAAAATAAAATATCAATTTCGAAATTACAAGGAATTGAATTCTTTTGCATAAAACCCAAGTACATATCGAGAATAAAATATAAATATCTAAATTACTCAAAATTGAGTTCTTTTTGTAAAACAAAAGTAGGGATCCAAAATAAAATATTAATTTCGAAATTACAAAAAATTGAGTTCTTTTGCATAAAACCCAAGTACATATCGAGAATAAAATATAAATATCCAAATTACTAAAAATTGAGTTCTTTTTCTAAAACAAAAGTAGGGATCCAAAATAAAATATAAATTTCGAAATTACAAAAAATTGAGCTCTTTTGCATAAAACCCAAGTACATATCGAGAATAAAATATAAATATCCAAATTACTAAAAATTGAGTTCTTTTTGCAAAACAACAGTAGGAATCCAAAATAAAATATAAATTTCGAAATTACAAAAAATTGAGTTCTTTTGCATAAAACCCAGGTACATATCGAGAATAAAATATAAATATCCAAATTACTAAAAATTAAGTTCTTTTTGTAAAACTAAACTAGGGATCCAAAATAAAATATAAATTTTGAAATTACAAAAAATTGAGTTCTTTTGTATAAAACCCAAGTACATATCGAGAATAAAATATAAATATCCAAATTACTAAAAATTGAATTCTTTTTGTAAAACAAAAGTAGGAATCCAAAATAAAATATCAATTTCGAAATTACAAAGAATTGAATTCGTTTGCATAAAACCCAAGTACATATCGAGAATAAAATATAAATATCTAAATTACTAAAAATTGAGTTCTTTTTGTAAAACAAAAGTAGGGATCCAAAATAAAATATTAATTTCGAAATTACAAAAAATTGAGTTCTTTTGCATAAAACCCAAGTACATATCGAGAATAAAATATAAATATCCAAATTACTAAAAATTGAGTTCTTTTTGTAAAACAAAAGTAGGGATCCAAAATAAAATATAAATTTGGAAATTACAAAAAATTGAGTTCTTTTGCATAAAACCCAAGTACATATCGAGAATAAAATATAAATATCCAAATTACTAAAAATTGAGTTCTTTTTGTAAAACAAAAGTAGGGATCCAAAATAAAATATAAATTTTGAAATTACAAAAAATTGAGTTCTTTTGCATAAAACCCAAGTACATATCGAGAATAAAATATAAATATCCAAATTACTAAAAATTAAGTTCTTTTTGTAAAACTAAACTAGGGATCCAAAATAAAATATCAATTTCGAAATTACAAGGAATTAAATTCTTTTGCATAAAACCCAAGTACATATCGAGAATAAAATATAAATATCTAAATTACAAAAAATTGAGTTCTTTTTGTAAAACAAAAGCAGGGATCCAAAATAAAATATAAATTTGGAAATTACAAAAAATTGAGTTCTTTTGCACAAAACCCAAGTGCATATCGAGAATAAAATATACATATCCAAATTACTAAAAATTGAGTTCTTTTTGTAAAACAAAACTAGGGATCCAAAATAAAATATAAATTTCGAAGTTACAAAAAATTGAGTTCTTTTGCATAAAACCCAAGTACATATCGAGAATAAAATATAAATATCCAAATTACTAAAAATTGAGTTCTTTTTCTAAAATAAAAGTAGGGATCCAAAATAAAATATAAATTTCGAAATTACAAAAAATTGAGCTCTTTTGCATAAAACCCAAGTACATATCGAGAATAAAATATAAATATCCAAATTACTAAAAATTGAGTTCTTTTTGTAAAACAAAAGTAGGGATCCAAAATAAAATATAAATTTCGAAATTACAAAAAATTGAGTTCTTTTGCATAAAACCCAAGTACATATCGAGAATAAAATATAAATATCCAAATTACTAAAAATTAAGTTCTTTTTGTAAAACAAAACTAGGGATCCAAAATAAAATATAAATTTTGAAATTACAAAAAATTGAGTTCTTTTGCATAAAACCCAAGTACATATCGAGAATAAAATATAAATATCCAAATTACTAAAAATTGAGTTCTTTTTGTAAAACAAAAGTAGGGATCCAAAATAAAATATAAATTTCGAAATTACAAAAAATTGAGCTCTTTTGCATAAAACCCAAGTACATATCGAGAATAAAATATAAATATCTAAATTACTAAAAATTGAATTCTTTTTGTAAAACAAAAGTAGGGATCCAAAATAAAATATTAATTTCGAAATTACAAAAAATTGAGTTCTTTTGCATAAAACCCAAGTACATATCGAGAATAAAATATAAATATCCAAATTACTAAAAATTGAGTTCTTTTTGTAAAACTAAAGTAGGGATCCAAAATAAAATATCAATTTCGAAATTACAAAGAATTGAGTTCTTTTGCATAAAACCCAAGTACATATCGAGAATAAAATATAAATATCCAAATTACTAAAAATTGAGTTCTTTTTGTAAAACAAAAGTAGGGATCCAAAATAAAATATAAATTTTGAAATTACAAAAAATTGAGTTCTTTTGCATAAAACCCAAGTACATATCGAGAATAAAATATAAATATCCAAATTACTAAAAATTGAGTTCTTTTTGTAAAACAAAAGTAGGGATCCAAAATAAAATATAAATTTCGAAATTACAAAAAATTGAGTTCTTTTGCATAAAACCCAAGTACATATCGAGAATAAAATATAAATATCCAAATTACTAAAAATTGAATTCTTTTTGTAAAACAAAAGTAGGGATCCAAAATAAAATATCAATTTCGAAATTACAAAGAATTGAATTCTTTTGCATAAAACCCAAGTACATATCGAGAATAAAATATAAATATCTAAATTACTAAAAATTGAGTTCTTTTTGTAAAACAAAAGTAGGGATCCAAAATAAAATATTAATTTCGAAATTACAAAAAATTGAGTTCTTTTGCATAAAACCCAAGTACATATCGAGAATAAAATATAAATATCCAAATTACTAAAAATTGAGTTCTTTTTGTAAAACAAAAGTAGGGATCCAAAATAAAATATAAATTTGGAAATTACAAAAAATTGAGTTCTTTTGCATAAAACCCAAGTACATATCGAGAATAAAATATAAATATCCAAATTACTAAAAATTGAGTTCTTTTTGTAAAACAAAAGTAGGGATCCAAAATAAAATATAAATTTCGAAATTACAAAAAATTGAGTTCTTTTGCATAAAACCCAAGTACATATCGAGAATAAAATATAAATATCCAAATTACTAAAAATTGAGTTCTTTTTGTAAAACAAAAGTAGGGATCCAAAATAAAATATCAATTTCGAAATTACAAAGAATTGAATTCTTTTGCATAAAACCCAAGTACATATCGAGAATAAAATATAAATATCTAAATTACTAAAAATTGAGTTCTTTTTGTAAAACAAAAATAGGGACCCAAAATAAAATATAAATTTGGAAATTACAAAAAATTGAGTTCTTTTGCACAAAACCCAAGTGCATATCGAGAATAAAATATACATATCCAAATTACTAAAAATTGAGTTCTTTTTGTAAAACAAAACTAGGGATCCAAAATAAAATATAAATTTCGAAGTTACAAAAAATTGAGTTCTTTTGCATAAAACCCAAGTACATATCGAGAATAAAATATAAATATCCAAATTACTAAAAATTGAGTTCTTTTTCTAAAATAAAAGTAGGGATCCAAAATAAAATATAAATTTCGACATTACAAAAAATTGAGCTCTTTTGCATAAAACCCAAGTACATATCGAGAATAAAATATAAATATCCAAATTACTGAAAATTGAGTTCTTTTTGCAAAACAACAGTAGGAATCCAAAATAAAATATAAATTTCGAAATTACAAAAAATTGAGTTCTTTTGCATAAAACCCAAGTACATATCGAGAATAAAATATAAATATCCAAATTACTAAAAATTAAGTTCTTTTTGTAAAACTAAACTAGGGATCCAAAATAAAATATAAATTTTGAAATTACAAAAAATTGAGTTCTTTTGCATAAAACCCAAGTACATATCGAGAATAAAATATAAATATCCAAATTACTAAAAATTGAATTCTTTTTGTAAAACAAAAGTAGGGATCCAAAATAAAATATCAATTTCGAAATTACAAAGAATTGAATTCTTTTGCATAAAACCCAAGTACATATCGAGAATAAAATATAAATATCTAAATTACTAAAAATTGAGTTCTTTTTGTAAAACAAAAGTAGGGATCCAAAATAAAATATTAATTTCGAAATTACAAAAAATTGAGTTCTTTTGCATAAAACCCAAGTACATATCGAGAATAAAATATAAATATCCAAATTACTAAAAATTAAGTTCTTTTTGTAAAACTAAACTAGGGATCCAAAATAAAATATAAATTTTGAAATTACAAAAAATTGAGTTCTTTTGCATAAAACCCAAGTACATATCGAGAATAAAATATAAATATCCAAATTACTAAAAATTGAATTCTTTTTGTAAAACAAAAGTAGGGATCCAAAATAAAATATCAATTTCGAAATTACAAAGAATTGAATT